>VZTG01010608.1:0-348280 GCA_013397845.1 Melanocharis versteri | reverse complement strand
CCTCCCCCCGCCTCCCCCGCCCGTTTCCCCTCAAGTTACTTCAAGAAATCAGATCTGTCAGGACGGGCGAAAAAAATGCCACTTCCCAACTAACAGGCGGAATCCAGCCCAGATTTTCAGTCCTTTCTTCTTCTTTTTTTCCTTCCTCCCTTTCACTAATTTATCCCGATGTTAGCACATTCTGTCTTGTAACACCCGGGCGCCTGTAGGTTTGTTTCATGGGATCATTACTTACTGATCGGGATGGCTCCCAGGTCCGGGGCTGAAGACGGAGTGTGAAGTTGGGGAAACAATTTTTTTTTCTTTCTTTCTTTCTTTTTCTTTTTCTTTTTCATTTTCTTTTTTTTTAAAATTTTTTTTATAGTGCTGTGATGATTATTACCTCTCGGTGCTTATTCAGGAAAAGCAAACAAACAAAAATCTGGTCCTTGATGCTTCACTTCTGAATGTGAAATATTACCTCCCAGCTCGTAAAGTTGTGAGGCACAGCATTTTTTTTTTTTTTTTGCTTTTTGCTTTTATATTTTTTTCTTTAAACGAGGACGAAAAAAGCCTAAACAAACAAACAAAAAAAAGGACTTCTGATCCGTTTGCCAAAGTAGGGGGAGATATGTTATTGACCGATTTATACTGGCTGAGAGATGATACTTGCTTTCTACTTCTTGATCACTTGCTCTTTAAGTAAAATGAGGCACAGAGTTGTTGCTGAGACGAGTGGGAACAGCATTTTGATTTGCTGGTTTAATTAAAAATGATAAAGGATTAAAGGTAAGCATTATGCATATATATGTATAAATATTTCGGCAGTCGACTGTAAAAGGGAGAGATCCCTTTAAAAATCGTTTTAACTAAGCTTTGTCAAACACACACTCATTTGCGGTCACTGAGGCCACCTTGGTGCAGATCACTTAAAGTGTATGTCTTAATCAGTTTCCTGTACAGTCAGTAATACTATATTTAACAGACCTAACAATTGTGTGACCTAGGAATACATTAGAGCTGCTTTTAGAACTGTTATCTTAATATTTTTTTTAAGAAAAGTGAATTTTTATTTCTTCTCACCTTTTTTTTTTTTTTAATTTTAACCTATGGACTTTAGTATTTTTCAGTAAACATTTGAGTTTGAAGGTTGTTGTTTTTAACAGAAGGTGTATTGTGGCAGGGAAAATGAGGTTTCCCACTTCCCTTAGCACTCTCCTCCCCCACCCCCCCAAGAGATTAAGTGGGGGGGGTAAAAGATAATACAGGAGAGTCACAAAACTTCAAGGGTCTGGTTTAAAGCCACAAAATCCATGGAATGCAGTGAAGAGTGAATCCGTGTCCTTCCTTTTCTGCTTTTTGTGCCTAGGTGGTGGTCCAAGGGGTTAGGTTACAACATGTGCTCCAACAGCTAGGCACCACTTCTATGACTGTATTTCCTGAGCTTTGTGGATTTAAATAAGAGGGATAATTTTTTTCTTCCTTTTTTTTTCTTTTTTTTTTTTTCTTGTTTTTTATGGACATGGCTTTTTAAGAGAGGTTGTGGATGTTGGTATACAACTGGATTAAAGGTGCTCATTATGAAAACACCACAGCCACCGCCTCTGGTTTAACAAACTTAAGAGTGTGGAAATGGTGAATGTTTTTGCTCCCCCCTTCCTTGCCCCCTCTTCATTGAGTGACGTTATATTCTGGTAACACCTAGACAAGAAATACTTGACTTTTTCCCTCCTCACAGGACAGCGTGGACGTGGGCTGCAGGTACACACCTAGGGGAGGAAGACAAGAAGAGTTGAACTTAAGAGAGAGCCCAACGGAGATAAACGAATGTCCCCACATCTCCAAAGGAAAGTTCATCGGATTTTTACTCTAGAGATCTCATCTTCAGGATGTCATTGAACACTTCCACTGCAGGAAAAGGTGTGGATCCAAACGCAGTTGACACTTATGACAGTGGCGATGACTGGGAAATCGGTGTTGGGAATTTAATAATTGATTTGGATGCCGATTTAGAGAAGGACAGACAGAAATTTGAGATGAATAATTCTAATACCACCAGCAGCAGCAACACCAGCTCCAAGGATTGCGGGGGTCTGGCTTCCAGTGGGGCTAATGCTACCTCAGCCTTAGCTGATGGCCTAAAATTTGCTTCTGTTCAGCCCTCTGCTCCCCAGGGGAATTCCTCTCACAAAGAGACTAGCAAATCAAAAGTGAAAAGGAGTAAAACTTCTAAGGATGCTAATAAATCTCTGCCTTCTGCTGCCTTGTATGGGATTCCTGAGATCAGCAGTGCTGGCAAAAGGCAGGAAGTCCAAGGGCGCCCTGGAGAGGCAACTGGCATGAATTCAGCACTGGGTCAAAGCATGAGCAGTAACCCAAACGGCAATAATAACAACACCAGCAGCACCACCACCATTGCCTCTTGTGGGAAAAACAAAGAGGAGAAACCAGGTAAAGCCCCAGGCAGCAGAGGCTCCAAGCGGGATAAGGATGCAGGAAAATCCAGGAAGGACAAGCAGCATGATCTGCAGCAGGGCCACCCCAATGGCAGTGGGGGTGGCAATAGCCAAATTCCCTCGGGGCACCTCTATGGCTTTGGGGCCAAGGGAGGCAGTGGTGGAAGCAGCAGCCCCTTCCACTGCACCTCCTCTGCTGTGGGGGAGGTGAGCAAAAGTACCCCGGATTCAGGGTTAATGGGGAACTCTATTTTGGTAAAGAAGGAAGAGGAGGAGGAGGACAGCCACAGGCGAATCAAGAAATTGAAAACAGAAAAGGTAGGACAAAGCTCCTCTCCACCTCTTCTGTGTTTCCCCCCATGTCTATAATAAGTGTCCCATGAGTGTCCTGTGACTGTATGTCTGGCTTCTCTGTCCTCTCTGCTGTGTATTTTTGACATGCATATGTTCTTCCTCCCTCCCTTTCAAAAAAAAAAAAAAGAAAAAAGAAAAAAAAAAGAGAAAAAAATCCAGAGACCTTTTCCCTACACGGAAGACACCATGTTTCCAGTGTGCTGCTCTTCCTTGTGATTTCCTCTCTCTGTCTTCAGACCTGGAGAACGTTTCTGTTTTGTCTGTTCGTTTTAATTGCACTTGCCCAGAAGGAGAAATGCAGAGATGACCCTGACTGAGCTGTCCCCAGTTTTAACAGAGAGCAGCGGTACCAGTGGGATGGCATGTGTTCGCAGGCTGGGGGTGCATAGCTCAGGCTCCAGGCGCAGCAGGTCTTGCATGTGCTGACTCTTCCACAACATCAGCAGGCATTCGTGGCCATTCCTCTCTCAAAGTTTAAAGGAACCCCCTCTCCCTTCTCTGACCCACTGCCTAGAGCTGAGATTGTGCTTGGGGGAGGAGGCAGGAGTTATCGGCAGAGACCGGGGCTCCGCTGTTGCCCTTCGTGGAGACACAGGATGCTTATTGTGCTGGGGGGCTCCTGTGGCACCGTAGCCCAGAGGCCCCAGAAGCTGGTGTAGCAACGGGGAGGAAGGAGCCAGCAGACAGGCAGTGCCTCTTGTCTTCCTGGAAGGAGGATGCCGGGAGGAGGGAAATGCACCTTGTGCTGAGAAGCGTGTGTGCAAAACAGCTTTTGGAACAGAGTGGAGCAGTTTGTCTCCTGTCTGGGGGAGTTTTCCTTTCTGAGCCACGCTGGCTCTTGGATTTAAACTACTTATTTGTTGAGCGGTTGAAATGTGTGAAAGAAATCAGACGGGAGTGTGTGGTTTTATTCCTTTCTATTACAAGGATGCTTTCTGTATGAATAGATGGGCGCTACTCTGTTCTTCGGGAAGGGTGGAGGGAGTCCTTGTCTTTTGTCAGCTGCTGGTTCAAGGATGTTCTGGTGTTGGTGGGAGTTCTGTCCCTAGGGCAGAAGGCATCTTCTGGGGGACCAGAGGGCGAGTGTTGGCCCAGGATTACAAGTATGGTAAATTCTACAGATTGTTAAACAAAGACAACCTGCTCTGCCTGAAAAGTAAAGCAGACCAGCATTCTCCAAATGAACAATCTCAGGGTGTTAGATTGTGGCTGTATTGTCCGCTGTTGGTCCTAAATTACCTGCTTTTACAGCTTCCCCAAGTGAACGTTCAGCAATGGGGAAACTTTCGGGTCGGTGTTTACTGTATGGTCTGCAAGTGTCTGGGAGGGATGAAGGTCTCAGGGAGCGGGGAGTTGTCTTTTTATGGCTGGTTACCAGCTTTTTGTATTTCAGTCATGAAGTCTTTGTGATACTAAGTTGACTGGAGGATTAGATTTGGGTGTTTGTGACATCAGATATTTGTTAGTACTGGAAGATAATTCCAAGGGATTCTGTTCCAGGCAAGGAACAAATTAAATTTCATATTGTATGCATATTATTACATTTAAGATAGCATATCTATGGATGAATTTGAATGAGCCTTATGACCTTGTCTAAATGCAGATGAGAAAACCAGATTGCTGTGTAATTCATGTGTATATGTTTGCATTTTGATTTATGAAAAGTGCTGTTCACGGCAGAAAGGTGTCCAAAAATCTCATGGTCTCTTTATTAACTTAGTACAGTAGGCATTTACTTCTGTTGCCAATAGTCTTCAAATTGCAGTTCTCTAATCTGTTTTAACTATCTAGATAAATTGCCCTAATCCGGTCTTCACAATGGCTGTGGTTAAAGAGTCAGAGCCATTTGATTGGATTCAGTGGCTGCCTGGAATGTGGGAGGTACTGCCCTATTGCAACCCCCTTAGCCTTTTAATCTCTCAGCCAAATGTTCACATTCAACAATTTTGTTTAGCTGGCAATCTGAACATTTCAGTATCTCAAAGGCTGCTGCCATGGCAACAGAGATTAGAGGGTGGTGTGGTTTCTCCCGTTTTTGTGTTCTTTCAACTCTCTAGTCACACAGGAAATTGTATGAAGAATCCATATACGTATGAGTAATCTTATGTGCAATGTAAATGGGATGGCATGCAAATTCAGAGCAAACACGTATGGAGGAGTTCAGCGTCAGTGGCACACTCTGTGTGTTGTGGATGTCGCTCCAGGAGGAGGTTTGGAGCTTGCATTTCCAGCAACAGCCGCTGCTGTTGGCACACACCGACTTTAATACATGCTTTGCACATCAGAGTCGTGCAGCCTTGGCCATTGTCTGGCACAATGGTGTGCTTGCTTGCTGTCTTAAGCAACGTCCCTTAGCGTTTTTCTGAGCCAAGAATGTTCCCTTTTAGACGAATAATAATAAAGTAGCTTGTTGCTGATAATGGTTGATACTCTGAGTCCAACCAGTGGCAATATTAGTAACACTCGAGTGTTTTATGTTTGTTGTTCTGGCCTTTTTCTTTTTTTCTTTTTTTCTTTTTCTTTTACTTTTTTTTTTTCCCCCCCCCAGATGATTAATGATCATTGGAAAGAGTTCTTTAAAGGTCTGAGATTCCTGGGGTGTTACTGCTTTGACTCTTTATGCACTAGAGCATATATGCCATACTTGCACAAAGCAACTTGTATCTGTAGATAAATACATAATTTTCAGCCTGCATGCTGAAATCAATGTTCAGTTATCTTACTGTTGTGCAAGACATGCCTCATGAATTTGGAAGTTTAATCTTAGAATCAAATGAGTTCATGACTGCTGATTCAAAATCTACATTTTTTTATATGTGGTGTGGAATATAATAGTGCATTTGTTTACGATTTGTGAAAAGCTTGGAGCAGATTCCCAGGAGTTGTAGTCACTGTTTAGCTTTCACAGCATGCCTCAATTCTATTTTTAGTCTATTTATTATGTTTCCTTGCTGCAGAAAGTCATGTAAAACATGATAAATTGGATCTTATGAAGCCTAATTAAATCAATGACTCTGTTCTGCTGGCTCTTTTATGCAGAAACCGCAAGTATGTTGTAAAAGTCGCCACTCCCCTAATATGTGGATAAAGTCAAAGTATGCTGTAATTCTAAGATGTTTGAGCTATATTCGTGCAGTCCATTTTGTGGCTAAGCCACCAGTGACATGTCTGAATAAGTAGCTTTGACAGGTAGGCTAACCACTCCAAAGATTTTTGGTGTTAAAACCTGTCTCTATTTTCCATTTCTCATCCATACTCCTTTTAGCACAGTTACTGACTGTTTGTCAGCATGAACTCTTCATCTGTTTCAGTTAAGTTTTTTGTGTTTTTAACAACTGTTACATTGAAAAGTGTTCAGAATAGCTACAAAATTTGCTTTGTGTGCATTGTGAGGAAAGTTTGAAATTCATTCAGTCATAATTTACTCTGAGGTATGGGAAAACTTTATTTGGTATGTGAAAATCAGTATGTTTACGTGAAATTATTGCAGAAGATACAAAGTTGTAATCAGAGGGGTTTAGTTACAGTTCTAAATGTATCAGTCTAGTGATACTCCAGGATTGAATTTTTCTGTTTTTTTAGCTTAGTGCTTCTCATTTAGACTGCATTTCACATTTGATAGTTGTCTTCAGCAAATTAACATGTTGGCTGGTATTATTTATTTTATCTTCACTTTTTTAGTTGTGTTTTAATGTTAGGATTTGGGAGTGTTTTGTATGCCATCAAGAATCTCTGGGTGAATTTTACCTATTGATGTAAATAATTTAAGTACATGCTTTGATTAATGATGTTATGGAGATATGCTCTTCATGTACTTTTCTTGCCGGCCTTGTGTGTAGTTTATTCACTGTGAAATAAAAGGGCAGGGAGGTCACTTGCTGTAATTAAAGAACAAAGTCTATTGTTGTTTGACAGCAAACTGTTTTGAAAGCTACATAAGGGATTTAGCTGTTAAAAACATTGATAAGTATGGATGTCTAACAATAAGCACAGCTCAAGGTTCTTAAAGTTCTGTAGTGCTGTCTAGTAGTGTGACGGTGCTTTTTGAGCTGGGTGAAGAGGTGTTGCCCTTTGGCCAAGGAAAGCTTTCCGTGTGAACCTGCTGACCTCTGCCAGTATGTGTGACCAGATCTGCTATTGAATTCCTGTGCAAAGCAAGAGTTAGTGTAGCACAATGGAGGCTGGTCTAGAACATCTATCAAATAAAGTAGGGAAGCTGATAACCATATTCGGAACTACTGGAAAAATATTTCACTTAGGGCATTGGTAATTTTACAATTTTAATAACTTCATAAATACCCAGTAAAAAGGAAAGGATTGATTGTCCAGATGTCATGAGGTTAAGCGTGTTCTCCATGTTAAAGGGCTTTCCTGAAAGACTGTTTTAATTATAGCTATATAAAGACTTGTTTTTCCAAAGTAGCATTTTATAGTCCAATAAATGAAATGTATGTTAAAAGTGCTAAGCAAAATCTCCCGTAACCATAGAGGTGTTCAATAACCAGATTCAAGTAACATGGAAAGTACCATCTGTTTCTAGTTTTCAGTATAAGCCCAGGAATTGAATAGCTGAGATTTGCTCGTATTTTTCCGACTCTCTTTCTTTTTTTAATTATTATTATCATTATTTTCAAAAGTTCACCTGGCAGTTTATAGAAGCTTTCTGAAATGCAATAATACAGGAGAGACTGTGAAAACACATGTTCGTACATACAGTTAACCAGTCCCACTTTCATTTAAAGAGATTTCCAGAAGCTCAGTCATTGAAGAATTTATAATAGTGAATCACCTCCTGCAGGCAAACACAATAAGGGTCAGTTCTTCAAAGGTCTTGCTATTGAGGTAGAACCTGATTTACTCTTTCCTTACGAAGTAGGGGGAAGGGAAAAAAAGAAACCCGACCCCCCCAACAACAACAACAACAACCAAAAAAACCCACCCCGGCCTCTCGAAGGATAACTTTAGCAAGCTCTTATCAGGCACCTAATTGCATATGATAAAACCATTGACTAAAAATTTCCATGCAGACTTTACTGCTGTTCAGAAAAGTGTTCTAGAATTGTTGATAGGGAGAAAATCACTCTTTTAAAGATAACGTGTTCTAAACTGTTAGGCAATAAGATTCTTGGCTGCAGCCTATGAGCCCTGGATAAAACGCCATCCGGCCTTTGTTTGAGGTCTTTTACTGAAGCTAATGACTGGTCTTGTGCCGCCCTGAGATAAATGACATTATCTCTGAGTGGTCTGACAGGAAACAGACATGTTAATGGTGAAGCTGCAGGGAGGATCTGCTGTAGTTCTGACAAAAGAGTAAAGCTTGGACCCCTGGTTGTGATCATTAACACAGAATGCATTCCTTCATAATTGGAAAGCTATTTTATCGACAACAACGTAAATCACAAATCTGAAATGTGCAGGGTTGTTTTCGTGCTAAAACTGGTGTCTTTTTTTCCCCACCGTATAAGAAATGGGTTATCTCCACAGTACTGACATTAGTGGGAGAGCCTGGGGTCTGCTTTCTGTTAACTGGACACATCCTTTGCACGTTGAATGCAGGTTCCCCTTTATGTGCCCTGTGTTATCCATGCGATTTGCATTTCTAAAAGAATAAAAAAAAACCCCATGTGTTTCTTCACATCTTATACTGTTATTGATACATGTGACATTGAGCATGTTTTACAAGCATCTTCAGGAGTATCATTGCAGAACTAATAACATTTCAGCTGTCTTTCACCTTTATATCCATTTTGGATAAGGACGTATATATATATATTTTGGATTTCTGTCACCCACCCTGAAAAAGGTTAGATTACTTCCGCAGCAGTTTAGGCAACTTTGTGTTATTTCCACACGGTCCGTATTTCTCACACGTAGGATTCACTTTTTGGGTGGCATGTTCCAGATTTGTTCCACAGTATACAGTTGGAATTGCTGAATGTAACCAGGTTTTAGAGTCTACTGTGGTCTGAGCTAAGATACTTTGTACAAATCACCCAACAACCAGGTAATTATTTTTATAGTATGCTTAACATTGTACCAGCTTTGTATTGTACTTAAATGATGTTCTAATGGTGATACATTGCTGTGTTCTCTGAATGTCTGGAGATTGTCTGACTTCCTAACTGTGCTTCATTTTTTACGACAGAAATACATCTTCCCTTGAGTCCTCAGATAGGCTCACACCTGTGGATCTGTACATGCAGTGGCTTCAACCGAAGGGCAGGCCGTATTTTTTTGCTAAAAACTGGCATTTGTTTTAGTGTGTTTACATATCAAGGAGTTATTTTTATTTCTTAACGATCACAGAATTTATATGCATATTTTTTAAAAAATGTGGTCTGTACATAACTTTTCCTGTTGGATGAAAGACAGCAAAACAGTCTTTCATGAAAACTTCTGATGATGACATAATACCAGATAGTAAATACCTTTTTAAAAATCAGAAAAGTTCATTTTTTTAATATATGTGTATATATATATATTCTGTTTCACAAACCGTTTTCTTTTTCTCTTTTTGTACCGCTCTTTCTACCTATGGCGGCTCTTTTTCAGTGCAGCCTTTCATCAAACTGAACAATAACACAATCTTTCATTTTTCAATTTGCTTAAAAATATGTTTGAAATGTGATAATTTTAATAAAGATAATTACCAGTTGTTATAGCAGGATTTGAGAGTTTTCCTTAAATGAGATTTTAAATCATGACTTTTAAAAATTATTATGATATTATTGATTTAATACCACAATTTACTGAAGGCAATGAGTAGCCATTTGGGCAAAGAGGAAGGTCAGAGAATGACTTGGTTGTGCTGTAGGATTTCAGTAAGCACTCTCTGTTGCACTTTCTCTTTTAACTCTTACAAAATGGTCTTGGCAATTGGAACAAAGCCTTTACATTTGAATGAAAGGTTGTAAAACTATTCAGAGTGACTTGACTGACAAGCAAGTTCCTTGTAATTTTTTTTTTCTTTTATGAAAAAGCTGAGAGAAACATCAAGGAGTGGAATAGGTAGTTTGCTCTGACACGCCATGTACCTTTATGCTTCCATAATATATATGCTTATATATATGACACTACTTGATTAAACAGTTCGAGTGATCGTGTCGGGCAAGTTGCATGCAATGAAGTAGGATTCATGTCTGTATAGACAGGTTTTCCAGCTCTAGGGTCACTGTGAAGTTGATTAATTTTTCTGAAATCTTAAGCCAACACTGCAAGTAAGAAAGTTGCATTTAGTAAAAGAGATTTATAATATGTCTGCTTTTACAGTAAATTGACAAACACTGCTAAATCTCAAGGTGAAAGGATCAACTTCTCTAGCTTCTACCTGTAGTATCTATTGGGAATTAAATGTGAAGCTCTTTGTTGCACTAATTCTGAAGTGAAATTGTGCTATGTTCAATTGTATGTCCTTTATGATAAATCTTCATCAACCGATCTTTAGAAAAAAATACCAAACATTTGGTTTCCTTATCTTCTCACAGCTTCTGATTCTTCCTAGCCTAAATCTCACTCTTGTACATAAACCCAGCTTAGCTGAGGTGTTTGTCTCCATAGAAACTCCACCAAATAATACTGGAAGGAAAATGACCTCATGAGGATGTTTGAAGCATATGCCAATAGTGGCATGTGAATGTAGTTTTTGCAGTCAAAAGAGAAAACTAAAATCTATTGATTGTGGTTACTCGGTGTTTTCAAAACACTAGCATTCTAGTTGTTGAATTGTCTTGTCATGTTAACCAAGAAGCAGATGGCATAACACCACAGAAGTGTATTTTTACTTAAAGAAACTTTAGAGGTTTTGATGTGTTTTCTTTTCCTCTTATTTCCCTGATGGCTTCTTTTTATTGAAGAGTAACATGAGGAGACCTGGTAGCAATTTTATTGCTTTCCCATAACAGTTTGAAATAATAGGTTGGTCTTTGGTTGCCAGTCAAATTTCTACCAGTCAGCTTGATTCTGTTTTTTATCATGTGGCAGCGGAATATAAAAAGTATATGTTTGTAGTTTGCCCTCAGAAACTGGCTTTTTTTCCATGCTTCAATTAGCAACTGAAGACTAAGCTCCAATTGGTCACACTTTCGTAAACTCTGAGAGCTTGCTTTCTTCATTTTGATAAAAGAAAGCGCCAAGTTTAGGCTCTGTTTCCCAGGAAATTTTGAGGCACATCTGGCCTCTTTAACTGTGTTCACTAGACAGTTTGATTTTGCACACATTTATTCATTTGCATTATCCATTGAATTAATTCAGGGGTTTTGTTAAGCCCATCCCCCCTGCAACACAAGTTCATGCTATTCAAATGCCACCTTTATTAATGAATCTCAGTGGTGCTGTGCTGAACTCTGGTAGAAATAGGTCTGTGGGTACCACAGTTGCTTGTTACGTAAGCATAGCTTTCATAGTTTTCACCGCTTCCCTCAACCAGTAAGAGGAGTGAAAAGCAAACTGTAATCTCCTTTCTCATAGTGCACAGGGCCAGACCAAATTATTTTTGGATTTCCTGTCACCTCCTTGGCTGATTTCTGTGGATGGCTTATGTTAAAAGCAACAATAATGTTTGAATTGGAAGGGTTTGGTCTTTGGGTTTTCATTCTTCATGGAGAACTGTTTATTTGAGTGTGGTTCGCCACACTACACGGATAGTACTATCAAATCTGTGCTTTATTATAGGCTTGTAGCAGTGAAGTAATGGCAGTATTTGCATGTGTCAGGGTTTCATGTTCTTGCCAATTCTTTCTTTTTGAAGGGGGGAAATGAAACTAGATCTGTATCTCTTCAACAAAAGGTAATAGTTAGAAGCAAATACAATTAGAAATGGACCTTGTTACTTTGTTGAACTTTGTTTTGCTGGTAGGAGTTTTAAATCTGATTTTGCAAATGCTGAGGCACTTGTTTAGTTAGCTTGCACTGACTACAAGGATCTAATATTCCAGGAGAATTTATGGATATAATGAACATATTTGACATATAGTTTTGATAGTTAATTTTTGCTCTGGGCTTAATGTTAGGCACTATATGTTGTATTGCACTGGAGTTATGGAATTTGAAAGACAAATACTGCTGCATTTTGAGAACAATGAAGGTTGTTGTTCCGCACCCAGTTTTACTGAGCACATAAGACGATGTTCTTGCCCACTTCAGCCAATAGTAAGGTGCAATATTATGTTACTAGTAACTAGTAACAGTAACTAGTTAACAGTAACTAGTGTTACTAGTTGCTGTTTACGGAGAGGGTTATGTATACTTATGTGTGTCTATGTATATCAATATAGATATCTGCATATATGCTGGAGGTGTGTGTATATACATATATGCACACATACATGTACGTACATACACAAGAAAAAAGAGCTGCTACTGTTTTATAAATACAGCAACTGAGTTTTGGCTAATAGTTTTATTTATATTTCATGTCCAGATCTCTTAACAGTCTTTCCTGTGACGCTGCAACGGATGCCAAGCACTGAGGGAGAAAGCTAGCAGCTGTTTCCATTACAGCATTGGTACATTAGCCTCTGCACTTTATTTTCATTTTATGATCTCCTCCAACCTTTCCTAATCACCCCCTAAAAAGGCTTTTCCTCTTCTGCCTCTGATTTATCTGTCTGCGGGGTTCTGTGTTTTTCTTAGCTTTAGAAATGTAAAATCTGTGTGGGTATTTTTTTCTTCCTAAGAGCTTAATGCTTTGACTCTTACTCACACTGAGCAAGGGCTTACTGTCCTTTTTCAACTCAAGTAAGTAGTTCCTTGTGTTATGTCTCTGTAAGCCCTTACTTGAGATGAGTCCAGGTTGCAAAACAGGACCCACTGTGGCCATTTTGATTATTCTTGTAACAACCTGAGCCACTGTATGATTTATAGGTTTTTTTGCACGCCAGCTGAATAGTGTTTCGTTCATTCTTGCTCTTTCCTTCGCCATCTCTCTGAAAATAATTGTTTCATGGTTGTATGCTCTTATTGCTGAGATATGACTGAAAACTGCATGCAGTACAGTGAAGCACATTCATTTTCATCTAGTACCCGTTTATTGCCTTGAGCACTGTAAATCTGTCAGCTCTTCACGATGCTTTCACCTCTTTCTTCATTTGCTCCAGCTTCTAGTTTGACAATGTTCCCCTGAGGCAGAATTCTAATCTGCTTCCAATTAGTTGCAAAATGTGACTCAAATTTCCACATTATGGCTGCTGTTTTACTTGCACGCACACATCTAGAAACAAATTAATGCTCTTGAATATTTATTTTTGAGCCTTCAGATTTACTATAGGTGGAAAACTTGCCAACTACATTCAAACTACATCCAAGATTTGTATTTTTCTCAAACTGAAATATTTCTTAAAGGTTTCAAATGCCTCTTACTGCTTAATTTTCACAAACCCTTTTCAACTGGTTGGTAATTATTGAGGGTACATTGTATTGCGATAAATTAAACAAGTTAACAATACACATAATTAACATTTAAATATGGATGTGATTGCTGTGTCAGTTCAGGATAAGAGGCATTTCTTTTCTGCAGGGTTTGCACAATTTTTTTTGGAACCTTTAAGTAGTTTTTCAGGATGAACATACATACCTGTCTGACTGCCACCTATTATCTGCAACTTCAGAAGTTGTCCATTGGCTGGGGGGAAGGAAGGAGACTTATTTGATCTCTGATTCTTAATAGGTACAGCTAATTAAAATCTTTTTGTGTGTCCTTTTGTATGGAGCTGTGCTTGTGTCTGCATCCATATGCCTGAGTGCATGTGTGTACATTTAAAATATGATCTCTAAATTCAGTTTCCAGGGTTTTCCTGTAGTGTTCATTCTCCTATGAGTAGCTACAGTAGAAATATGTTGTATTCAGTGGGGAAGAAGTGAGATTTTGAGTGGAAAGTGTGGAAATCAGGACTAAAACACTGACGAGAGGACTGGAATCTAATGGGAGTCAGAAATTCATTCTTAATTGAGGCAAAATTAGCATTAGACGCTCCGTGACAATTCTGCCCATCCACCTCTAATGCCTTATGTAGTTGCCTATATAGAGAAACACAGGGTATTTAATTCAAATATACCAGTAGCTAAACTTGTAGGTGAAAATCTCTAGTGGAGATTAGCACTCTAAAGCCTGGCTGATTGATGTCAGCAGCCGTAATAGACTTTAAATAGGCTTGCAGAATTTCATTGGAAGTATATTGCTGAAATTGAAATGGCTAAGTACCTGTCATTTCTAAATGAGATTTACACCTGTGCATTTATCTATCCACTTAGAATACTTTACTTATTTAAAGTATTAAGTATTAAAGACATACAGACATGTTTTTTAAAAAATATTTAATTGTCTTTACTGTCCTGAATTGAGGTGGTAGCCTCTAATCCCGTGTTGTACATAGAAACATCTCCATGAAGGCAAATGTACACGTGCTGTGTTCTGGTTTTAATTCCTGAGAACTTATCTTCCAGCAAGAAAAAAACTTAAAAATAGAGATAAAAGAAAATTATCTAGATGTTATTTTCTCTTGAGTCATGAGTGGCTTTTAACTGCGGAGATGAAAAAGCTAACATGTTATTTATTTCTCTGAAGGTTTCACTTACTCTAGTAGACTCCTGTGATTCATAACATCGTTCTATAAAGAAACAATATTTGCAAACATTGTGAAATGCTGCAGTAGCATGGCATTTTTTTTCTCATACAGCATCAAAGTATTTGAGGTTCAGCTTTGTAGCCATGGTGAATCACAGTTCCTGTGATTGTCAGTTGTTGATAAAAAAGTACACAGTCAATTAAAATTCGACTGAAATGCATGTATTTGTAGCTTACAATAACTGACTTTTTAAGACATGCAGAGTGTATAACCATGCCAGTACATAAAAAACCACCCCCACACATCATCCACATGTATGTGTAGACACATATAAATGCAACCACACGTTATTAATTTTTCAGGCAAAAATCACAGTGCTTCAGAGAAGCATTAAATGCTTTTGTTGATAGCTTATAGTTTTATAAACTCTAAATGAGCTTATTGCCTTTTAACCAGCACTAAATAATAGAAGAACCTATGAGCCTCCACATTGGACAGCAGCCAAGCAGCCAAAGATAGAGAGAGGAAAAAAAAAAAAAAAAAGTGAATGGCTTAATTGTAGAGCAAATCATTTGTTTACAGATTAAGACCTATTTGGTAGCTAAATCCTATGGACAAGGAGGTGAAAGAATGAGGCACTAAGGTACAGGAAATGAGCTTTATATTTTGTGCCTAAGTCCTGCTATTTTTGCCTCCTCCTAAAGCAGACGAGGCAAGGAAAAAATGAATTGTTTAACAGCAAAGACTGCTGAACAAACCGCACATATTAAGTAGGAACAAAAGGGTGGGAGAAGGGAAGTGTTGGTGCACTTACGTGCTGACAGGAACCTGACAACTGGAGCTGCTTCCAGCTAAGGGGCACCAGTCTGTGGCAAGAAGAGCTGCCCTATTTTGTTTTCCTTTTGAATGAGGTGGGGGAGAAATGCTTGTGTTAATTTGAGCAAACACAATACATTTTCTTGAACCTCTCTCCCCAATATGCCGTTTGGTTTGCCCACGAGAACTGCCTACCCCTCTTTTTTCCCATCTCCCTTTTTCTCTTCTCTCCTTTTTAAGAGCAAGTTTTTTTAATAGGCCTTTGTTTCAGTATCATAATTAATTAGTTGACAGTTCAAATGGTTAAGAAGCGCTTGTGGTTTCTGCTTTATTGTTGTACAACATTTTTTTAAAGACCCACTTACTGGTGGCCTGTAAATTTGAAGATATCATTTTCATGAGTCATTGGTTTAAAGATCAAAGCCAAGAAAGTATTATAGCAGAAATGGAGTAACCTCTGCAGTACATGTTGTTTAAGCTTCTTCAGTTAAAACTCGCTTTTTCAGTAATTTATAGCCTTTCAAAATTCTTACCTTCTGAGTTGAATTTTCTGTGACCTCTTCATCACTGCTGTGAAAATGAATTTACAAAGTCTGAATAAGGAAATAGGTCCGTAGGTCATGGAAAATAAAACTTTTTATTTTACAGAACATCCCTGCTGTTGGTATTTTTGTAGGCAAAGCCTTCTGAGAAAACATGTCATGATTATTTGTGTAGAATTAGGCTTTGATTTGATCAGATTATAAACCATCTGAAGAGTATGTTTGGCCTGTGTAAAACAGCTATTCCATTTTCCATCTTCAGTGACTGTAGTAATTTATACGGGAAAAAGAGTAGGCATGGCGGAGTTTGGTAAGTTGGGTCTGGTCATCTGTAGTAAAAAAATACATTTTTAGTTTGATCCCCTTAAAATAAAATGGACATTTTATCCCTTTGGCTTGGGGCAGGTTTGTAGAAAGAAAAATCAAAAGATGCGTGAAAAAAAGATCTTGTCAGTTGTTCTTATTTGAAATCCAGTAAAAGAACAGGGAAGTTTTTAGTATGTAATTATACTATGTAATTTCCGTAAGGGGACAAGGAAAAAGCTAATGAGCTTCAGGTGTGACCTTTTAAGTGCTTGTCAATGCTGTGCCTTGTTTCTGTACATATTGCTTGATTGAACTTCACCGATGTGATATAAAATGTTGCATTGTGCTTATGCATAAACAAATGTAGCATGCGTTGCCTGTAGGTTGTGCTATTAAGAATATATCTCCCTCAAACTAGAGTCTACTAAGTAGCAGCCTTGAGAAAAATATTCTTAATAGCGTTTCTTTCTTCAGATTTAGTTTCTGCTGCATTTCCTGATCACAAGGACGGGGAGGTAGTGCACGGAAAAGTGCTCCTAGCTGCATTCCCTAGTAACAGGCCACTCCACCCATCCCATTTAGGCACAGAAGCCGATTGCTTCAAAGTGAGCAGCAACATGAGCACTGACATCTCTGCTAGAAGAACGCTGCTGTGGAAGTTGTGTAAGAACTGTGTCTTTTATACGCAGTGTAATTATAAACATATTTGTGTATGTTTACGCCCCTTTGTATTCTCCCTAGGCTCTGAAATGACTGTGTCTGTTGGAACATTACACCAGGCTGTTATCTGATATCTGTTTGGGAAAATGAACATTGACATAATTGAAGTGATTGAAAGCAGTGTTCTTAGCGACTATTAAAGAACTTTACGTTATGTGCATGGTATTGTGATTTTGTTCACACTGTACTTTAAAACCCATATAATGTGACTGGCAGAACAATAAAACCAGTTTGTAATAAGAAATTTGCAGTAGGAAATTTTAAGGCAAAATGATAGTAACTTTTGCGTCTACTTACACGTATATAATTTCCTTATTATTATTGCTTCTAACAGATACACAGTTGGTCTTCAGACTGCAAGTTAAAAATTATAACATTGAAATAACAAGTGAAGTTTCATAAATTTTCAAAACAAAATTACTCTTTTTTTTGTGGGTATGTATGTGAGGCCAAACTCACCAGTAGCAAAATTTACTCTAGGATAAGTCTTTCATTTTTGATCAATGTAGTGAAGTAGGGCCATATTTTTCTTTATCAGGATGCTTGATGGACTTAATAAACTTCTTTGTATCCTTGGCAGAGTAAAAACTAATCATTAAGCAATGTTGCCTGAATGTGGGTCTCAGTAAATCCGAAAAGAAATTTGCATTCTAAATCAACAATTCAACAAAGAAATAATTTAATCTCAGGATTTGGCAAAATTGGATACAGATTTGGTGGTTTGGGTTTTTTTTTTGTTTGTTTGTGGTGGTTTTTTTTTTGTTTGTTTTTTATTGTTTTTCTAGTACTGGAAGCCAAGGGGCTGGTAAGAGTCTGAGAAAAAAAGAGTTGCTGAGACTTTAGCTCATTAGGATAACAATAGCTCTGGATAATATTCATGGTGTCATAACAGCTCATCTTTCTTATAATTATGTTTATCAACTTTTAATTCTTTCAGGAAGAGCCATGCTAATACAACATTACTTTCAGAATTGACTGGGGAGTGAGTGGTGTAGCTTGCACTAACAGATTTCAGTGTTTTTCAGGGGACAAGCCTTTGATAAGTTTAAGTGTAGAGGTCAGAGCAGTTTTCTCTGTCCTATTTGGCTTGCCATTGTTGCACAATGAGTCACTGTGTTTGCTTTTGTGAATAAAAATCAGCTCCATGGATGAGGAGTGTGACACTTTTGTGCTTCATTCCTCTACTTTCGGTATTTTCAGTGTTTTGACTTAGAGAAGGTTATTTGATCTGGAAGCCTCGAAGCAGAAGGTCAGTATACCAGGTTTGTCAAGTAATTAGGCTAATTTGTTTTAGTCGTTACTAAATTTGTAAAGCATTTGCTAACGGACCAGGCTATGAGCAGGGAGGAAATATTACTTAGAGATCAAGTGAATCTCCTTTTAAATTACAGCTTTATTTAAAATTAAACCTGTAGCCCATTTTAGAGTTGAATTACTGCATTTGTTGGTTTGGGGGTGATAGAGCAAATCATCACTAAATGTCTTTAGATTAGGAAAACATATTTCCTTTGGTTTGGTTTAAGTTAGGCTGCTCTTAGAGGAACCAGTTTGTCCCAGACTAACTCCTCTTACAGCACTACAGAAATTATTCAATCTGGCTTTTCCACTGTGGAAGTGGGCTATGGTAAATCTTGTTTTCTTCAGTTCTGGACACAAAAAGTCATGGTTTTACTCGGTTCTCCCACAGAAGGTTTTGCACAGCGCTCATGCAAAAGAGTGTCCGCACAGGTCTTGGCTGTACCCTAGTCTTTGCATCTGGATAAGCAGGGAAGCTGTATCTGTGACATGGGTAGGAATGGAGCAGTGCGAGGACAAAACCAGAAGCTGATGACCAGAGCATGCCTCAGCCTGCAGGTATCAGTGGAACAGTTTTGTTAGGTTTCTGAAAATGAAACTTCAGCTGTAATCCCATGTGGGGTTCTAACAGCGTCTACCCAGAATACTATCAATACATATCACTGAGGAGTATTTCTACAAGGTGGGACATTTCCTAGCCTACTTCAAAAAAGGTCCAGCTGATCCACAATAGTGTGCTTTTTCTAACCTAGTGTCCAAGTTGACTGGGGTGAAAGGGGAGGGTACACAGACAATGTGAAGGGAAAGGTAGTGATCTCCAGAATAGGTGTGGTGGGGCTGGTGATGAATACCTAGCTTTGATACCCTCATTTCTATTTACCTCAGCTATAAAAGGATATGTGACTGCAACCTAAATCTATTGAGTTTATTTGGGCATTTAGACTGACATTTGGAATCTCCTGGATAAACAGAGCGATTTATTTAAAAAGTAAGCATTACATTGCGTGCTTTCTTCATGAAGGCTGTCACTACTTTATGTATAATTCTTTCTCATCCTTCCCACAAGATGAATGATTATTCAGCCCTTTTCTGGAATTTGTGAGATACTTTTGTTCCTTGCACATTGTAGTGCCTTTAATATTTTTCCCGTCTTGTTCCACATTCAGTGTTAGTAGAAGAGGTGGAATATAAAAAGAAAAGTTTCCTCAAGACTCCCCTGTTCATTTGACAGGTTGTATATGAAATCAAGTCTCTGGTTCCATGGTGTACTGTGTCTGTCTCCCCTGTTGTTTCTGTGAACTTATCAGCTGGTTACTGAGGACAGAAAAGTATTTCCCAATTAATAGGAAAATGTGTTGTGAAACCGCAAAAATGTACAGAAGTCTCGAGGGTAAGCTGTGTATCTGGAACATTTTGTCAGGGCTTTCCTTTTTTAAAAGCTTTCATTAACCTGAAGGGACAGTGCTTGTAGACACCTAATTGCTGAAATCCCTGTCTCCATTTTCTGTCCTGCTTTGAAGCTCCGTCTCTTTAGCAACATTTGAAATTCTTATCTGGCTGTCTGATGGCTAGGTGCTCTGGATATAACTAGGAAGAATATCACAGATAGCAAGAAAGACAGATTTTTTGGGCATAATGGTCAGAGTTGGAATGGAGTCACTTCATATAAATGAAGCTCACTTAGATAAGATGAAAATTCACACTTAAATTCTTCAGGGGAAGCTTTTTTTGGAGGGGGGCAGGGGTGTAGATTGAACAACATCTGTTATCTGGTCATGAAGAGGTGTCTTTTATGGTTTTTTTTTGGTAGGTTGGTTGGTTTTTTGTTTGTTTAGTTTTGTTTGTTTTGTTTCGGGGTTGTGGGGTTTTTTTTGTTTTTGTTTTGGTTTTTTCCTGGCCACTGTTTTCACACCTACCAACAGTCTCTGGAAAACATTTTCCATAGCTGGCACGAGATGAGAACAGCCTTGTCTTTATGTTTAACAGTCTTTTGCTCCTTCATTGGTCTGTTGATTTTCTTGTGTACCCAAAGAATTAGTTTATGATAACCTATGGAAATAAGTAAGCATACAATTCCTAGCACAAGTGATGCAATTTTACAGATTCTGTGTTTGCGTGCAAATCTCGGCTGTTAGGGGAGCCAGGTGTGACATTCTTTTCCTCTGCATTTAACACACATGAGGTAGCTTGCTATAAGATATTCACTGATGAGGAAATTAAAAATCACCTCTTTGTAAAGGAAAAGGAAGCAAGTGAGTGTAAGCCTTTGGCAAGGGAGAGGCAGTCTCTCCACTGACTGTGTTGCCCACTTGAAGTTGCAGCACAAGGGACTCTTGGCGTTTTGTCCCTCTGTGGCCTGAGCCAGATACTATTGATGGTGCTGTGTTTAATGCTGAAATGTAGCTTCTCAGTAACCATTATAAATCAACAAACGCTTGTAAGTTCCTCCCTGTTAGATGTGTTTTCACAGTGCAGAAAAGACTATGGCACTAATTGCTGAAGAGTTAGGTTTTTTTCAGTATGCAGCATTTCCGTATAGATGCTTATGTGTGCAGTTGTAGATTTCAAGCTACTTTCATCTCATCAAGAGAAGCCTAAGAAACACAGGAGATGTATATTGACTGTGTGAGTACTGAGGGCTGAAATCAAAACACTATCTTTCTTTCCTGGTTACAGTTAACCTCTGGTTGAACTCTTAACTGCTCGAACTGGCACCAGCTCCATTTCTTCCAGAGCTTCCTCATCCAAATTTGTACATACAGATATGTGGGAGTTACTAGGATGATGACAGATGCCATTTACAGGGCGGTGGAGGGCTAGCTTGATTGATCTGGCCTGAGAAACGTGCTTTAAGTAGTAGAGACAAAGGTATTTAATGTGTGAGGCAAACAAGCCTACTAATAACAGTAGTTTCCAGACTGTTTTCCTTTGTCTAGCCTAATTATAGATCCAGAGAGTTGTTTTATAAGCTATGTATTTTGCAGAGAGCCATAGTTACTTCCATAAAACTAAGCTTAAAGTGCATAATTGGAGAAAAGATTTTGGTGGGATGGGTGTGGCTGCAAATCTTGAGCATGGAGAAGGGGAAGCTGTCTTTGGTTTGCCCGCAAAATCTATGGTTAATCTAGTGGATAATAATATAGCCTTTGATTATCAAACAGTTTCAAAGTACGGTAGCATAATGTTTGTTCCCAAGCTGTTAACTTTCTGAAAAGTCACTGTATCTCAGTTAATTAATGATGTTTATAGGATCAGCATGTTGTTCAATAAGCAAATTCTTCACATTAATTAAAACGTGAGTGTTACAATCTTAAAATGCAGTTATCTGACCTTTTAAAAGAACGGCTTGTTTGCTACTCCGTGCCACTGTTGTATTGAATTAGAAATCAAAATCTAATAATCAGTATGTTTTCTCTCTCTAGTGAAACTAAATGTGGAGATCTTTTCCCTGTGTGTCACTGCTGTTACAGTCAAGGGTGTTGTCAGTATTAAAATTTAAATACCACCTCCTCCTCCTCAGTGTGATGACCCACCCTTAAGGGGAAGGTGGGTCACCGCACTCGCTCATCACTGCTGAATAAAGTTGGTTTTGATTGTAACTTTACAGATTAGCAGTTCCTTAGTTCCCATATTGCTCTCCAAAGCACAGGGGTAGCCTAAAATGGCTGCAGATTATGATGTATGGCTGCTCTTGTGAAGCTGCAGCTGTGAATCTCAAAGAGGATGTAACCATGCAGAATCGCTCTTTTAGATGGTCATTAGCGCTGCATAAGTACAAGCCTCTTTTTCAGATAGCATTTATTCTTCACGGTTCCTCTACTAGTATGTGATGGCAATGTCATTTGCCAAGCATTGAATAACAATGAATGTTTTATTGAAGTACAGTATTCTGAACCAGTGCTTTTTTTAAGCTGTTTAAGTGCTTAATTTTCGTTTGACTGCTCCTTTTCATGCAAATGTGAGTGTAGCAGAAAAATCCAATACATCCTCCTCCCTTGTGGTTGTGTGATGTATTGGACTAAGCTGAAGGCTTGTGTGTGGCAGAAGGAAAAACAGCATAATTTATCAGTTATCCACTGGCGTCCTATCCTAGTTCAGTTTTAGTTGTCTTTTCGTCATTTTGTTTAGAACAAACACGTCCAAAAAACCAAACCGAACAAAAAAACCCCGATTTTTTTCTGTGTGATACTAAGGAAACAAACAAGTCAAGAAACAGCCTCTTCCTTGCCCCTAAAATTGCCTTCAAACAGAAGAAAATTTAAGCACAATATTCATTTATTTTTGTGAATGAAAAGTGGAATTTGGTTTAAATATTTCAATGCATAGTTATTTCACTCTTCTTCCAAGGACCAAACTGCACTTGGAGGCATTACGACTTCATTTATGAAGGGTGGGTTTTTAATGTGGTTAACACCTACAACTTCGGCAAGATTTTTTTGAACAAGCTAGCAATTAGTTTTTGCCATTATGAGGATCTGAGGGGAAACTCATGCACCCAGTGTGCTTTGTCCTTCTGAACATCTGGCCCCTTGTTTTGATTTGTGGGCTATCTTGAAAATCTGGCATCAGTTCTGGGGTTTAAGTTCTAATTAAATAAAGTACACAGTCTGGCCATAAGCTTTGCAATACACTGAGGAAAAGAAGAAGGGGGAAAAAAGCTATCTTCATTTTATAGTCAGTGAAATCGAGATGGCAAGACCATGGAGTTATTGAAAATAGTCAATATATTTCCATACTGAGTATTTCCTTCAAAAGTGGCTTTTAGAGCCTACATACAGACCAAACCAAATGTGTCAGTGATCTCAGAATTCCTAGGTTTTAAGACCACAAAAGCAGGTTCTGACATTATGGCATGAAAATTAGCCATGCCATGCCATGCCATGGTGCAATACATGATTGTATCCATTCCTGTATTATGATCAGACTCTTTACCGTGATTTGGGAATGCAAAATAATTTTCTCTTGTTTGGGGGCAGAACAACAGATACTGTGTTTGTTCTATGGAGCAGTAAACAAATTCTCATCAGCATTCAAGTGCTGTGACACTAATTTTAATAAAGCACATGATCATTCCCTTCTGATTATAAGCAATATCAAAAGCAAGTGGTCAATCTTCAGGAGATATTTAAATTAATCCAGTCAAGGGTAGCTTAAATATGTATTTCTTTGCTGTGCAAGAGGAGAACTTTCTATATCATGCCTATTTAGATCAAAGAAGCTTGTGTTTATCTGATTCTTTTTGCCATTTTTTCGCCATAGAAAAGTTAGGTTGAAATGAAAGAATGTGTATGAAGTTCTTTGCTTGTATTCAGAGATCCACTACTTCTGCCTCTGTATCTTGGGTATATGATTTTTCCAGTGTCTGTGTGTGTGCCTTCTTTCTCTATCCTCAAACAAGCAATGCATCTTCAGGTATCTTTGATCCAGTCTTTTCTGGCTGGCCATTAGTCATATTGATTCTCCAGTGGTAAAGGAAGCTTTGTTCTCACTGCAGTTTTAACAGTACAGTATCAAGGTCTGTCACATAAACTCTGTTGACATCAAAGAGAATTCACAAAATTGTGTAATTTTGAAAAAATATAAACTCAGTTGTATTTCACCTGTTGTATTTGAGATAGGGAAAGGAAAACTGAGCTGGTTGTTTTTAACGTCCAAGAGGAGGGAAATTCCAGAAGCAAATAAAAACAAAGCAGGTCCCTCAAAATTGAAAAATAAACGTGTCCTTAATTTCAGTATCTGAAAGTAGTGATTTGAATTACTTTGTTCACAGGTAGGTTTTGAACTAAAATACTGTTTACATACATACTGAGAACTGTTGTCAACTGGTGCACTTTTTATATTTTATTGTACTACAGTGCTTGCTTTAATCCATTTAATCCATCCAAGAGTTAGTCCAATGAGAAGGAAAGGAAAGGCAGCAGAGGTGTAATAAACACTGATTTAATTTTTACAGCACAGTACATTATAGAACTATAAAATTGTGTGATTAGCCAACTCATTAACACTGTCTTAAAGCAAATAAGTGTTTAGAGCTTGGCACACTTAGTGCTGGAAACCTTTCTAATAGTAAATTTAAAAAGTAACCAATGTTGCTTGGAATAAAGATTGTGCTGCTGTGCATCATCAGGAGCTCTGTATTAGGGCTGTCATCCAATTATTCTATTCTAATGCATTCCCTGTTTTACAGCACTCCTGTCTATACTGTTTTGACAGTTCCTTGAGAGTGGTGCCATGTAGAACCTGCAGAGCACTTTGTACAGGACTGCCACAAAAATAAGTCAATTGATTTAAGTACTGCCCTCCACTTTATGAAAGGGTTTCTTTTCACTTGCTCTTTTGTCGTGCGTTTATTGGTAGTTACTTAGGAGGCATAGTAAGAGCCAATATAAGAGTCACTGCAGTCACCTAAAGTCTGCTTTTCTGGTAGAATCCCATTGATCCAGATGCTGTGTTAGTTTATGCTCTTAACATTTTCAATGATGACTTAAGAGATCTAATTGCCTGGTATGAGACATCTGAAAATTCCCAGAGTTTTGTGCAGAGACAGCTGATGTGCTTTCTGAAAATGATGTATTTGATCTGGAAATTTAGAAAGTCTTGACCCCTTTTGGAAGAGTCTAAGAATAGATAAACAGTGTATTTTTAATTTGCTAGATACTGGGAGGCCGTTCCTGTCAAACTTAACTCATGTCACTTGGTGCATTAACTTCAACATTTGGTATTAGTTCGTATTAGTTCATTCGAATTCGGAAACAATATTAGAGAATGCTTGGAAAACAAATTTACTGTCTCAGCTAGCTTGACAAAAACACGGCCTCTTAATAAATTTAACTTCTTTGAATCAGAATTGGTTTTTTTTTTGTCATTATCAGCTATATAATGGTTGAATCACTTTCTTGTTTTAATGCAGTGCTTATAAAGTTACTGCTTTGGAAGAGGTCTGCCTGATGAATGTTTCCCCAGGTTAGCTTTTAAGCAAGATCACTAGTTGTCATAGAATGACAGAAAGAGGGAATACACTGAAACTAAAATCTTGAGATATTTTAGGGTGATGCTCATAGCACAGTGTTCTTTTTTGGGTATATATCAGAGATAATTTTTTAAAACAGATGTATTCCAAAAACATGTCTAGGACAAGATAAAATATATTTCTAAAATTGTGTCAGCCATTGAGCTACAGGTGATCTGTCTTTAAGGACCTGTTGTATTCCAGGCATTGCTTTTGCTACGGGAAGTAAGTGTAAACCTGAGTGAGGGAGGGACTCATACACAGTATTAAGCTATGCGATTAAGCTCAGTGATGCTTAATCAAGTGAGTTTTGGAGGTTATATTTCTCTAGCAGCAGTTGCCATCTGCATGTGCTGGCAGAATGATTGTGGGAGAGAGTTCTGTCGCCTTTGGTGCAAAGCTCACATGGAGGCTGTGGTTCCACCTCTGCAGAAGCCAATTTCAGACTGAGCTGTCACTGCCACGCGTTCTCATGGACCTTGTACAATGAACTGACATGTCAAGATGCATACCACCATAAGTGTGAGACAAGCTGTGAGATTTAGGTTAGATCCAAGTCGTCCACAGGTTCAGATGTAGAGACACAAGGACTGCTACAAGACTGTACCCTTGGTTAAAATTGTCATTACAGGTGTCCCTGGAGCAGTAAAGCTGTGGAAGCTAGCATTGCCATGGCTGCCTGAACAAACAGTCTGGAGCTGATACCTCTTTAGTCCAGCTGTTTGCTAACGGAGGAGTTCCACAATATGAATCTGTTGCTTGACATACTTGGTGCCTTTATGTGCTTCCTCGAGTAGTTAAGACCCTCTTAGCTGTGTCAATTTGACTAACAGTATGCCGTCCTGAAGTAGGATATGAGATATGTGGTAGTCCAGGTAAGAAACGTGAATGGAATGATTCTCTAGAAGACCACAGCAAAGTGGGAACTTTTAAAACTGGTTCAGAACAGAATATGTATTCTGGAGCTGTGCCTAAAGCTACTGGCTCCGGGACAGCAAAGAGTCTAAAAGGTTCCTGCTTCTTGCTTCCTCTTTGCTCAGAGGTTAATTACTGGCAGTAACTGAGATAGCTTTTATAAAGGTAGCTCTGAAAAATCCCTACAAATAAATTCTCTCTTCTCTTAGATACACAGTATTGGTAGGATTGGATTCAGGTTGTTTGCAGCCATGCCATGAAACCTCTTTATTTTTAGATCCTTGAGTAGAGTCCAGAGAGAGCGAACAGTGATGGGACTAAACCATCCAGCTAAAAGTGCTGCATTTAAAATGTCAGCAACAAGTTGTTTGAGGTCCATCTTTATAGGCATGTTTACTTTTGTACAGAGGGATAACTGTTCCCTTTGGAGTTACATTCTTGGCTTGTTTTCATTCATTTATATGTAAGAAGAGTAAACCTCTAGTCAACCACACTCCATAGAAGTCAATAAGAAAGGCATAATTGTGGATTTTTTCACCCCACATATTTGAAGACACTCATGAACCTGAAAATGAGTTGGTAGTATTTCTACTTCAGTTTTTCAAAGTCGTTAGAGATACAGAGTAAGTGGATGCCTTGAAGTCTGACTAATTTGTATATAATGGCAAATAGATCTGGTTTTGAGGATGAGAAAAGTCATCAAACACTTCTGTGTACAGATGTTCATTTCCAAATATCTGAATAATAGTTGCAGGATTGATACATTCAGGAAAGGAACACACAGAACTTGTCGCCTTTGTCCACCAAATAGAGCTTTTCCAGCCTTTCACAACTTCCCATATGTTAATGAAAAACATTTTCTGAGAAATTGGCAGCTTCATGCTTTGTAGCTAATGCCAGCTTTTTTTCATGGACCAGTTCAAGGCAGAGCAAAGGGAAAAATGCCTTGTTTTAGTGCATGAATTACTCTGACAAGCTTTCACATTGCTCCTCCTCTTATTAATATTCTTTTTGATGTGAGCTTGTAAAACAGAGGATTGGCTGTTAATCTCTGGGATCTCAAGGGCTTTTGGCAGTGGCCCATAATTGATGTGTTCACATGGCTGTTGTCTGACTACTAATGATTAGACAGCAGTGTTATCTCCCAGCTAAATCAGTGTTGCTTATAAATCACACTTGATAAAGTGCAGTTTCATTTCTTCAAAGGGTCTGTACATGTCTGTATAGTTTGATACAACTGCCAGAGCTATTTCATGATTTCGTGACAGTTTAGATTAAGTTTATTTTTATGAGCAAGATATTTGAATTTCTACTAAACATTCAAAAATGCTTCTTTTTGTTTGTCTTTCTTTTAAGCTTATTTTGCAATGGGTACAAAGGATATGCACAGTTAGGGCAGATCATCCTAGAAAGTGCAAGTAACTGGAGAATATAACACATGAAAAGTGGAGTACTTGGACTGTTGATTTCTTTTGCTTCATTTGAACAGAAAGGGAACTTCATTTGCAGTACGTTTTGATCACACTGTTACACTATAAAAATAGTCTATGAGAGTATAAGAAAGGACATATGGAAACACAAGGTATTTCAACGATGATGTCTCGGATTTTCTGGGTGAAATCGGGTCCTTTGCATGCGTCCCTTCTTTTTCAGCAGGACAGGAATGAAAAATCCTAACTAAAACTCTTCAAATACAAACTTCTGTCTGTGTTCGGGTTCCTAGAGAGCATGCTAACGTGGATCTTAAGGTATTAAGGCAAAATCAATAGGTAAAAATGTTGTTGAGATAGGGACATGAACACAGAGATCTCAAGGTGACCTGAATTCTGAGCCACTGAAAGGACAAGATTTATCTGTCTGTTAGGTAGCCTGTAATTAGAAAACTTGGTGCTGGTTGTGTAGATGCTCTCATGAAAAAGAACTATGAGAACATTCAGTCTGGGTTTCTCCTCTCTGCCCAAACTGAATGGCCTCAGAGTTGAGACAAGTAGGTGAACAAATTTTGAAAGGTCTTTCTTGCTGATTTTGGTTCTTGTATTTGACTTCATACTGTAAGATTAATCCTTCAGTATCATTGTTAAGGGTTATTAGACACTTTGTGTCAGAAACCAGCACCATAATTGGCACAATAATTTGGAGGGAACAGATATTAGCGGCTTCCTCCTCTCAAAGATTACTTTTCTTTAAAAAATCTTTACTGTACATGTATTATTTTCAGAATTGTTTTAGAGCTCTTATTTGAAATGCTACCTACTCTTCTCCCAGGTAAGACAACCACTACACTCCAGGCACTGCCCACAGTTATGCTTCAGTGGACTTATTCTGGATTTATACCAGTGAAAGGGTACACCAGTTGGGAGAAAAAAAAAAGACTTGTCATAAATTTTCTTTTCTGAAGACACTGTAAATGGATCAAACTGCATTTGAGAATAAAGATGTTTAACTAGATATCCAACAGTGGGTAATTTCAAGGAGAGCTAAACAATAACACTTCAGCTCTTTTTTCAGTTGAACTGTCACAGTGAAAAGGAAAGCTGAAAGGTCATTTTAGAAGTTTTTCCTTTAGTGGCTTGCTAAATAATCATGAATGTGTATGTTCCATCCTTGAAAGTAATAATACTGGCTTCTTCTTTAAATAAAATTAGGACACAATATCCTACACTCGGGAGTGTTCGTAGCTAGTACCGTGAATATTTAAGGTCTAAGGAATACAGAAAAAACCTAACTGATACAGATCCCTATCAAAAAGCACAAGAAGGAGACCTCTAAGGCAATAATACAGAAATATATTAGTCAAAGACCCACATGTCTAATGGCTTTTTAAATTAAAAATTTTAGGGTCTGTAGACACCAATAAATATGGGGGCATTAATTCAAATGCTCCATTTTCAGAACATGCTAAAAATGCCATCCATAAGAATGTAGTCAGGCCCGTTAAAGCTTTTGGTATACGTAGTCCATCAAGGAACTTCATTTTGTTCCTGAGGATTACAGAAGGTCTTTCACAGCATTTTGGAAGAGAAATTATTAGTTTAGACAATTTTTCTTAACAAAAAATACTGAATTCAGGAAGCGACAGCTTCAGTCACGATGCGTGCAACTTAGCGCTCGCAAAGTGAGTGGGCAGCAAATTGGTAAAAGGCAACAGTGGGCTACTGACATGCAGAAAGTCAAAAAAGTACAAAGAAGCCATTTCTCTTCTGAGTTTTGTTGCCACTTTATTATACATTGTACTGGAGTCCTGGAAAAACTCACAATGTTTTATTGAATGTCTTATGTTCCTGTATTCCAGAATGGCTGAAATGGCAGCTCTTCCACCAAACTGTGGTCACATCATCAAGTAACTGAAACCATCTTTTGGAAATGGAGAATTTCGGCTATGGAGTCATAGGGTCATGATTTGCTTGAACATTAGGAATGAAAATTGGCAGTGGAGCAGTTGAATGATGATGCAATCAAATTAAACAATATCTTCCTATATACAATTAAGAATGAGAAAATTTTCCTTGGTTTGCTGCAGTCTTGATCTAGAGCAACCATGCTTTCTTTCTCAGTCTCATATGTGTTAGAAATAAACAGGAAAATGGAGGATAATATTTATTTATAATGCTATGAGATCTATGTAAACAAATACCATATCTATTTTCAGGGTCAGAACCCTGAAAGGTTGAGTATAGCAGAAACTTTGGAATAAAAATAAGTGATTGCCATTGTTAAAATTATTTTTCTTTTCTTTAAAATGAAAAGCTTCTAAAAGATCATATAACTTCATAAAGCAGTACCTAACCCTCACCAGCAAGTGGACGTGCCTTGTTTTTTAACCACATTCAGTTGCATGACAGTGACAGATACTGGACACCATTATGCAGTTTCTATCTAGCCCCAGACAATCCAGAGAAATTTCTTTCTTGACTATTCAGAATAATTCCTTTCTTGCTTGTGGAATAGTGTACCTCTCTACACCAGATAGGTAACTTAAGTGAGTTTTAGTACTTCTTCATTTTGTATTAAAGCTTAGCAAAACATAGTGGCTGACTGAAGAAAAGTGTGGAAATGCAGATTGAAGAGCTGACCAGGAGAAATCAAGATTCAATGCAGAAATGTGTTCTAGAGACAATTACCTCAACGGATGTGATTGACATAGGCTGAATGAGGAGAAATGTCTCTGCAAGAAATTCGCAGGTGGTGATCTGGGCATCCTCCCAGGACTCTGCCAAGCATTAGAGTTGACATACAATTTTTCACAGACGCAGCCTTGGCAAAAGGATATCACTGGCAGCTGTCAAATGCTAATTTTTCTCACAGTAAAATGGGTGAATGGCTTGGGAAATCCCAATCGTCTGAGCTAGAACTGGAGATCCAAGAGAGGACAAGATGTTTCCTTGCCTGTTGTTCAGCACTGTTGTGCTGCATTAGACCCTGATGAGAACTTTGACTTTCCATCTTAGTCTTCATTAATACTGTTCTGAAAATAAAATACTAGCATTATCATGTCTGTGGAGGTGCTGCAGATACATAATGTCACGTAGTTACATAAGGTCTGATGAGGTCTGGAGGTCACCATTCAAAAAGAACATGCAACTGTCAAAAGATGAGTTTGCAGAACTCTGTGTGCTGGTTAACGCAGCTGATGCGAGTGGCAAAGAATATCTTGGGTACAAGGGGGACTTTTATTTCCTTGTTCCCTGTATTGAAAGTTTAGTAGCAGAGTAAGAGTTTTAAGTGGATTTTTTTTGTTGTTGTTGTTAAATAGCAACTGTTCAGAATATTGAAATCATTCCAGATGTGAGTGATTAGCCGCTTTACTAAGAAAAAAAGTGTCAGTTCTGTTAGTGTCTTTTTGCTCTCTTCAGCTACTCGACTGAAGTGGAGAAGTTAATTTGAACAGTAGGAAATACTTGGAAACTGCAAGTAGATGCTACTTGTGTTACTCAGTTCAAAACAATTACACATCAGGTTTCTTGTTAATAGTAAAAAAAATATTATTCTCAAAGGTTTCAAAGTTTGAAATTTGGATGAAATTTAGGCAGTTTGAATAATCTTTGTCATTCTTTTATATTTAAGCTCTTGTGATTCTCAACTAAGTTGGCCAAAATAAGTAATTTTCTTAGTACCTCTGACATTCCTGAGCTTCAAATATGAAGCATGAATAGATATGTCTGTCTTGTGGCAGAAATGCCTTTCTACATCCATGTCTTACAGTATATCTTTTTTTCTATGCTGTCCTTTATGGCGCTGACCTTTTTTCCCCCAACAATTTGATGTAGAACATTTGAAGAAAACAAAATATCATTTCTGTTAAATGTGATGTCACAATACTTCTGAGTTGGCCTCCGATATGATTTATAGGCAAGAAATACTGAACTGAGATTAAAATGAGATCTTTCAGACAAAATGAAGATACTTCATAGTGGTAATTCCCATTACATGGTAGAATATGAAGGAGTAGCTTTGGGTTTTGGATATGTAAATTCTCTGTGGGGCAAGGTTTGTAGCAAGAGGAGAATTAAAGATCAGTGAGATTGCTGGAAGTGTAGACATGCTTCTGAGCACACAGACATTTTTCTCATGTCACATTCTCCTATGTTTGTTTTCTTCCAAAGCAGTTACATTAATTTCATTAAAATTAATTCTGATTTATGACTCTGTGCATGAGATTACAATGAGGTCTTCTGGGGTCACTGTTGCTTTAGAAAATTAAGATAGAGGCAAGTATACTTTATGTAAAAACAAGCTAGTCTCCTTTTCACCATAAAATCTAGAGAAAGCAATTTGTAGGACTCAAAACTTCCAGATACTTGCTGTTTTCCTTTCCAGACTTAGTGATTCTGTGAAGTATCAATTCATAACTCTAAAGAACTTGTCATTGTAATTTTCAAGGTTGGAAGTTTCTTAGTCCTTTCTGTCTTTATGTTGTTGTTTTCTAGAGGGAGGATTTAGGCTTGCAAAGGGCCAGGCTTTGTATTTTAGTTAGATCCTATGAAAGGATTCAGATCTTCTTTTCACATTCTTTCTATTAGTGCAGACATTCCCACTGGGAATGCTTACAGTAGATTTTTCCTTTTTTCCTCCATTTAAAAAGCAGTGCTTTCTGGGAAGGGCTTGTACTTAGCCTGAAAGCTGCTCCTCTGCCTTTCTCCTGGCTGTGTTGGTAGATGGATTAAATGGCTTTTGGCATGCACATTTCAAAATCACCTGCTGGATGACACTGCAGTAGTATATGACCCACTTTGGTCTTAGATTGGTAGACCATGTTATCGTTGAGATATATCTTCAAAGACACACCTTCATTAAATCGGGAAGATGCGTTTTGATACACAGAAGTTGATTCCAGCATGTAAAGTGCCTGAGTAACTGAATGGCAACCTTGCTTATTAGAGTGTCTTGCCCATGTCTTGTTAGTATGATATTTCCTTTCTCTTCCATGTGTGCTTCCTCCTACTGATGACTGTTATGCAGCCACCAAAATAGACCTTTTTTTTTTTTGTGGTAAATGTTCAGATAAAGGATTGCTCCGTGGAGCAGTGACTACATTGCTTGGCAGGCAGTCTTCATTTTCTGTGAGCTTTCTGCTACTAAGCATCATAGCTCTCTGACATGATCAAACATTTGGCAGTGGAAAACTGCCATGAATAACACTGCAGCTTGGTAGCCTTTGTCACCAATCAGCTCTCAAAAGCTCTTGGAATTAGGTGAAGAAAATATTGCTTGAATATTTCTGTCTTTTTGTACTCCTTTGATTGTGTGTCTAAAGAGAGCATCTATGTAAATAACCTTCTTCAGATTCAGATTTTCAATCTCATACTGGAATCTCTTGTGTGATAAACAGCACGGCTACTGCTCAGTATGCGCCAACACCTGGGAATAATAATGAAAAAATAACAGTGAGAAACTGCAGAGCATCTGTTCTTGACATTAACTTTCCTCAGTTTGACAGACTGCCACCACCAGATGTTAGTCTTATGTGCCTTTCTTTCCACTGGAGATGGCGGCCTTCCTGCCTCTCTTTGCCTCTAATAGCTTACATCAGTGCCCTTTGGAGAATTTGTGAAAACAACTGTGTCACCACCATGATCTCTAAGAACCACCACTTTGCAGTGCTGTTATGATTATCAAACAAGATGGGATAATTTTAAAACATGGAAATCTGGAGCAATGTTTAAGCTTAGTATATTTTTTTCTTGTGACTAAGGTCATATTTGTGCAATGAACATGTACCTCAGGGACAGTAAATGTCCACTTATTTCTCAGCCAAAGGTTTAGTGTTTTAATTCACAGAGAAACAGCCCCATTTAGTGCAAGTGCCCCAATTTGGCCTTGTCCTGGTGAATGTTTCTAGTGGAAAACATGAACATTTATTAGCAGGTCTAAATAAACCAGAACTGAGCACAAATATTTGTAACAAAGAACTTAATAGCATACACTGTCAGATCCATGCTTTCATTAGCTCCCCCTCACTGTTTATAATACTCAAAAACAGAAAACACATCTGTCAATTCAGTCTACATTAATTTAAAACATTGGCTAGTTTAGTATGACCACAGAAAACACTTCAGGTTTTTTCCCTCTGGTTTTGTGATGAGTCTATTTTATGGAAGAATGATGTTGCATGTGTAGTTGGAGGTTTTGCACAGCTTTACAGAACACCATGTAAACTATCAAAACAAGCTGTTTAGCAGCATTTTTTGGGTTTATAATGGGATGTGGCTTAGCTTTTCCTAAGTGCTAGGCTCCATTTACCTGCCGGTTACTGATCCTGGTTCTCTTCTTGTTCGAAGTAAGGTGTGTTAAGAGCTCCTAAATTATGCCTGGGGTACACGTTGACCCCGTTTCAGTGACAGAGCACCATTGCACAGCCAGTGCCAGGGCGCAGGGCTCTGCCATCCAACCGTGTGCCTCCACTTGGCATCAGACAGCAGGAGCTGCAGAGCGTAGAATCAGCGTCTCCCCACGCACGGCACACACAGTTACGGTTTTGTGTGATGTGTGCTATTAGATACTGCAAGTAACAGCTGCTGCTGGGGGTCAGTTCATATTTGACTTTCTGTGTGCATTCAAGTCTTCTCTGCAAAGCATCCTGCCTGTGCATTAACTCTGCAACTCTGTTGGCACAGGGAGAAGAATAAAGACATCATTGCTTGAGTGCATTGTTCCATGCCACAGGAACTATGTGGTATTAGTAGGTCTTTACTCCTTAGGGATGCTTTTAGCATTTATGTTTTGCTAAACATAAATTTTGTTTTGGTGTTGTGGGGTTTTTTTGTGGATGTCTGTTTGTGGTTTTTTGTTTGGTTTGCTTTTGTTGGTTTGTTTGTTTGTTCTGGTTTTTTGTTTGGTTTGGTTGGGTTTGTTTGTTTGTGTTTTTTTACTTGCCTCTCACCTGAAGATTTCATTCTAAATAAAAAGAATCCCCTCTGAATGAGGAATACTTTGGAGAAGATTGTGGTTATAGGTCCTTCCTCTCTCCTGCTTAGTTCTAATGTAATTGAGATCAGATCTAGGCTGGTCATACAAAGATCATGCAAAACATTTTTATGAAGTTACTGAGAAGTATTTAGCACACAGAAGGCTTGCACACATGATTAAAAGCCTTGGCTCCCAGTTTGCATCTATGAATAATGCTAAAAGCAACAGAATTGTTACAAAGGCCAATGGTAACAATTGTTACAATTTTAAAAAAGTTCTTCCTAATTTGTCATTTTATTTTCTCATTATGAAAAGTGTCCATGTGATGAAGTGAGCTGATCTATGATACATGTATAATACCTTTTAGTCCGTCCTTTTCTTCGTATCCCCATTTTGCTTTACAAGAAAGCAAAATTAACTTTGATTTACATTAAGATACATTTGAGCAAAACCTAGATGATGAACGGTGAGTCATTATGTCTTTTCTGTTGAGTCTTCTTATGAGGTCCAAAATTAAAAACATCATAGTTTTGAAGACATTCGATCATCTATTTCAATGCAGCTAAAAAGCAGCTATTAAAAAAAAAATTAGGTTGAAGAGTGATTTCTTCGTGTGATATCTGTGATTCAGTGGGCCAAATGTACATGAGTTCCAGGTGGTTTAGCAAGTTGACTGGACACACATGTATTCTTAGCTAGCTGTCTTTTATGTGACAAGGGGCCTTAGAGCCAGAGTGAAATATTGAAAACCCTCAGCCAAATCTTTATACAGAAAATCTGCTACTGAGTAGATTTGAAATCATATGGGAGAGATAACTTCTGCAGTTCATATGTAGATATTGTCTCTGTGAATTGTCTTGTGTACAGACTGCTTGTCTGGTGAGATGCGTTCTTCTAAATATTCGTTTTGGAAATCCTGAGAAATTAGATTGTTTGGCCAGATTCTTATGAAAGACTTCATCTGTTATTCCAAGTAGAAAGGTCTAAATATTATCTGTAAGGTATTAGGTGGGTCATCCTAATGTATCTTAAATGATTGGATGACAAGAGATTGTATTTGCTGCCATATGGATATTAGAACTGTTCCAACTACTAATTTCTCTATGATACACATGAAAGAATGGCATTTGTGTCTTTGTACTGTCTTTATTAATGTTTTTCTTTAAATAGAAAATGAAGTTCCCAGTTCACAAAGTTAATTTCCATCCACAAATCAGTCTCTGTTAGCGCCAAGAAAAAAGTAAACTTAATCCTTGTTTTAAAAACTGACTATAATTTCATACTAGCAGTCTATGACAACAGGGAATAGTGTAGTAGAATCTTAGCAAGTTGCCTTGTTCAGCGTGTATTATAGATATTTCTGTACTTAATTTTTCATGTGCAGCATTTGGGTAATGTCAAAAAATTTGAACTCATAAGACTGATATTACCTGTGATACACCGAATCCCTACATAAAGAAATGCAGTCTTGGCAAACTGGGCTTTCTATTACTTTTAAAAAAATTTATTTATGTATTTTATTTTACTTTATTTTAATTTTTTTAACTCTCACAGCACCATTATAGTAAGTTTGTCTGTTGTTTTCAGGTTGATCCCCTGTTTACAGTGCCTGCACCTCCACCTCCGATTTCCAGCAGTATCACACCTCAGATTCTGCCTTCCTACTTTTCCCCATCTTCATCCAATATTGCAGCACCAGTCGAGCAGCTTTTGGTACGGACACGTTCAGTGGGTGTAAATACTTGCGAGGTTGGAGTAGTAACAGAACCCGAATGCCTTGGACCCTGTGAGCCTGGGACCAGCGTGAACTTGGAAGGAATTGTGTGGCATGAAACTGAAGAAGGTAAATTGTTTTCTCCATTAGGTTTGTCTGTGAGATATGTTGACAAGGGGGGTATATGCTGTGTCTGCCTGGGTGCTAACTAAAGGCTTGCTCATCTGTTGGGACACCATTATATATGATGACAGTCACAGCTTTACAGTTCAGCTAGTGAGCTTTTATTTTAAAAACAAATGGCAGGTCGTTCTATTATTTAAAGGAACTGTGTTTTCCAAATGACCTACCATGTAACCCCAGCTAACAATAGAATTGTTTCCTCTTGCTATATTAAGAAAAGCATATGAAGAAATTGCTGATAGAATGGTATAAATGTGCTGTTTAAATGTACATCATGAGGGGGTGTTTATGTGATGGGAGTGGATATATGCATAGTTCAGATGAAGACTTGGAAAGCTGAATATTTCAGCTGATAAGAAATGCCACCATTAAATAACAATAGAGGCCCCAGAGACCCTACAAAAGTTCAATTTGATGTGATTATTTTTGCATTTTGGTTATCTAAAATATGCTTTAAGAGGAAAGCTTTCTTGCTTGAAGAAAAGTGTTCCATGTGGTGAAGAAGTGCTATCAAAACCAGATTAATTTCTTTAATATCCTTTGAAGACATTTGTCCGAGTAGGAGTGCTGGAGAGCTTTGGGGAACACTAAATGTTGATTTGCTATGATTTAGAACAAAGTAAGTAGGAAGAGGATTATTCTGTGATATGCAGATTTTTCCATTTTGGTTTTCAAAAGCTCATTATTAAAATACCAGCTTTCTCCTGCTAAAAATACTGCATGTGTACACTAAATTTCTGCAATTTTTCATTAAATAATAGCAGATGTTTTCATTTATAGCTGTGTGAAAATCTTCTTGTGATGGTTCTTATATTTCTTTTGAGGATTATTTAATTTTTAGTGATCTACCTTCCTCAACAGTGAGAACAAGACTATTTACAAAATGATATAATGACGGAATACAGCAGTGCATTGCTTCATGATAAATCCTGACATGCTTCAGACCGTATGCACAATGGCATTTCGTCCTTTGCAGTGATATATAAGACCTCACCAAAGTGCTCTACACTGTCCTCTCAAAAATCAATAGAGAGAGTCAGATTTACTTGCTTTTATATGCTTTCATCCATCCATCTTTCTCTCTGTGTATGTCTACAGCAGATTCATAAGGTAGATTGATCCTTTTAGATTGTTTTTAAAGCACGGTATAAATTCTGTTTAAAATATCCCTGCAGAGATGACTGCCTTTAGCAACTCCAATCTTTCTTGACTGGCCTGTATTAACCAGATTTGGAATGTGTGGGTGTTAACTGTGTTGACATGAAAGAGCAGTAGCTGTTAATAGTGTTATTCTTGCTGAATAAACTAAACTTCTGACCCCCAGTGAATTTAAGAGGCCTTCCTTGCGAAAGGTTTGGCACCAGAAATGAAGTATTAAAAAAAGTGCTTTCTGGTCAGGGTGACATTCCATTTACCAGTATCTCAGCACTCTAATGGTTTAAAAAACTCTTGTTAGTTAATGGAAATTAACTCACTTACCCTTTTCCTAGTTTGTCTAAAGCAATTTTCTGAAATAACTCAATTCAGTGATGGCATGTTTGAGCAAAATTGTTTTGAGCGTGCCTGTTTTCATAGCTTTACAAACACTCTTTGGGAGCACTACAGCTATGAGTGACTACAAATATAGATAAAATGGGATTCTAAAATACTCTAGAAATATAGCTAGGGTGTAGATTAAGAGACTGAAGATAGTTGACGTGATTTCATATTGTGTGGTTTGTACCATGCTCTTCGTGTTTGAGTGTTTCAGACCCTGCTGGCTGAAGAAAATAATACAAATTTGACTGTTTTATCCCAGAGTCCACAATCAACACTGTATTAAGAAAAATGAGTTCCTAATGATGATTTTTGCATTTTAATTAAGTTTTGATGTTTGGAGCGCATACATAAATATATATTCACATGTTTTCAAATTTTATGACGTGTTCATGAAAGCAGCTATGTAGAAGCTTGCATGGAGCAATTTCTGCCAAATACTAGGAAACAGCATACAGATGGGTCTTCTATTTACCTTTAATATTATCAGATACTCATTTTCTCCAGTTCTGATTTTGACTTGAGGGCAGAACACAACCTTTCCTAAACTGGTGTAAATCCAGCTTACTCTAACCAAAATCTTTGTAACTAGGCACATCTGAAACCATCTTGATGTTCATTACGACAAATAAATTTCTTTTGTGATTTTCGTGTGTTTCTTTAGTATTCACTCCCTTCACTGCTTTTCAAAAGTTAATAAAAACACACAAATTGACATTTCTCTGGCTGTCTATATATCCTATAGCTTCTTAATGTAAAACAATTCTAAGAAGCTAAGGTATGAATGTTTCTAATCTTGGCTTCTGTGTTGAGATATGTGAATTATTTTGTATCTAGTTTAGCCACTCTGTAAAATGAGTTGTGAGGGCATAAGGATAGACTTGTGAACTAAATGTGCTGCTGAGCCACCTTCGTGTACTGCAGCAACTAGTTGTGGTAATGCAAATACAGAAAGGATGTGGTGAATCACAGTTATTACAAGAATAATAGCGTGAGTGGAGAAAGATAAAATCAAATAGTTTATGTAGAACTCATTATGTGCATAAATGTAATACGTGCTTTATAAAAGAGAAGGCATATACTGAGAATTCCTGTTATGAAGGTATCTGAAATAACCAGTTTTCTTTTATGTATGTTAAACAAGTTGTCACATTCTGTTGCGTTTCTTTGAGGTCAAAAAAAGGATAATGTTCAGTTTATGAGCCATATTTTTAAGATAAGCACTCCAAGGATGGGGGGCAAGGGAAGAAAACAACACTGGATTTCAGGCAAAATTCTGAAAGATTAAAAAGGGCATTGTTACAGCTCTTTTCATTACTTTCAAACCACTCTATTTAGTTGACTTGATTTAATAAATTAAACCATTTTTCCCAGAGTGTTTTAACCCTAAGAGGTGTAGAGGGAAGCTGGCATCTGAAGCCTGTGATATTTAATTACAGGGGGTGGTGACTAACCATAGCTGATTACTTGTACAATGGACTGAGACTGCTGGTTATCTCATGGGCCTTTCTCAGTTGCTCCACTAACTTGTGTCGTGTTTATTTTCTACATGTGTATGCCATAGGCATTGTCATCTCCCTAACAACCCTGTTCGGTAGTGCGTCCGAGGTGGTGGTAATGGCTGTGAAACAGAGCACTGAAGGAGCTATCTGAGGCTGCCCTGTGGGACAGGAAAGAGAAATGAATATTAGAGCAAGTCGACCTGAAGTTGGCAGTGGGTATTTGACACCAGAAGCTATCTGCAGTAAAAATCCTTCACAGAAGCAGCTTGGTAGTGTTAACTGGAGAGCATATTTTGGTCTGGTGGGTTGTTCTGATGTTCTGGGAAACAGCTGCTAAAATTCTCTATCGTTATACTGAGAAAAAAGTTTATCTAGAATCAGGTACTTTCTAAATTGTGTAATTATCTTCTGGGGAAACAATTTCTAAGCAAGCAATAATTGCTTCTTGCTGCCTGGAGGAAATAAAAATGACCCAGAAAAGGGGGAAACCACCAACCAACTTTCTAAATTGCTTAGAACTCGCGTTTTTGTTTAGCTTCTCACACGCAGTTGCCCTGGGTCATGTCCTGGTTTTGGTTCTGCATCTAGTAGTGGAGTCTGCCTTTAGATGGGAGCCAGTAGTTCTGATGATGTCTTCTTTTCTCGAAAACTGTGTAGGAGAATGCCCTTGCTGCCTTTGTGAGCAGAACGAGCTGTCTACATGTGGTGACATTCTTCCTCTTCATGCAGTTCGGGTGCAACCTGCTGTTGTTCAGTAACAAATAATGGGGAAATGAGTTGTGTTGTTTAACCAGGGTTAGCTTGTTGGTCTTTATAAGTTGAGGCTGGTTGCCAGATAGAAGAAACAGGAATCTGCTGGATTTCAGAAACCTGATGGCATAATTTCTAGGGTATTCCAAATTTATCATAGCATCAGTTCTGACACTATTTTGCAGAATTTTTAGAGAAATTTAGTAGAAAGGAGAAGGCTTAGGTGACAAAGAGGCATGCTGGTATTTGTTGTGTATAGGGTTTCCCAGCCTGCCACTTTTGCAACTAATATGCATAGTTTGTTTTGAAAACGTTATCTGTTGCACAGAGCTAATATGGATTCCTCTCTGTCTTACTATGTGGTCTTAGTTTTGCAAAGACTATTTTAAAAGAACAGTCTGTTTTAAATATCTTTGTTTAGATATGTGTTTGTACATGTGTGTGTAAGTAAGGGTGTGTATGCGTCAACTGAAATAGAATTAGAAGAATGGGTAGTCTGGCTGCCTGTTATTCCTGTTAGCAATTTTTGTGGTGTAACAACCACATTTTCTTACTTCCACAAATACAAAGGCATGATGAAACAATGAAACTTGTAATGGTGAAAGCCGTGTCAAATATGTAGAAACAAATGTAGAAATTAGAGAGTTTTATCGAAGAACATTACAACAATTCATAGAAGTTTAGAGAAACGTTAAATCACACTGTTGTCTTGAGCTCAAGCAAGGTTTATTGAGAGAGGCAATACGCTTTATTAAACCAAGTGATACAGTTGTAAAAAACAGATTCACTTTTAGACTAGGTGCATTTATATTTCTGTGTGATGTAGACCATTGACTTGTTGGGCACAGGGAGTGGTGGTTGGGTATTGTTAACCATCACATTTAGTTCAGAACTGTGTATTTATATGACAGAAGCATAAATATAACTACTGCTCAAAAACCAGGCTTTGTTATGTCCACGTTACAGAGAAGTGGTTTGTGGAGATAGTAGGGTTTTTTGGCTAGCTACAGTAACAGAACACCTAAAATCCAGCTGTTTTCTCCTGCTGCATGGGTCATCTGCTGACCCAGTGTGAACATCACCCACTATCAAAATGTCATCTGCTAAGAAAAAGCCTTTACATTTATTTGTATTTTACATGTTATGTTTAATTTTTGCTCTTTCTACTGTGTGTGATACCAGACCCAGTAAATCAGTGGATTTAAGGAAGCCTTAAATATGATTTTTTTAATAGACCTCAGCTGTCTCATTGTATTATCTCAGGCACCTGGACTCTGACACTTAGTACATGTTACATAGAAACTTTTAGCAGAAGAGATATGCTCTGCATCTCACGATGAAAAGCCACAGTCTTGCATAAAAATGTTTGTGGTTTGTGGGAGCTCTACCTACTTTACAGAAGGAATCTGGGGTGTACACAGACTATCTGAAACAAGTTTTAAGAGTCTAATGTTACAGGATTCATACTGCAAGATGGAATTAGCTGTAGTAAAACTAAGGTTTATTGTGTCTGAAGGGGCCATTTTTATCATCTCAGCTGTTTGCCTGACTTTATCAGAGTATGTACTTGTTTAGGGTCATAAATTCTGGCATTGTTCTCTAACTGTCTTCTGCACTGTTTCTTGTGAATTTCTTTGAAACATAAGAGTATTGGCCAGTGTTAGAGCCAAGGAATGCCTACTGCTTGTAGCCTGTTTTATACCATTTTCATCTAAAATAAATGAAGCAAACAGTAATTTTAGAGTATCCACAGAAGCCCCTCAACTGGTTTTAAACCATTGGGGCTGACTCTATGAACCAGGTGCCCATGGTTGTGATGTGGCTTCAGTGAGTTGCCCTGAATCAGCTGGGTCATGATAACCAAACGTTTGCAGGCTCTTTGTTCTCAGCAAACAGTACATAAATCATGTCAGTATAAACATCAGTGAAGCAGAAATTAAAAATAGGTTATGGATGGTCCCTGCTGTCAGAGGAAGGGAGGTGGGAGATATTTTGACTTACTTGAGTTTTAATTTTAATTCTGTTGCAAAGAACTCCTTTCCCCAAAAGTTTCAATTAATCATTCATATAAAAATAAATTTAAGTTTGAAGCTGTTTGTCTAGGTGATGTAAAGCACCACAGATTAGTGAAAATCTGTAAAAGAAAAAGAAATGAGGTGAAAACGGAACCACTGTTAATATCCAGGCTTTCTAAGTGCAGCAGAGAAGTTAAACTAGCTCATGACCCTTTCCATTTCTTCCCTATACCATTGCTTCAGATTTTTGAAGACTGCAGGCCAATACTGGAAGAAAAGCACTTAGGAAATTTGTGCTGTTAAATGTTAAATTTGGTATTTAAATGTCAGCATTCCTCCTTGAACATAAACACCCCACAGGGTCTAGCCAGTGCTAGTCCTACAGATGTGTTTAGAGAGGCTGTACGCCTCTATTGCATGGAGGAATGTGTGATTTCTTTACTGCCTAGTGCTTCTCTTGTTGGCTCACTCTTATTACACTGATGTAATGCCAAGCAAAGTGTAGCCACAGTACCGTCAAAATAACTGACCAAAAACATCAGAAGTGTCTTATTTACCCTGGGTACTAACAGGCAGCTTATCTAAAGGGACCTGGCAAATGCCACATTTTCCAACTGAGTGAAAGTCTGGGTGTAATTCTCTTGGTATAACCCAAAGCAGAGAATGAAAAAACTTAACAAATTCCAGACAGTGCTTACATAAAACTCTGCATATTGTCAGACTCCTACAGAGGAAGACTCCCTGCACTGCTTGTACATACATAGAAAATTATCCCTTTTACAAACAAGCATATGGGGGCAGGGAGGGTGCCTAGAAAAAGGAAGGAGGATAATTGAGATTGGAAACATTTGCTTGGAGCTATTTGAATGTGAAACTGAGCCTGCTCAAGCAGCAAGGTTATAAGCACTGAAGGAGTTGCTTCAAGAAAAGCAACAGTTCTGAGCATTTATTGCTCAAAAGCAAAAATCGCAGTAGCAGCAGATTGCTTTGAAGCAAGACTGTTCCAGTATGAAATACTTGGAACATTTGATGTTTGGATTTGTAGATAGCAGGGGGAGAGATGACTGCTAATGCAGTGTGTGCATCCAAGTGTTTCTTTACTAAATAAATACCATTGGAGTAGGGAATGAAAGCACAACTGAAATGGCATCTTTAGTTGGTGTGCTTCAGGGATTAATCCACTTATTTAAAGATGTTCTTTCGGTCACTCTTAATTTTGTACATAGTTTAAATAGTTAGGAGAAGTTGTTGTATTCCAGTTTTGCTACACTCATCAGTGCCAATCTTGTGCAGTGGTGGATGAGAGGTTCTCTCTGTTGATAAGACTGTATGTTTTTACTAACACAGATTAATATAATTTTAAAAAAATAATAGTTTTTTTTCACTGTTTGAGGCTACATCATGAAAACCTGCTTTTGGCATCGGGACTAACTTTCCAGTATAAGATCTGGGGCTGACCTAACAAGCAGCTTTTCATTTTTTGAGAAAGAGTAGACACTTGTATTTTGTCATCCTGAGGCATATTTGTAATTCTTTCCAATTGCTACTACTGATGTAGTAGTAACTATCTGGAATTTGTGGTGGCAAGTAGCAATCCAAAAAGCAGAAGGAAGAACTCAATTAAAAATTTTGAACAGTGAAGAGCCCTTTGACCTTCAGGTTTAATAAAAGATTACTGCTTATGTTTTTGTTCTAAAAGAGGGAGGCAGGAAACACAGAGGCTGAAAATGTAGAGGTTGAGGGAAAATAAGAATATATATAAAAGAGAAAACCTCAAGGGAAATAGCTTTCTTGATTTAGTCTGAAAAAGTAGGTCTAGATTTACAAAAGCTAGTGTTGCAATGGAAAACACAATTGGAGTTCATCAATTTTATAACCCCAAGTGCCATGAAATTTACGGTAATAAAACCCCCTAGAAACATCTGGGATGAAAAACAAAAGGCCAGTATTAGAGCACTTTGCTTTAATTTGGGGTTTTGGGGTGGGTTTTTTTGGTTGGTTTTTTTTTTTTTATTATTATTATTTTTAAGGAGTATCAACTAAAGCAAAACACTTACATGTCCATCAAAATTAGCACTGGTTTGTGTTTACTAGCTGTAAATTTAAAGCTTAATAGAATTTAAAGGGGATATAGCTATGGAAATAAAAGGCTGTAGAATTAATTTTGAAGGGCAGATTTTTACCATCCTTGTTAAATATTTAATCAGAATAAAGAAGAATATTTAAGAAAAGTCTTGTTTTCCCCTACTTTTTTTTTTTTCCTGTTTTAAGATGTCAGTTAAGTTTATTTGGGATGTTTACTAGGCCTTCACTTGGGTCAGTACTTCATGTATTTAAGTGATTTTGTTTTATTTGAGTTCTGTTTGAGTGTTAGAGGCAGATTAGGCCATTTGCTATTTCTCTAGTAATTTAGCTGATAGTATAAAGATCTCCATTAATAAAATGGAACTGACATTAGTTGTCAGGCAATGGCAATTCTGTAGCCAGACCCTAACACTGAGGATAAGTGTTGTGGAAAATCAGTTTCAAGCGGGGGTAGTTCCAAATCAATTTTCAATTAATCTAAAGGTGTTTTTTTTTTTTTTCCCCGTCACTTAAAACTTCTTCATTTAAGTAGATTGAAGCAAGTAATTATGTTTTACTGCCTGTTTACTTTCCCCTGCAGTGACTGAACTTGTACTTCTTAACCTTGCATTCATATAGAGCTGGCTTTTGTGGATCTTTGAAAGCCCTGAGGCTATGTGACCCGCTCTAGCTGGGATTTAGAAACAGTAAGAAGAGTCTCAGGTTTCACTAAAGGAGCTGTTTTCCTTAGGGAAGAGAGAAACTGATTTTAGCAGAGTATGACTTCTAGAGTGTTACAGATTTTAAAAAGAATCTTACTTGATAGGTTATTCTCCAAAATTTTCTGAAAGTCCTAAAAGTTAAGGCTGTAGGTTCTGTGGAGAAAGTTTTGCGATAAATTAATATTGCTTCTTGAGAGATTTTGTTCAAATGTCACTGTCATCTTTGACAGTGAAGGCAGTACAAGTTTGTCTGCATCCAGGCCAGTTTCATCCAGAAGAATCACTAGTTGTTGGTAGACTTCATGTAGCTTCAGACTAGGAAGAATCACTGGTTACAAGACTGAGCAATTAAAAAAAGGTAAAAAAAAAGGCTTCTGGGTTCCAGCAATTTCCAGCCAGACACCTTATTTAGATGTGATACAACCTGAAGGAAGGCCAGGAGATGCTCCTAATGTTCATTACTTTAATGAAGATCAGATTACTTTTGCGGAATGCTGAAGAGAGAGCGGCATCTCCACATAGTCTGTGCACGTTTGAAAAAGTCTTTCATTTTTCTATTACTGTGTGAAAGAAAGAAAAAAATTTCTTTGATAGTCTTATAAAAATTTAAAACTCATCATTTTTAAGCACATGTGACTCTTAAGTGCCAAAATAATTTAGTCCTTTGACAGTATCCAATATCTGAGATTTTTCAACTTAATTTTTTTTTTGCAAACCCCATCTGGGCCCCATTTCTTTCAGGGTGCGGGCTACTTAAGATGGGAGTGAAAGATCTGGGGTTTGAAACATAATGACATAGAAGTTTATTTTTCATTAAACTGCATAGTCAGGGTTGGTTAAAAACAGATTTATCTGGGAAAATGTCCAAACATACTTCAGAGGTGGGAGAAAAGGCGGCAGCAATGTTGATGGTGGAAGTGTTGCTGGAGAGATCACCACAGCACTTGGGCTCTTGGGATTTCTCTGGCCAGTGTGACCGTCTTGTTTGAGAGCAGTCTCCTAGACTCTTTTTTTGTGTGTGTGTGTATCCCAAAAGCTGGACAGACTGGTTTCCTTGAACTTTCCTTATTCCAGCACCTAAACTTCCGTGGGCCTCAGCTGCTGCGCTGTTGTGCCAAGGTGCTGCCACTTGCTGAACGGGGAAGCTGTAGGTGCCAGCTGACTTCAGATGGGTTTTGAATGACAGCACCACCCCTGCAAACACCTTCCTGTTGACAGTAGTGGGGATGAAGCTGTATAACAGTGTAGTAATTTATTTCATAATACTCAATGAAGGCTCTTCTGCAAGAACTGACAGTCAGTTTCTTCCTTGGATAAAGATTAAAGGCAGCAGAGAAGTCCAGTTTTATTAACTGGTGCATTTTTATGAAATATGAACAGATAGGCTAGTGCCATTTCTTTTTACTTTGATTCTGCCCACACAAGTGGCGCATGGAATTAGTAAAAATGAGGGGAAGAGGAACTCTTGAGGGGCAGGAGTAAATCTGTACTTGGTTTTGCTTCAAGGCAGTAGGTGATGATTGCATTACAAATGAATCTGTTGGTTTAGACAAGCAAGTGACAGGAAATAACTTGGAGAAAATGTTTTTGTATCCCCAAAGCATTATCTTTGAGAAGCACAGTTAGTAATGCTGTTGTGAAAAGAAACCTCCATTTGGACAGACAGCTTGATGCAGGCAAAGCTGCTAATTTGTTTTCAGCTTCAAGGAGATTTAGAGTCTTTGCATCTTTGGCAGTAACACACAATGTAATTGTCTCCTTTCCCCTTAATCTTCAGTCTAGATGCATTGGCTTAATGTGGCTAGGAGAGGCTGGAATGTTGACTGAATTAGCTGCACCAGATAGTTTACCCTAACAGGCGAGGAGAAGTTATTCCAGCACTCTTGACTTTGTAGTATGAGAGAAGAACACTGGCTGCTCTTTTCATCATTACATCTAGTGGCAGAAACCCTTTTAAGCAGAATGGAAAATAAATTGTGGGGTATGAAAAGGAGGTGACAGAACTAATGTTCTTGCACTGGCAACATTACTCAGCTGTTAGGGGCTTTCTGTAAATAACAGCTTTGCTTTCATCTATTTTCTGCCTCTTTCTTTCACAGAAGTAATTTTGTAACACTACAATTTTTAAGTACTGCAAAAAAAGCTAACTGTGCACTAGGAGATTTGTTTGCATTCCTATTATTCAGTTTGGCATTGTTGGTGGGCAGCAGCTGCTTACACTTTTGGAATATGTGCCATTAATATACCACTGATTTAAAACAAGCTCAATTCACCGAAACTACAATCTTCAGTAAAGGGATATAGCACATCATTGAGCAATTAAATTATTTAGTCAATCCAGTGGTTAAGCTTGGGTCAGCTTTGAAGGGTAAATTTCATTGCTGGGATACATTCTTGGCTATGAACGAATGCATGAATAATCTGTCTTTGAACCTTAAGATGCACAATAGACACAATAACTCTTGAGTTGAACTCTTGAGAGTGGGCTGATTTATGGGCAGCTGTTGAAAGTGCTCCTAGTCAAATTATTTTTTAATCTGTGAAGTAGAAACCTGTAGTATATTAATTACTGTATACCATTCCAGTGGTAGACAGAAAAAAGCTGCGCAAGTTTTTACGACGGGCTTTTAATTTATAAATTAAAGATTAAAAGGAAAAAGTAATGATTTTGACATGGTACATTGCCATAAACTGAGAATCACTTGTCAGGGCTCCAGCAGACAAATAGCTGAAGGCGTTGTTGACCTCAGCTGCTCAGCCAGTTGATCTGTGTAAGTTGCCTCCCATTTAGCAGAGGCAGCAGCGGGGACTGTGCGCGCTCCCAGTGCCAGCAAGTTCACAGACCTGCATAAGCCAGCGCTAGATTCATTTACATTAATGCTGCGATTGCAGGTGACCAAGGATCTGACACACATTTATTTCTACCTTCCCTGTTCCAAGGTCCGTAGCCTCAAGCGGAGGGCAGGGGCTGGTGCACAGGAGGGCGTAACATTCACCACACCAAGATTTGGCCAAGCTGGTCTTCTGGAGGGAATCGTTTGCTAGAAGGGTCAAGAGGTCACTTTTGTGACCAGCAGTAGCGGCTTGGCACGGCACCTTTTCAGTGCTGGGGTGGAGGGAACTCTTCTTGTCTCAGTACCCCTTTCTGAGTTAGTGTGTCTACATTACACAGTACTAACAAGGTTTACTGATTGTTGTAAGGCATTCCAAGTTATTAAAATTGTGTCATGGAAGTTGGGTTTTTTTGGGACTTCTGAGAATTAGTTACAGAAGGAGCAGTTTGATTTTATTTTCTTTCAGCTAACAGGCCAAACAGATGGGGAAGCAGACCTGGAGTAGTTTTGCTGGCTGGCTGCCACGATTCTGTAAATTTTGATTTGTATGGATATGTAACAGTTTTATTTTTCCCTTTTTGGAAATGTATGCCTGTAAGTCTTTGGGAAATTAATCACTGGTTTCCTGTGAAACGTGCACTTGTAAAACAAATGTTGTAGCAGTGTGCCATGCAGACCCTGTGTTGTGTCAATTAGGAAATGTGACATCAGCAAACTCCATAGACTGTCAAAGGCTAAAGCACTTTTCAAAGCATCGTTCATTCACAGCTCTCCAGAGAAAGAATTAAAAAATGACAGAAATTTGAACTGCAGTTCAGTACAATTTTATTGTTTTCCTTTGCCACTCAAAAGGCACAGGGCTTGTAATTCTATCCAAATGAGATTTTTAATACCATTTGACCTTGCACTGTTTTGTATTTGAAATTAGCAAGACATTAATATTTTCAAAATCTATAGTAATAACCAAGTGTGAGTTGATCAAAACTTGGAAATCCTAAATTTAAAGTTCCAAGGGAGAAAGAAGAAAAATACAACCCATGTTTCACCTTTGGTCTGTCTCCCAGCACCTCATGTTACTCTCGGCACCTCCGCACCAGAACAACCTGCAAGAAGAAGTTACTAAAGCATTTATTAACTGTGGTATTGATGGTGACATAGCCACTAATTACACACCAAGAGAGCTACATAGTAAAAAATGCTAGAAATTTGAGCGCATGACTGACAGCCTGGGTCATAGTTCTTTTTTTGTAGCTTTTTCCCTGGAAATTTAAAGAGCTGAGTTTCTTACTGCTCACTCAGCATTTGGATCCTCGAGATCAAAAGGCCTTCTCTTCAAAGAGTTTCATGTTGTTATTTAAATGGTAATTGGATCTATCCTCAGTTCGACTTCGAGTATTTTAACTTCAGTAGACTTGGGATTTTCATTATTTTCAGTTCTGTGCTTCTAATGGAGGAGGTGATTTGGGCAATGACAAAGATTAATTGCAAATTTTGGAAGCTAGTTACTAGTGACAAGAGTTTAGGAAGTCACATAGGCTATTTGAGTAACGTGCTCCATAATGAATCATCTTGCTGCTCTAATAATTTGTCCCTTCTTTACTGATGACTTTTGCATCTAGAGTAGTTCCTTACTGACAAGTTCGTATTTCTGTACAGTGTGTACAGTGAAGTGTGCATAAATTATGGGATTTGTTAAACTATTTGCCTGCAAACTTTTGGTTTAATACAAGGATGCTCTCAAGAAAAGGTCGTGGCTATGAAATGCTGATCTTCAGGGAGGCAGTGCTTGGAGACTAGTAAGCTTTGGTGTATACCTTCTACTGTAATCTTCAGTACTTTCTGGTGAAGAAAAAATAATTGTTGCATCATGTCTTTGGGAGACAGAGCCAACATTTTGCTTTAATTCCTATCCTTTGCTGAACTGGACTTCAGTTCCTCTCTTGTGAAGTCTTACTACCTTCAGCTGTCAGTGTGATGTAGCAGCATGAAAATTGCTGTCATTGTTACCCAGGAAAGACGCTTTCCCAAGGAGATGTATTGCTATATGATATCACTAACATCGTAGTAAGTAAAGTACTACTGAAGAACATGATGAGACACAACTGAATTTCCTGTGCTTGGTGACTTGGTTTTCATTTTACTCTGGGGAGACCCCAAAACCCCTTCAGGTGCAAATACTGTTAAAGTGGCTAAACTGTGTTCAGGATTAAAATGTCCTTGTGCTTAACATTACACAAGAACCTGCAGACCTGAGTCAGAGAAACAAATAGTTGAATGTGACAGTTTTCAAAACGCAACAGTACAACTTCCATGTGTAAAGGAAAGAGGCATCTGCAGAGGCAACAGTGGGGTCCTTGTACTGGTGGTATAGCACCAAGGACTGCGTTAAAAACCTCTGGTGTTTTCCAATAATATTAGATGTACCTTCCCATTGACGAGCTCATTTTCTTTAGACCACCCAACATCACATCTAACCTGCAGCCTTTTTTCCCCCACAGTCTCCTTCCCACCCTCCCCCAAATGTACGGTGCATGTGTATTCATGTTTTTCTTTCTCTTCACGGAGATATCCAGCTGGGAAAATATAGTGTGTACAATACTTTCTGCCTTCAACTGACATTTCTCATAAATTGCAACAGAAACACTGCTATCAGCTGCTAAATAGCAGGTAGAATACAGCTCTACATAGCAAGTCTCAGCAGGACACAGAAACTATGGCTACCAAATTTCCAAAGAGAAAGGGTTGGGAGGGAGAGTTTTTATATAAGAATAACTGGGGAAGGGGGATGAGAAACATTTAAAATGGATTCATTGAAAGCTGGCTTTTTCTAAAAAAAAAAAAGGCTTATAGGGGCTGACTCAGTGGCTTCGCATTCGCTTTTTGCTGAATTGTTGTTTTAGAAGACCTCACAAGAGGTTTCTATTATAAGCAATGCAAAACAGTCTTTCCTAGTTGGTCCTTAAAAACACCCCTACCCTCCACACACATTCCTTGAAATACTTTTTGGAAAATATGTAATACTTAACTGCTGCTGTAGTATAAAGTGTTTATGACAGAAAGCCTGGGTCAGCCACAGTGCATTTATGGTTTAGTGGAAATAGACTAGTAAATATCATTATGTTCCTAATCACAGGATTTAATAAGTTTCATTTTGCCCTCAGCTCTGTTCAAACTCAAATCTTGACTGGAAAAGGCTAGAAAACAACCTCACAGCATAGGTTAGAAAATATATCACAGTATTTATTGGTTTAGGATCTTTTAGGTTTTTTTCATGTCTGGGCTTTTGTTGTTTTTGGGGGTTTTGTTGTTTTGAGAGTTTTTTAGTTGGTTTGGAGAGGATATTAAGTCAGATTAGATCTTGTTTATCACAGGTTGGTCTGTTCTTTGTGACCCTGGCAGAAAGGACAGGAAACAATGATCTTAAGTTGTGGCAAGAGAGATTTAAGTGAGATGTTACAAAAGCGTTTCTAACAGCAAGGATGATGAGGCTGTGGAATAGATTGTCTAGCAGCTTGTGGAGTCTTCCATTAGAGAAGAACCTGTATGAACGTTTTTCAGGATAAATGCTGATACTGCTTCAGAAGTAGGAGGGATGTGGACTGGGCAACTCTGGAAGTCCCCTTCGCTCTGTAGTCCAGTTCTGAGAGCAGGACAGTTCATAATTTGGTCTCGTTTTTGTTTGGGTTTTTTTTTGTTGTTTTTGTTTGTTTGTTTGTTTTGTTTTTTGTTTTTGTTTGTTTGGTTTGGTTTGGTTTTTGGTTTGGTTTGTTTTGGTGTGGGTTTGTTTTTTTTTTTAGATTAAAAATTAGTTGAACAGCATTAGTGAAATATTTTTAAAAGGCCATAAAAAAGGAGCTTTTCTGTCTAAACCAGGGTTATATATAAAAATTATAGCAGACAGCTATTAATCAAGGGCTTGTGGGAACCAAATATGGAACAGAGAACAACTCTCTTATGGACAGGCTAGTAATGAAGACCAACTGTTGAATCCATACAGCTAAAGGAAGAAAAAGGAGAGAGTGCAGGTACTCTTTGCTGGAAAGTTACTGCTATGCTTGGCTTCAGCTTCAATTTTCATACCAGTAAATACCTCATCATTTTGAAGGATGCTTCTCTGGTAACCTTTGCGTTTGTGCAACATAATCTTTTAAAGCTGTCTTATGAGGAATGGGAAAAGGCAGTGTTGTAAACATAGTACAGCATATTGAGGTCCAAGAATGCCATCAAGTCTGAGGGAGGCACGTAAATAACACTAATCTTCTTTCTGTGAGGACAGCTATTGGTTTCAGTTTGGAGAGTAATGACCATATACTGCTCTTCTTCAGTTTATCAAACTATTTTCAATGGAATATTTTTCTAGCAATAAGTCTTCATTAGAATTTTTGTTTGTTTCTTTGAGTGGTGTTGGTTGTATGCTGAGTTTTTCTTGGAGAGAACTAAAAAAATCAACTCTTCAAGGTCTCAAAGATATGGCCAAGTCTATTTTAGTTATGCCATCGGTAAGACAGTTAGCAGACAGCCTTCAAGAGGCAGGGTTTCACTCTTAGTCTTCCCACTTTTCTCATTCTTCCTACCATCCAATGGTAATAGTATGTAAGGTTTTGAGGGTTTTTTTCCCCTGTAGCTGATTTCCCCATGACAGAGAAAGAGTATTAGTGAGATTTACTACTAATGTTCTCTTTGATTCATCTTTCATTTGGGTTCTTTCTGAAGTCTTCTCTTGCACTCCTGAAGTTTTATGAAGTCTAAATATCTCATGTGAATTTTTCAGTTGGTCAGCCATATAGTTTTGTGAAAGAGCAGTCATTATCCATTTGGTTATCTAACCATGAATCTCCTTGGCAGTGAGCAAACTAGCTTACAAATGCATTACATTTCTCTCTGTCCAGACTCTCTAAAAGAAAGAGGATGTTATCTCACAGACATCAAGAGAAAATCCCATACTTCTCTAGTCGTGCAGGCAGATAGTTTACTAATCGCCCATTGGGAATACCTTTAAGAAAAAAGATCTTTAACCAATAACCACGTAACTTTTGGTTGTGCCTGCTATGTTCTCTAGGTAGGACATGTGAGATGTAGAGTCAGAAAAGTAAACTTAAAGCCATTTAGAATCTAGACACAATTTCATTCTTTATGTCTGCATTGACTATCATTGTGAATCTCTGAAATCCAGATGAATTTGGAAGGTTCTTTATGAAATGCCTTTGCTTTCCAAAACTAAGACCAAAGTCAGCTTAAATCTTACTGGAAGTGTTCTTCCTTGACTGTCATGTGATTGTTAAATATTGGTGAGAATAAATTATCTTTCTACTCTCTGAGTGTTTCTGACAGCCTTCTGTAGAGTACAGCCTCCTATCCATGGAGGTCTATGGGCTCGTTTTCAGCAATTCTCAAATACACTGGGACTGGGTATTTTAAACCCCTAAAAGAAGACATCTCAGAGAAAAAATAGGTCTTAATTTTTCTAAAACATGGGCTGTTGACTTGTGAAAATTAAAAAATACTTGAAATAAACTCAGTGGATGTAATTTTACATGGAATTATTTCTGAACTACCTTAGTCTAGCTACTGAAATAATCACTTTGCAGTCTTTTAGTTTAAGGATATATTACTTCCAGTTGCCGGTTTTTCAAGTTTACCTGATTTGCCTTTTGTCATTTTTCATCTGAAGTAGACTCAAGTCTTTGGACTAGTCTATAGGCGATTAAAAATAATAATAAAAAAAAAAAGAAACTTATTGAAAGGAATAGTTGTTAAATTCATATTTAGGAACGACAGATTGTTTCATGAGTGTGCTTATATCTCCAGGATCCTATCAGTGTAAACAATGTACCTATAGTCCTTATTAACTCCTTGGTCAAATTTGCATTTCTAATGGAACAATTGCAGATTTTGGTGTTCTTAGAAATAGTTCTTAGTCACTCGGCAGTTTTACCAGGGGAAAAAAGGGCCTTTTCAGAGGACAGTAGCTAAAAGTAATATCAGCTTGCAAATCTTACAGGAAAGTTAGAATGCATCTATTGGGCAACAGGGAAATCTTTGCCCAAGAGGTTTTTCGATAGAATCCTGCTGTTTTCAAAACATTCAAATGAAGGGTAAACGTAGCAGCTTTCTACCAGCCTACCAATCCTATCAGCTGGAAAGCGATCGCAAAAACTTGATGTGGATTTCTTTTGGTATATCTCTTGCGTGTCCTCCAGCCTTATTCCTTGGAATCTGATTTGGTTCACCAAGCAGCCTTTTTATCTGTCTATACCTCAAAGGTTTCCTAGTAAAAAGCAGATGTTTCTGATTGTGCATGGGCCTACGCAAAATGAAATAAGGCTTCTCAAAAGTAAGATGCTAACTGGATTTGGGCTGTCTCTAGTATGGTGAAGGGAAAAAGACAAACCATCTACAAATGTATTCCATGAACACATTAAAATCCTAGCTTANTATCTCTCGAAACCTTAAAAAATCTTTTTTATTTTTTTTTTTTTTTTTTTTTTTTTTTTTTTTTTTTTTTTTTTTTTTGAGTAGTCTGGTAGCCATTTTAGGTAGTTTCAGATCTTCGTTAACAAGAATATATCAGGTCCTATTATTAAATCTGCAGTCTTCAAACCTCCACTGGTGTTCCTTGTTTCAAAGGCAAGTCTCTTCCTTCTGTGGAGTTTTCATAGATAATTGTAATTTTCTTTCACAAAATGACATTTGTAGAAGATTTTCAACCAGATCTGGAAAGGTCTTCCAGGAGAAAACATCCTCTTGCCAGTGGACACCAGTCCTACTTTTGTTCAGTTCCCAGAAGAGACAGAGTGCCAGAACAGTTGCAACAAATGTACGGTCTTACTTAGATCTCTAGTACTCTTCTCTGTCTCTGTCACAGGGGAGGGTCTGTGAGAAGAAACCCAGCCTTTGTAATCTAAGCAATTGTTTGAATAAAATACTCAAAGATCATTGAGAGAACCTCTGAACACAGTGAAACTGTGAGGAAAAGGTGCTGCAGCCTTGGCTGGCTTCTGGGTGAGGAGAGAGGCTTCTGCCAGAGATTTGAAAAAGGCAGCCAACTGTCATTCCTTTCACACCTTCCCGAAGTGTTACAAACTTCTTGTTGTGACATCTGTTGTTACTGCATTTGGTTGTCTGCTGCTCAGAGATGCGGTTCATCAACAGGAACCCATGGGTGGAGACATATGGAGGTCTGACTTTTTTTCCCCATTGCCACCCTTCCTTTGTCAGTGCTGCTTTTTTTACCTGATGAAATACCCTGAATCTGATTCTACTTTATCCTTCCTTTTAAGTGGCCTAATCTGCTGGTGAATATTGCACAGGAAGCATAAGAGAACAAAAAACAAGTACAGTATCACTTTTTGCTGATTATTTTTGTGGTTTCAGATGGTCATGTTTATAAAATCATAGAATATGAGGAGTTGGAAGGGACCCACAAGCATCATCAAGTCCAACTCCTGGCCTTATGCAGGATACCNGCCCCAGTGCAGAGCAGAGCAGGACAATCCCCTCCCTTGTCCAGCTGGTGATGCTGGGCCTGATGCACCCCAGGACACGGGTGGCCCTCCCGGCTGCCAGGGCACTGCTGGCTCATGTTCAACTTGCCATCGACCAGGACACCCAGACCCAGGGCCCTTTCCTGAACTCCTTTCTTCTGTCTAGCCTCTCATTCGCCAGCCTGTCTGTACATCCAGGGTTGCCCTGTCCCAAACGCAGAATCTGGCACTTCCCTCGTTCAACTTTGTACAGTAGGTGATTACCCATCTCTTCAGGTGGCCTTCTCTCCTGAAACACAAGATTCCTCTTTATAAGGCAGGTAGGTGAGTTGAAAGATTCTAACTATATAAATACTGTGGAGAGCCAAGAGCAAGAGAGCAGTCTTACCATGCAGTTGTCTCCCAGCCAGTAGGAGGGCGAATATCCACCCCCGTGAGCTCCCGCAATCTCTAGGGGTATAAGAAAAAGTGCATTGGCTAGATGTATTTATGAAACTGCATTCACAGATTAGGACTGAGGGAGGTAGATTTTATCAGGGTTTGATACATCGCACTGGCATTTCATGAAAGGGGAGGTCCATTTGAAATATGCAGATTATTCCGTGTAGTAAATGATGGCATAATTTCCCTTGCTTCCATCCTGACAGAAACCATTAGCTGTAGTGGATTAGCTGATGTCTGAGTGGAAGTTGTTCTGACAAAGATGATCATGTAAGGAGTGAGCTGTAGTTTTATATTAGGAGAGAGATCAGAAAACTAATGCATCAGAGGATTTGAAGAGAAAGAACAAAACACTCCCAGAAGCCTTGCTTTTGTGGCCTGTCAGAAGCAGCTTTCTTCATGTGGCCAGAAAGAACATAAATGACAACAAAACATGGAGTGAGGAGTTGTACTTAATCTGACTAAATGCTGTACATAGAGTCTTTATCAGTCTTTTCTGTTCCTGCTCTTACAGGCATGTATTTTCAGGCATTCAGTTCATTTTCCCCTCCCTCCTGCTCCTAGGCAGGGGTTGCAAAAAATCAAATTTGTTGATGTTTTCAGTATCATAAATAGAGAGTGAAGGATAATGCTAGTATGACCCTAGTTCAGACATGACATTTCTTTCCTTTTTTCCCCCTCATCAGTTATTCTACATTACTAAGCACAATTCACAGTGTAGTGGTGATCAAGTTTACAAGCACTGTCATCACAAAGATGGGAAATGAAAATGTTTCTTGCCAAAATTTATGAAGAAGTAGCAGGTGAGGCGTGGAAATCGCAATTAGGCCCTTGGGGCTTTTGGTCAGTGTATGGTGTGCTCTCCAGTACAAATCTGCATAACAGAATGAAGGGAATGATTTTCCTCATTAATTCATGTGACAAGGAAGTGAAACAAACCACACAGCTTGTACTACAAAGTTTTTATTGCTTCATAAATTTTATTGAGATAGAAATTAACCAGTTTCCTCTGTGTTTTAAACAGAATCAGTTTGTGTTTATTGACACAGGGGAAGCTCATCTGTGTTCAAGAATAGATCTGTTTTCTGTTAGAAAAGGCTGCACTTCAGAGAATTTTTAAATGGTATAATGTATTAACTTGACACACCATGCTTAAGAATCTGTGGTTTGGGATTTTTAATTTAACAACAACAGTTTTTTTCTACCTGATTGGTTTTATGCTAAACAGTGAAGTATCACGAAAGAGGTACTAAATTTTAAGAAAACCACTCTGAGCTGCAAGAGATGCGCCAAAGTCAAGAAATATTTATATGTATTTCCAAAAAATTTTCGATACTGCATTCACATTAGGTCTGCTGCCATGTTTATTGAAGCATTTGAACTATGTTTTCTTGCTGGTTTAGGGAGGACTGTTTAGGCATGGGCATCTAACGTTGTGGCAAACATATTCAGGATTGTCTTTCATTTAAGCTGGATTATTCATTAAGAGTTTTAAGCTGCCCTAATACATGCAGAACTTACACAGCTTTATTTGGGTGTTTCAATACAGACATGTCCATATTTGAAATGGAAGCTTAATGATCTGTGACTATCTGAAAAATGAAAACGAATAGGCAGAGCCCTTGAAACGTCGCCCATCTTTTTTCTCTTATTTTTACAATAATGATTGTACAAGATGGGATTTGCATCTGTGAGCAATGACTTAAATACTTCCAAATCTCCTTGAAATCAATCTTGTGTGTTCATGCATGCAGATTGAAAACCATGACTTTGAGATTTACGTTCTGTGAATAAAATTTACATTCCCTGAAAAGCAAAGAAGGCTGTCATTTCATGCTTCCTAACCTTCATTGTCTATTTCGCTTCAGCAGAAGCCCCGTGCGCCTGCGCACAGTCTTGAGGAACAGCTTTCTGCTCTGTCGATTTTTGTCTTATAAAAGCCCTGTTTTCTTTATTGCGTTTACCTATTACATCTGTAAAATTTATTTAAGCTGTGACAAATTTCTCTTTTGGGCCTGGAGTCCGAAGGAACAACAACCATCAGGCTGTTGGTAAAAGATTTGTTGGCCATGACTGTTCATTAAATGACGAGGGTCTGTGGGTGAGGCTAGCTGCCTAAAGCTGCTCGGAGTAGGTGGGTTATGGGCTGTACTTAGTGAAAATACATCATCAGAGAGATAAATGTGCTTCAGCAGCCTTTTGTTTTGTTCAGCTAAAATGGGTGTTGATTTTGGAAAGCTCAGCAAAATCACTGTCATTTTTCTAAATTAGATATCATTCAGAGTGCCCATGAAAAACAGCATTTAGGTTAAATATAGCAGCATTACTTGTTGGCTTTGAAAGTTGACAAGAAGAGCATTATATTTATTTCCCTTACCAAAAAATGCTCACGCTGAACACAGTGCCTGTGAGTGAGAGCTAATTGACAGCACTGTAAACAGGAATCCTTGCACACTACAAGTCCTGTACAGTCCCAGGTGCTGCAATGCTTACCTTTTCACACTGCTTGGCTGGTTTTTCTCAGACATGTTTTATGTCCCTGTAGGGACAAGAAATTTAATGGTGGTACTGTTTAAAAGAAAGGAAATAAAAGAATATTCGTAAAGATAAAAAACTTGAGTTACTAATACTGTGACTGTTTGATCCACAGTGTCTACATAAATAAATTGAAAGGCCTGCTGTATTTTTACTTTTTATTATGCTATTCCAGCACTACCAGAGCTTACTGCTCTGTTTATTCAGATGTCCACCAAAATAACTGTGAAACTTCATCTTCACCACAATCTGAAAATGAGCTATTTGATGGACTACGAATTATGAGTTCTTCTCATTCTTCTGGGCATAAATATGCTTTCAGCTGAAAGCCAGGGAGGGAGGGGAATCATTCATTTGAAACAAGCTTTTAGTCTGCACTTGATCTCCTCTGGTTTTGTGTGAAAAGCCATGTTGGACTGAATGACAGCTGAAAAGGCAGGCTGCTGTGTTAGAGGATTTAGCAGAAGGAAACTGCTGTTCTTTCAGCCAGCACCTTCCCAGAAAGCTCTCTGGGTCTTATACCAGTTCAGTGTGCTTGTGAAGTCGGAGCACTGAAAATATGTGGATAAAACAGTTTAATTGAAAATACTCACTGCCTTACTACTGATATTCCGGTTTAAGAAAGTAAATAAGTCTTCACTTATGGCTGCCAATTTCTTGTCTGTAATTTAAAATGAGATGATCCTTTCTTAAAAGCTGAAGTTACAATGGCAGAATCATCTAAGACTACAGCTAAGTAAATTAAAAAAAAATGCCGCCACCCCCCCCCAAAAAAAAAAAAAACTCCCCCCCCCCCCCACAAAAAAAAAAAAAAAAAAAAAAAAAAAAGAACACACAAAAAACCCCCCAAAAAAGCCCAAAAAGACAAGGAAGACTTTGCCAACGGCAAAATCTAGTCATGTTACACAATGCTGAAATTCTTACATAAAAAAAGTTTTTATGTATGTGGCAACAGCACCTTTTGGTAGTATTAAGATTTATGCATCCAGCTGAAATCATAGAGTTGTTTAAAATTAATAGTAATAATGAAGGGCGAATGTTTTCAAAGACAAGTCAGTGTTCTTCCATGTCACATATGTAGAAGTCCCACTTAAATGATCTTCAGACCTCAGAACAACACTGGGAAAAAATAATGACATCATAATTAGTTCTGAAAGTGTTTTTTCCATCTTGAGCACAATGTGATATTGATCTTGAAATACTATAGGGTGACTAAAGAAGAAAATATCCATTTTTCCACAGTTAGCATAGCACAATTCCACTAGGGATATTTTTAATCAAATCTGTTATGGTCACTGGTTTTCTAATACACAAGCTATATTATGGTACATGACAACATTGGTCTGACAGTTCTGTGTGACTGAAAGGTTATCCTTCTTGGTGTGCATAAAATTATCTTCCAAGATCTTTCTTATTACGTAAAGATGACAATTCTGTCTGTTTCAGTGTTACACCTTTCTTTCACGTAAGTCTGAGTCTAAGGACTGATCTTTGTTACCTATGATTATTAGCAATTAGGAATGTGTTACTTTCAAGAAAAAGGCTTTGGGGCTATTGTTGTACAGCTCAGAGTCAATAAAATCTGAGCTGCTCATAATAGCCTTTCTTTCTCATTGAAGCCTTGGACTTGCTCTAACTTCATCAGAGCAGAGGAAGAAAAGAATAATGTGAACAATAGGAGCCCTGGAGTTTGACTTAGGCCTAATGTGAGGAGGCTGTAAAAGCTGTCAGGGAGCTTGATTGATTGGCTCTTGGGCTGCAGTCCTCAGTGCAAAGCAATAATGTTCCTGCCTCTTGTGAGAGGGCTGGATGTGTCACCTGGGGTCAGAGCTTATCAGCCTTAGGGGCCAACATTTCAGATGAGGCCAAAGTGCAGTCAATAATTTATACAGAAATTTGTGTGTAGATTCTGGAGTAAAGCAAGCTTTATCTTGAAACTGTTTGTCTGACCAAAGAAATAATTAAGTCATGTCTGAAAGTCCAGTCCTTTTTTTTTTTTTTTCCCCTCCTTTAGTGACATGGGATAACAGTCTCCCAGTATAGAAATATGTGTTTCTGTCATCTTGCTGGTTGTACTTTTGATGAGGGAGGGCAGGCCGATGATAAACCTTTAAGGGATGTTAGATTGCCAAAAGAAACATAGAGATTTTTAGCTGATTATATTAGGTTTCCTAGCATCCTAAGTTTTTACCTACATTTTATGCAAACACTGGGCTGTCTTCAGTGTCTGAATAGTTTTGTTTCTAAACCTATGAGGGTCAAAGGTTGATCAGCTCCAGTGCATGAAAAAGCAAGAGAAGCTGTAGTAGAGGCATAGATCACAGCAGGCCTGGGTACACTAGCCAGGCTGCTATTAATAAGTGGAGAAATTGGGACAGCATGCATAAAGGATACTTACAGGAAAATTGTTCAACCAGTTGTTGTCAAGAGAAGAAAAGTCTCAGAGAAAGTGTACTTATTTCTAGGGGGATATCATTTTCATGGTAGCTTGCCTTTGCATTGCATTGGTATTGTCGAGCAGCTGGAGTAAGCCAGCTGGTTAACTAGATGTTTTACTAGTTCACCCACTTGGAAGACAATTTAAAACACAGGAAAGAAAATCGTGGTGAACTTCTCTGCAGAATTTTGACACCATTGAAGTAGGTTAGCTGACAAGTAGCTCACTTTTGTTCTGTCCCAGCAAAATGACTACTTTGCTTCAGTAGATACTAACAAAAGCCCTTTTACCTTACTTTTGCTCAAGGAGAACACTATTAATCACAGTTCATTAGGCTTGTTTACAAAACTGAACTGGTATCTTGAGTGTGTAACTGAAACACTTTTGACTGCTAGGGGCATCTTTTCCACCACAAAATTGCAAGAATTTTATAATGGGAAGGATAGCACTGCCTACTATTTTTCAAAGAAAATAACGAGTTTGTGGTATAAGAACTGCAAAAATAATGTAGCGTATAGCTTTGGCAATGCATAATATTTGTTTCGTGGTTTTCAAATCTAGAAGGTGAATTTTCAAGCATAGTTTGGTCTATAATCTCTTCGTTATAGTAACAAAAGATCTTAAAATTAGGTTACACCAAATCCTAAACTGAAGCGGTTGTGTAGGAAGCAGAGCCCCAGCTTTGTAGGGTTCTTGATGTGCTTTTTTTAGACAGAGGAAAAATGGACATGCTGGGCCTGGCCACACCATACTGATTCTTTTTTGGTGCATGAGTGGGAAAGAGTTAGAAGAAAGAGAATTCATCATTCACTCTTGCAGTTTTCATAAGACTCCTGTGTACACCCAACGCCTGACTATACACCACTTTCATCTTTATGTATTTTGCCATGAGGTTTCATGGTGGCATATTACTGTACTAAGATCTTTGTAGAGTTTACATCCCCAAATGTAAAGAATATATCCCTGCGAGTCCCACAAACTCAATGAAAGAAGAGTTATTTGTCTCCTGTTAGCTGTTGCAAGAAAACCTGAGGGAGTTCTGCAGAAGAAATCCCAAATGTTTTTATTTCCCTCCCCTTTGTCTTGGATGTGTCTGTCTTAGGTGTTTACTTACCCTTTTCCCAGGCTGAAGACAATGAAGTCTTCATGAAATCAGTGAAGTTTAATGCAGAGAGAGAGAGAGAGAGAGAGAGAGATGTAAAATGCAGTTCAGTAGATTTCAGTGTTTTCAGCCACTGCTTTAAATTGCTATTTTAAATTCTAGTGAGTGGAATAATAGAGAAGTTATCATGTCTACTAACTGCAGTTGGCCTTTGTAAAGAATGGCTTGTTAGGAGGCTTTATGATTTACTGAGGCCACAGCTGGCTGCCAGCAGAGCTACAGGAGTGTGTTCTCTCTTGGGCCTGGAAGCTAGAGATGAAAAGGATCCAAAGCTGGCACAAAAGCAAATAAATGCTTTGACTTTAAATAAAGCATCATAATTTATAAGGGGCTCTGCTTCTCAGTCTCAATGAGGTACATGGATCAGCAGCAGCTCTTTGAGGTTGAGCAGAACTGTCTGTCTGGCTCGGCTGCAATTCTGGTATCGGCAGTCTACAGATTTGGAAGAATTTTCATGGTTTGGGATTGGAATTGTTTCTTTATTCAAGCTGGTTTTTTTCCATAAATTGTCTCTCTTCCGTCTTCCATTCCTTTATGTTTCATTAGCTACTCTACTGTTTGATAAATAATTGTACCAGTGTTTGCGCCTGGCAGCTCTTTATCATGACGTACAGCGCTGGGAAACCAATCGCCAAAGACACCTGAAGGTTTATAGGTGCATTTTGTCATCTGTTACTTGCTGGAGTTTTACTCATCAAGTTCCTACAGTAGCAGAGTTCAGAGCTGGGACACAGACTTCTGTTGAGATGTCCTAATACTCGCCTGAGGAAGAAAAAAATATATCTAAGCTCTGTAAGAGGTTTTGGGGTTTTTGTCAGGTTTTTTTTTATAGACACACACGCATGCATAAACGCATAAATTTATACCAGCTTCCCCATTTCTGCAGCTGTTTCTCAACAGTCTGCTGATGAAAACAGTATTTCTGTGGTCTGGTGTCTGAGAAGAAGAATAGAAATGAGGCAGATAATTCTTAAAAGGAACTCCTGAATGCTTGTCTGGGTGAGAAAAAATTGTTTTGGTTTTCCCTTTTTTGGCCCTACTTCTTATATTGAAACAATAGCTCTTTCCCCCGTGCTCCAGACTTGTTTTGCTTTGCTATTTACTTGCTTTTAAGGGAGAAAGAGTTTGGGAGAGAAGTAAGTAGCTGAAGAGTTCCTGTAATTAATATAAAGTGCAGGAAGCAAGTGTGACAGATTAGTTGAAAAGCCCTGTGTTCTGTTGCTTATCTCAAGTGACATATGGTCCTGGAGTACAAGCAAAGGCAGTGGATTGTGGGGCTTCTTTTTCTTTTGCTCTACAAGAAGTCAGAAGGGTGTCCATGTGTTCAACAGGCCAGCAACCTAGGAGCTGAAATAACACTCCTTGAGAAGTGAGTGGGAAACTCAGGGGATTACAGAACAGCATTTCCTTCTTCTAAAACTGAGACCGTGACACTTTTCAGTGTCAGGCTATGTGAATCTCAGTTATGATTACTGAAGTGAAAAAGAAAAGATCTGCTAGAAACAAAATACTTTATTTCGGAAACGGATACGGTTTTCTTCAGAACACACAGATGCTAAATGATTTTCGACTTGCATTTTTAGTATCAGCTGAAATAAAGTAAGACTGCAGTTTTATTCTCAAGCTGCAGTTAAACAGTGAAGTTGTTCAGTTACTCTGGCCAAAGAAAAGGTAAAGGTTGCACAAAAACTAACTCTTTAGTTGTTCTCCAGAGATCAGAAGCCTATGGTTAGTTTATAATAACATTAATTGCACATTTTCCTGTAAACACTGCAATCATGTGGTCTGATATTCAAGAAGTGTAACAGCAATTTATCCAAAATTTTTCCGAGTCCTGCCAAATTCTAATCACTTTGATATAAATCTGGCAGGAGAAAATTATGTGGGTTGCTGTGGCTTCATAGTTTTCAAAATCACCACTCTAAGTAGCTCGTATTTTAGTAGAGCTATTTAGTTGTGGATAAACCAACAAGCCATTTGGGACCCAATCTGATGTAATTTCTGGGGTATTACCCAGTTTTCATTGAGTCTTTTATTGGTCTTTTAATGAGTGTGAAATTTAGTCTTGTATTTGATTAGGACCATTCATATTTCTTTCGGCTCTCCATTTGCATTTAGATCTTGGTCACTGGTTATTTGTTAGGCACACCAGCTTTAGAAGAATTACATGTATAGCAAAAAAACCCCAAAAACACAACAACCAGTTACCATTATGACTAATAAGGGACATGAGCTCTTTGATTAGATGCTGCCCTGTTTTCCAGAACCAACCTGCCCCCAGCATTTCAGTCATAGCTTTGTCCAGAGGAACTATCATTTCAGCTAACCTCAGCTACATGTCTTCCTAACATGCTGGGGTTTTTTTAATACTAAAGCTGGAAAAGGATAATGTTGCTAGGGAGGCAGGAAAAAGAAATGAAACCAGAGCTTCTTTTAGCTGACCGTTCAACTGAATATTGACCAGCTGTCTTCATGAGAAAGAAATAGATGGTGGTAAATAAGCTAGAGTCTAGTTTTCCAAGACATTCAATGATTTTCCCAAATCAATACAGCCCATCAGGCTTCAGAACAAAGGATGCAGGGGACATGACAGTGATGGAAGTAGCTTGTGTTCTTTTGTGTATTAAGCACATGGGCTCATGGGGAAACAGGATTTCTTCAGTTATTTCAGTGTTTATTCTTTTATATGCACTGGGATAAACTTCTAGATTAAAAAAATCTATTACAGTAATTATTAGGTGGGATTAAAAAGTTGTCTGCTTGATGGCCCAGCTTTATGTTCCCAAGAGCTACTCCTCACTGTATAATTGCTGCTTCTTTTTTGAATGCAAATGGGAGTATGTAATGCAAGTCCAGGGAATAGGTTCTATATAACAGCTATTTTCAAACTAGGGTGGTAGTTCCTACTTTCAATATTCCCTTTATTTTACCAATGACTTCATAATGAAAATAAAAGAAAGAGTATGACATTCAAATAAAGTATCCGTGAAATTTAGGTTGTCGTTACTCAGAACTTACTGGAAATCACACAGACACAATCTTACTCTGTTATGCTGCTGCAGAAGCTACTGTAGTTTGTAGCCCAGCTTTAGCCACCAGCAGGGCAACATTAACTAAAATAGCAGGGTTTAGCCTCTCAGCCGTATAACCTTTAAACTTGCTATGCTTTCATAAAGTACAGAACACAGAATTAACGCCACAGCTAAGCGCCTCAGTGGTTTATGACTACACCAGCAGTATTTCATTATGCTCCTTTTCCTTGATGCTATCCAATCTTCTCATCTTCGTTGCTGTACAGAATTTGTCCAGATAAAGTCCAGTGCCCAGGATGACTAATTGCAGATCTGTGCTCCAGATGGTCTGATTACAGGATGTGGTTAAAGTGACTTTTCAATCATTCAGTGCTGCAATAGGGCTCTTAAAAAAAAAAAAAAAAGCCCCCCAAAAAACCCACCAACAAAACAAAACCAAAAAAAGCCAGCCCGCCACCTGACAATCATTACATTCTCAGCCTGGCTGATGTTGATGCCTGTTACATGTGCACCTGCTGTAGATGTAGTTAAGTTCTTGTGCCATGCTAGACAGAGAGTGTGATTAAACTAGTAAATAAACTGTACGTCTCCCAGATCAGCATTCAGTGTATAAGATGTGGCTTCATACATGGAATGTTTACTGTTAATTTTAGATTACTTTCTGGATGGAAGCAATCAGGGAGAAATAAGCCATTTGCATTGCAAGTCTAATATAAAAATTGTTCTGTGTTTTTTATGCCTGGATGAATTGCAGGTGTATGTGTGGATGTGGGATTGATGATGATGTGGCGGATATGGTGGTTGTGAGGCAAATGAGTTGTACTGCTTTTACTAAACCAGTGGCAACCAAAAAGGCTTGAGATAATCCTAAGAATATAGATTTTCATCTTGCAGCTTTTTGCATTTCATATATTTTAGGTATTGTTAGAAAGTGATGTGAAATAGATACGTGTGGGACCAGAAAAATTGCAGTGCCGGATGTAGAATAAAACATGTTTAATCGATGGTGGTGGTGTACTCATGACAGATTTGCCATGGTTTGGCTATCCCAGGCATGTCTGTATAATTTGTACTTGGCATGGCTGGGACAAAAGGCAAATGAAATTTGACTTGCAAACAAATTTGTGCATTCACTAATCATAAAGACACAAGGAACTGATTTTGCTGTAATGTTACATCAAGTAATGATGTGATGCTTCTCTATACCAAGGATTGCATCTCAACCTTGAAGAACTACAATGCCACAGAGATTTTTGCTACAAGAATTTGTCGTATTAACCTTTTAAAGAAGTAATCCTACTAAAAATATTCTGCAAAGTGTAGTACACTTTAGAGAACTTCCTCTGGCATCAGCAAAAGTTGTTTTAAAATGGTACTCAGGAAAGTAAAGATAGTAGGCAGAATTGTTAATTTTGAAAATTTGACCACAGAGGAATCCACTTACATTTAAGCGTAAGTGACTTACGTGACTTTTAAAATATACATAACTTTTTAAACATACATGACTTCTGATGACTGAAAAGCAGACGAATCTTTCCTAGTTTTGAAAGGTCGTTTAAATATTCTTGAACAAAGCAGTTACAGAAGTGTTCAGAAAGAGTTTGTGCAGATCTGCTTTCTCCAGAATTTTGCAGATACTTTCGGACAGATTCTCTACTAAGAGCAGAGGAAGCAGCTCCTTTTACAAAAATGGAGGCTTACCCATTCAGATAACTGGTCTGCTGAGTTCCCTGGTAAAATAATCAGCTTGAACTAAACCAGGATTTTGTAGCATTTGCTGTGATCTGAACACAAAAGCAGCCTATGCTGTAAAAATTAAGTCAGGCTTTCCAGTCTGATTAATTGAGTAGCGTCTACTTGTATTGGAATTTGAACATGTTTGTTTTCTAAAGTCAGTATTCTTAAAAGCTGGGGCCCGCATTTAAGATAGTAATGTGATAATTTGATTCCTCACCACATGATCTCATTTTCAAAGTTTTGAATACAAACATAAAAATTCTTGGCTTATTTTCATCGCGGAAAACAGAGTCAAGAAAACCAAGAGATTGGTATTTGTTTTAGACTAGGTACTTCAGGGTTTTTTTGTCTTTAAATGAAGGAACATCTGCAAAAGTGTAGATGTGTCTGCTAAAAGCGCAGTGCCGGAGTAGTCCATATGAACAATACCCTTACTTGGTACTGAAAATGCCTTTGATTGTGATGTTTTTATGTCAAAATAGCACATCTGCATTTCTTAGAAACAAGTTTAGTTATTTCATTTCCAATTTGCGATGACATATTTCATTCTATGAGATATAGTTAACAATAAATAGCAAATTTTGGTTCTGGTCTTTGTTATGCATTCACTGAAAAGAAGGGGGGATAGGGGAAGACATACATCATATCCACAGAACTCATAAATAGTGGTTTTTTTCTGTCAGTTTCTGAAATTATTTTCTTACACACCACTTTTGTGACACGTGACCTTTCATTCTGTAATAAAATTCAAGTACAAATTGTCACAGTTGTTTTGTACATGTTACCTATCAGAAGTGCTTGCATAAAATGGTTTTATGCTCCTATAGGCATGCATTAGCTCTTCTTGTCTGGGAAATTTTTTGCCGTGAACACAGTGGTTAAGATTATGATGAGTAAAGAAAAAGAGCCCATAATGTACACGTACTGTGAAGGAAAACAGCAAAATACAGAATCTTTTCTTGCTTCTAAAAAGCTGACAGCATTACCTTTGATGTTAAAGTAGGAGCTTCTGTTGACAGTGGTAGGCACCAGATGACATCCTGGGTGTACCACTGTCGTACATTAATGCTTTTAGGTATGTCCTGCCCTGGCTTATAATGGATTTTGGCAGAAAAAAACTATAACATGTGAACTGTAAAACTTCTGGGTAACATGACCCCATTTTCTTATGTTATAACACCATTTTGTAATTCCCACATATAAAACATTCACTACTTACTGTGCCTACTCTTTAATGATAAAGAGTAGCATGGGTAGTAACTTCAGAACTTTTAATTTTCATATTGTTTGCTTTAATGTAGGACATATGACACTGAAGACTTCAGAAATTATTGCTAATTTCAGATATACTGTAACTGTGAATAGTTACATAGTTGGCAAATGGAATGATCAACCACATTAAATGAAGAAATTTATACCCTTATTTTGGGGAGATAAGGTTTCCTTTGTCACATCCAATTCTTGTGAACTGTGCTCTAGTAATTGGTCAAATTCTTTGAGTTGACATCCTTAGTTGCTCTAAGAAGTATTTGTGTGTAGTATATATTCACTGTTGTTTGATCCAACCTCACAAGAACAGAATTAGATATTTGGCTAAGTTTCCTCCTGAATTAGAATCTTAGAGAGTCCAAATACCCTCAGGTACATTTCATTACAAGCATCTGAATTTTTTCCTGTTCTTCAGTAGTAGGTATTTTAATGAGTTTAGCCTCTTTGGCATTTTTAAAGTGAAAATGCTTCTCTGTGTTCAGATAGTGTGAAACCTGTGGGTTCCTCAGACTGTCTTTGCATTTTCTCTCTTGTTCAGGCAATGTTAAATAAATTATTGTTCCATGATGTGTAGTCTAATGTAATAGGAAGTCTCATTACAGGGACTTCTTATGACTTGACACAGCCCCAGAGAGGTTTGGTCCTGTATGTGATCTGTTCCCTCACAAGACAGAGGGGGTACGTGGGCACACACATGCACGGAGAGGAGCTGGAATGACCCAGAGAAGGGTCAGTGCATCCCTGAGTGCATGGCCAGTACTCAGAGGTGATACTGGGAGGTGAGCTGGACGCTGCTCTAGCACGGCCTCTGGGACAGAGCAGGCTCATCAGAGGCTCTTGTTTTGAGCTTGAAAGCTGTGCCAGGACAAACAGTACACCCTGACTTAGAAGAATAATCTTTTCTCTTCGGCACTGCATCCACACACTGCATTGTGTAGATTACCAGCTCAGTCGTCTCCATTTGCATTTTCCAGTGCTTTGGCCTAATAAGCCTCCACCAGTTGCACGTTTCCTTAGGTCCCACGTTTCCTACCTCCCATGTTACTCATATTCTCCTCACCCATTTCCGTGATAATCTTAGAAGAGTAAGTGAGCTACCTTCCCTGCTGGTTCTGTGGAATCTTACTTGTGGCTGAGCAATGTGCTGTCCATTAGGGACAGGAAATGTATTCCTTGCCACAGCTACTCTAACACAGTGTGGAGATTAATATTCTCTCCTACTTGCATGGGACCTTTGCTAAGCCTAACAAATTTAATGAGACGCTATTTGTAGCAGACTTTAAGGGAGGAACTTAACTTGTGTTTGGTTTTGAAATACTGGCTTTCTTACACTGGAAGGTCATTTAAATGTCTTGAATTACTGAAATATGTATTGATTTCAGGGTTTTTTATTACTTTCACTATTCTATGCCTTCTACCTTGCCCTCTTTTCTGTCAGTAGGTAACAGACTATCCCTAGGTCTGGTATATAAATAACAAATGAATGAAGTGCACGTAGAGATAGGCAAGGTGACAAATATCAAGGAAGATGGAGGCTTAGGTCAGAATAAGCCTTCATTTACACACCCCCCAAAAAACACAACCCCCCCCCAGAAAAAAAAAACCAAAAAAAAAACCCTGCAAAAAACCAAAACCAAGCCAAACCAAACAAAAAAAACACCAAAACAAACAACCCCCACCCTGAACTCAAAAAAACTCCCACAAAAAATAACAAATACTTTTTTAAAAAAAGATAAAAGTGAACTAGAGCTGTAGAAGAATAAATGGCAAAGATTCAGTAATACTCTGTGGGATGTCAGACACCTCTCCTTGCTTAGTACTTTTAGGAGGCTGGGCAAATACTCGTACATGGGCTCAAGGGAACAACTGTGCTGCTGCAGATAGAGGGGCTGTAATACAATTTACCAGTGGAAAATACTCATGCTTTTCACTTGGAGCCCTACAGAGTCACAGATGACAAGCTGTTGTTATAGTAGAGGGAAGGCATCAAAGGCTGCCGGAGAAACACTTTTACAATCTCTTCTCCCTAGGGTGTGAATGGGAAGTGGAAACATAGCTTGGGGTTGCTCATTGTGAGAAAACCCATTTCCACCAATAGGTATTTCCTCTTGGATGTACTGGGTTCTCCTCTTCCTCCTCCTCCTCCTCCCTGGACCCCAGCACCCCCTGGCTGCCTCTATGCCTAAGCAGGGGACAAGGGAAAGCAGCCTTGGTGTCTTTGCAGGCTGCCTAGTTTTCGTTGGTCATAAAAATACAGCATGGCAATTTAACCCTGATCACAGAATCACAGAATCAGTTAGGCTGGGGAGGACATCTGAGATCATCGAATCCAACCTATGACCCAACACCACCCTGTCAAGCAGACCATGGCACTGAGTGCCACATCAAGTCTCTCCTTAAACACCTCCACCATGGTCCTTCTAGGTACTCAAAGCCTGGCTCTGACCCTGGCTGGAAGTGCAGTTTGTCTTTCATGCTTCAGACCAGTTCACCCCAGTGTACAAAACTCCAGTTGCCTAATCACAGTGAAAAGCCATGTGGGGGATAAATTTCAAATCTGTTACAGAGAATTTTCAAGGAAATCCCCTCTTCCCTGGTACCTCTGCTAACAACATTTTAAATACTTCCCTGCTGCTAAAAGACCCTCGAGGAAATAAGCTGCTGGTTGCATGTTAACTTCACCTCAGTGCAGCAGAGAGGGATGGTTTTAGTGTAAAATTAGAAATTGTGCTGGCAAGACAAAGCAAAAAGATGGGCTGGAAACTTTCTGGCACAATGCCATCATTGTATCTGTTACAGAGACGCTGCAGATAGAATAAGGGAAGTGTAGAGGAAAAACAAGGCTGTCAGCTGCGAGTTGGTGTCTTCACGCCTCTCATAAATTTGGAACATTTTGTATTGTGCCTTTCTTTGTTAGATAAAATGTATTTTTTTATTTCAATGTGTGTTCTAATGAGAAGAGATGTCTGGTTCAATAATACTACCTTCTGTTTATCTGTGGCAGTTAATGAATTAAAGGGGTCATTATGCTGGCTGGTCCATAAACATGATGATAAATTATGTGAAGAAGCGTTTGAGGGCAACCTGAAAACATTTGAATGACATCCCCCGCATTTATTTTCTTGTTACTTACAATAACCTTATCATTCACAAATTTTACAGGGATAATTCAAATAAAACGAAATTAGAATTCTGCTTTAGGCAGGCAAATTTGCATTTAATAAAAGTCATAAGTGGAAAAGCAATTAAATTACAGTAGGTTTTTTAAAGGATCCCTCTTCCTATATAAATATATATTGCAATTACTCTTACCTTCACTGCTGTATGGTTGAAGTTTCATGTCTAGTCCCTCACTTTCCACAGAAGCAAAAGCAAGGTAAATAATACCTTTTTCCAGCTATATCTGCTGAACAAAACTTGCAGTGCATAAATGTGTGTGTGTTCGTATGTTTGGATATGAGTAATTTCAAGTAAATAGAAGCATCATTATCATATTGTTCAAAGCAAAGCAGATTATTCTTCTCAGTCACCTTCTGATTTAAACACTGTAACTGGTGCTTAGTTTATGCTGGCTGGCTGCCAAGTGAAAGCAATTATGTGCAATAATAGCAAAATTAAGAGGTGAGTGTTGCTGTTTTACAGCAGGACATGGCAAAACCCATTTCCTTCTGTCAGCTGTATCTTGATTACACACACACACAGTCACACAGGCAAGCTGTCTTACACACACACACATGCGTGCACATGTTCTTTGTCGTTTGCTGTCTTTCCTGTGGGTTTTAACTTGAGGTCACTGAAACCAGAAAAGAGGAAGAATATAGACCAGAATGTTTGAAAGCAAATGAGAGTAAACGTCTCACTTTGTGGGGGAAGGACAAAAAAAAAAAAGAGAAGAAAAAAATGAAAGAGCAAAACAAAAAGCCTATCCCAGTCATTGTTCTAACTGTTATAATACTTTATTTTTCACTCACTGACAGGTGTCCTGGTGGTAAATGTTACATGGAGGAACAAGACTTACGTGGGAACACTGTTGGACTGCACAAAGCATGACTGGGCTCCTCCTAGGTAGGCAAACATTCTGAGTCTGTTTTTTCTCTGCTATAGTTTAATCCCTAATCTTGGGCAAGAGACTGTACAGAGATTAATAAAGCACAACTGCTTATAATGGAAAACATGCACCAGTGAAATGAGTAGTTCTCTCTTCCAGAGTGAAATGTGCGGTGGAAGTTCTTATTTATTTTACTTTTATATTTTTGAGAGGGAAAGGGAAATACATGGGATTCAGTAAGAGAGCAGTTAATTTCAAAATGCATTTCTGTAAGTTAGCAAAATTTTTTGCTCCATTGTTCTGATTAGGTAAATGTGTCCTTACCATTTTTGTCCTTTTTTAAGGACTTTGCCTTTGACACTGTAACATTCTCATTTGTCAGAAGGACATCTTTCCTTTAACATGTGTGAAAGTTCTCTTACGGGATGTGCTGCTGGTGGTGGTGGTTTTTATGTTTTCAGTTCACGGCTCCTGCTGATGAAATCTATTGCTTGTACAGGTTTTGTGAATCGCCAACAAGTGACCTGGAAATGCGCGGAGGACGGGGCAGGGGAAAGCGGGCAAGGTCGGCTGCTGCTGCGGCTGTACCTGGGAATGATGCAAGTTTTGCAGAGTCCAGAGGGCTTCAGAATAAAAATCGAGGTGGTGCCAATGGGAAGGGGAGGAGGGGCAGCCTTAACTCGAGCGGGCGCAGAACACCCCCAAACTGCGCCATGGATGAAGTCAAAGCCAGCCCCTCGTCCACAAACAAGAGGAAAACTAAGCCTCCTATGGAGCTAGATTTGAACTCCAGTTCAGAGGACAATAAGTCTGGAAAACGCATTCGTACTAACTCTAGAAGCACTCCCACCACCCCGCAGGGGAAACCCGAGACTACTTTTTTGGACCAAGGCTGCTCCTCCCCAGTGCTGATTGACTGTCCTCACCCCAACTGCAACAAGAAGTACAAGCACATTAATGGATTACGTTACCATCAGGCTCATGCACACTTAGACCCAGAAAACAAACTGGAGTTTGAGCCTGACAGTGAAGACAAAATTTCAGACTGCGAGGAAGCACTGAGTAATGTGGCACTTGAATGCAGTGAGCAAAGCACAAATCTGCCAGGCTTTGACCCGCTAAAAGCACCGACATCTCCTTCCTCCATTGCTACCCCAGGGACCCCCAAGGGAAAGAGAGAACTGACCAGCAATGGCCCTGGTTCAGTTATCAGTTCCAAAACTGGCAAGAATTCTGGCAAAAAGAAGGGTCTGAACAGTGAATTGAACAGCCTTCCGGTAATTTCTAACATGGCAGCCACACTGGATAATTGCTCAGGAGCAGATGGCAATTTGCAAACCGAAATGCCAAAATTGGAGGCTGAAGGGTTAATTGACAAGAAGAGTTTGGGTGATAAAGGCAAGAAATCGAACAATTGCAAAGTGGATAAAAACCTTTCCAAACTGAAAACAGCCAGGCCCATTGCTCCAGCGCCAGCACCAACTCCTCCTCAGTTAATAGCTATACCTACTACAGCCTTTACAACCACCACTACAGGGACAATACCAGGACTGCCCTCTCTAACAACTACTATTGTTCAGGCTACACCAAAGAGCCCTCCACTGAAACCTATTCAACCAAAGCCCACAATTATGGGAGAGCCAAGCACTGTAAACCCAGCTCTCACATCACTCAAAGACAAAAAGAAAAAGGAGAAGCGAAAGCTGAAAGACAAAGAAAGCAAAGAGACGGGCAGCCCCAAGATGGATTCTAAGCTGGGGAAGCTGGAAGATTCAAAAGGGTCTGGAAAAGACTTATCTGGGCATTTTTTAAAGGACCATCTCAACAAGAATGAAGTGCTAGCTAATGGACTGTCAGAGTCTCAAGAGAGCAGGATGGCAAGTATTAAGGCTGAAGCTGATAAAGTTTACACATTCACAGACAATGCGCCCAGCCCTTCCATAGGGAGTGCTTCCAGGATGGAATGCAGCACTTTGGTGAATGGACAATCTGCCATGGCCCCACTGCACGTGTTGACACAGAATGGCGCAGACAGCACGGCCGCTAAAACCAACAGCCCTGCTTACTCAGATATTTCTGATGCAGCTGATGATGGTGGCTCTGACAGCAGGTCAGAGGGCATGAGGTCAAAGGCCAGCTCTCCATCAGATATTATTTCTAATAAAGATGGTGTTGTAAAAGGACATTCTTCAACCACGGCACAATCAGCTCAAGCAAAAGAGTCTCATTCTCCCTATTACCATGGCTACGATCCTTATTATTCCCCCAGTTACTTGCACTCTGGACAGGTCAGTGCCCCAGCAGCTGGGAACAGCAGTACCCCACAGGGGCTGAAGATTAAAAAAGAGGCTGAGGAAGAGGCTGAAAAGAAAGAGAAGGCAGAATCGTCAGATGCCAAGAAAAGCGAAAGCACTTCCTCTAATTTGCAGCCGCAACATCAGTCAGTAATAACTCAAAGACACCCTGCACTTGCTCAGTCACTTTATTATGGACAGTATGCCTATGGGCTCTATATGGACCAAAAGTCCTTAATGGCCTCCAACCCTGCTTACAGGCAGCAGTATGAAAAATACTATGAGGACCAGAGACTAGCAGAACAGAAAATGGCACAAAGTGGGAGGGACTGTGAAAGGAAGAATGACCCCTCCTTGAAGGATATTGGGAAGGATGACAACAAGCAGAAGAATATTCCATCTGCCACTATTTCAAAGGCCCCTTCAACTTCAGAGTCCAGCAAAAATAACACTAAAATAGGGTCATCAGTTCCTAACAAAGGTGAGGAGACAAGCAAATCACAGATCCTTTCCAATCACCAGCAGCAGCTTCAGTCTGACGCTTTCAAAGCCAAACAAATGGAAAACCACCAGCTTATAAAGGAGGCTGTGGAGATGAAATCTGTTATGGACTCAATGAAGCAAACAGGAGTAGATCCAACCACAAGATTTAAACAGGTGAGATGACAGGAAATGGAACAAGAGTGTCTTGGTTTGTCTTTTAAGTCATGTGAAATTTTCTTCCTGATTCTGCTACGTTCTTCTACCTCTGCAGCCAAACAAGCTCCACCATCCTTTATTCATGCTGGATGGTATTGTAGTCTGTGAATAGACCAATAAACCTTCCAGTTGAGCTGTTTGAAAAGAACAAAAAAATAAAATTAAAAAGTCTAGTAAGATGGTGACAGAACCCAGGCTTAAGACCTGAACACACTATTTTAAATTATATGCATGAATAAAATAGAATTAGATTTCTCTTTTAGATGTAAATTCTAAGCATTTTGCTTAGTTCAGAAAGGAGGAATTTCAAGCAAAATAAGCAGCTTTCATTGTGAGAGGACTTAAAGTAGATTTGAAACATGGTTTGAAGTGTTTCTTTTTTTTTGTTAAATGACAGTTGGCATTTACTAAAGATGGGTGAGCTGGTTCTTTGAAGAGTTGGCTTAAAGCACAGCTCTTTATCTTAACCCAAGGTGACCTTTCCGAAGCAGTTAAGTTCCCCTTCTCTCCTCAACCAACCCCAAGCCCCTACAGACCTACACAATGGATGAAATCCTCTCTCCATTGAAGCCAGCGATAGTTTTGCCATTGACTTCAGTGGAACCAGAATTTTATCCAGTGGCTTCACGCTGACCTTCGTAGATGTCCCACTGCCTTCATTTGAGGCAATGTGACTGTCTCCGTGCTCTGAACTGGAGCCTCAGTGCTTGATGCTTTCATGTTCTGGTGTATGGTACATCCCAGACTTCACCCTTACGGGCTGTCTTTCAAGGTACCTTGGGGTCAGGGGAGTGGGAGTAGGGAGCTCTAAAGGAAGTGGGATGGCACAGTCCTAAGTAGAAGATTTCTGCTGATTCAAGTGAGTATTTGAACCAGACCGTCCAAGTGTATAGTTGTGTGCTTATGTTTCTGTGGCATGTGCCATACATGTTTGTCAGCTGGAGAAAATGTTGACAATTAGCTCTTGCATATCCTGTATTAGAAAAAGAAGTCTTCCTGTTACTTCTCCATACCAATTTGGTGTGGTGTTGTAAAGAACTTCCCTCCCTAATTCTGTAACATGTTTATAAACTGATCTGTGTAATATATTATGTAAAAAAGTATTTACAGTGCCCAGCACATGTTCTTTAAACCCTGTGATCCTGATCCAGTAAATACTTGCCCGTACGAACTTTACAAACTTAAAATAAGATTGTGAGATGAAAAAGTCTGCTTTAATGTCTGACTTGCACTGATTCCTGGATGTTTGTAATACTGGAGGCAGCATTAGAATCTTTCCAGCTAGATCAGCTTTTCATGTGCATTGTTCCAGGTATTCTAAGTGCTCTGGCATATCATTAGCCAGCTCTAATTTTGTGGTTCACAGATACTTTTTGCTCTCTAGTGGGAAAAATCTCTCTGTGGACTTTAATTAAAATGTTTTATGAATAACATGGTCTCAGAACTTCATTACATTGCATATGTATTTCATGATTAAACTAGTTAAAGGCATGAAGAAGGATATAAGATGAAGCAATTGAATTAAATTTTGATAATAGACTCTTGCTCCTTCATGGGAATATTGGTTTGACTTTGAGCTCGAGGCACTCTGTGGCAAGCAAACCTCTCCTCTATGTAATGGGGATATGGTATTAAAACAGCTATTAAAAATACATTAACTGAAATGTGGGAAATATCAATAACAAACTTAGTTCTACATCTAAGTTCAGAACAATTTTTTTCTCCTCTGTATTAGGATCCAGATTCACGAACATGGCATCATTATGTCTATCAGCCCAAATACCTTGATCAACAAAAATCAGAAGAACTTGATCGTGAGAAAAAGTTAAAAGAAGACAGCCCTAGAAAAACACCTAACAAGGAAAGTTCCCTGCCTAACCTTCCTGTCTCATTAGCAAGCATTAAAGAGGAGCCTAAAGAGGTCAAGCGTTCTGATTCTCAATCAGTGGATGAGAGCAAGATAAAAAACGATGATCAAAAGACTCCTGTAAATTGGAAGGACTCTCGGGGTGCTAGAGTAGCAGTTTCCTCACCAATGAGTCAGCATCAGTCATACATCCAGTACTTGCATGCTTATCCGTATCCGCAGATGTACGATCCCAACCATCCAGCCTATCGCGCAGTCTCTCCTGTCCTAATGCACAGCTATCCTGGTATGTATTCTGAAATCTGCCTTGCACACTAGTTAAGATTTGCATCCTCAAGTACAGTAAAGCCTGAATTTTAATATTTCTGTTAGTAGCTAGGCTAAATTAGAGGCTTCGTGGGTGATGTTGTGTTGCTTGTGCTTCCACTAGGGAAAGTTCTGTAGATGAAACTGATTTAATACAAGATGTTCCTTTTATGAACTCTCAAGTTTCTCAACACTTGACAGTCTGCTGTTGCTGTTAGACTGACAGATAGTTTATTGCCTATAAAAATATTCTAAGCACTTACTGTCAAGAGCATTATAGTTACTATTCCTTTTAGTTAAAGAAGACCCATAAATGTCTGAAATGGCTATCAACTCAACTCTCTTTATAACCTCCATTCATCAGGGTAAATTAGGTGATGAAATTGAAGAGCATTGGTGCCATTTGATCATGTGATCTACTTTTGATGTTATGCTCAGTTCTGACATTGTCTCCTCCTACCTTGATATAATCAAAATGTAAAAACAGTAACTTGATGTGGTATTTATTGTTTACCTGCAGGGGCCTATCTCTCTCCAGGATTTCATTATCCAGTTTATGGGAAGATGTCAGGGAGAGAAGAGGCCGAGAAGGTCAATACCAGCCCGAGCATCAATGCAAAATCAACCACTGAGTCCAAAGCACTGGATTTGCTCCAGCAGCATGCCAACCAGTATCGCAGCAAGTCACCTGTTGTAAGGCTTCATCCATTCTTACTGAAGGGTGTCACATGCAGGAAGAAGGGGTAGAGGAGGAACATAATTGTAGGAAGCACACAATCTGGCATCAGGCTATGAATGCATGATTCTTCTTTACAGGGCTGCTTGCAATAAAAGCAATTTATAGCCAGAATGCTTCTGTGGCATAAACTGGAAGTGACATGTCTAACACTGTTCTGTCCTGAGATTTCCTATCTTGAATGGACTCATGCAGAAATAGAGATTCAGAGATACCTCCTGGTGCACAGATTTTTGCAGTTAAACAGGAAACTCCTGTTTGGAAACAGATAATGAAATAAGAAGTTGGGCTATGGGATTTGATAATATCCCCTCCTTGTATTTGCCAAGAATCCATGTCTTCCAAGTAGCTGATTACCAGCCCCCATTTCTGAAGATTTACAAACAAGATTTACAAACTTGGAACAAATACTGTTCTTTCACTTTCACATAAGTTGGTGCTGGTTTTTATTGTGAGCAAGTCACTGACTCTCATTCTATTTTTTAAAAGGTTTTTCTGCTATTCAGTCAAACGTGATCCCTAGAGAGCTTTAGAAGGTTGAAGATTAATTAATATCCATTTTCAGCAGCTCACCTAGGTTGTTCAGGCATTGGCAAGCCAGCCAAGCTTCAGGTAGCCCAAAACTAGAAGTCGCCTTGGTGTCTTCAAGATGCAGTGTGTTGCCTCAAATTCTCTGTGCCTTGGGAAACCTTCCATTAGCCAGAAAGATTAGCTTTAGATAGACTCAAGTGCAAATATTCCAGGAGAGATACTTCTTCAGAAAAAGTTAGCTCCATCATTTGTATTCAAAAGTTTTTTGACAGGTAGCAGCACTTTTTTTTTGTGATTTCATCCCTTTTAAAAGTCTCACATCAGTTTTCTTCCACTTTCTACTACTAGCCTGTGGAAAAATCACCAGCTGAGCGTGAACGGGAAGCAGAAAGGGAACGAGACCGCCACTCTCCTTTCAGCCAGAGGCATCTCCACACACACCACCACACACATGTTGGAATGGGCTACCCCCTTATACCTGGACAGTATGACCCATTTCAAGGTGAGCAGAAAATTTTCGGTGGATGGGATTAGCTTGCCTCATGGAATTGTTGCCTTGACATTGGAAATCGTGCCTACATGAAGCATTTTGAATAGAGATCCCGTTGTTAAAGCAGAAGTGCTTTACATGTAGGAAGAAGGCTTGAAAATTCGCAGCATGTACTAGCAATAAATTAATAGCTTCATGCCTGAGAAATACCAAGTTTTGTTTCCAAAACTGGGTGTCAGAGCATTATTAAAGATGTACCAGTGTGGCTGTCATCCACATGAATGTTTTGATTCCTCCCGTAAACTGACATTAACTGGCTGAAAGGCAGTAAAAAAATCCAAACCAAACAACCTCCTTTTTGTATAATTAGGGTTGTGTAAGCAATGGAGGAAGTGTAGCAAAGACAAAAGCTTTTTATACTGAACATATTTTATGTACAAGGCATTGCAGTCACAAGGGTTTGTGCTTGTTATAATTTGACTGTTTGAAAGAGGACTCTTTGTATTTTGGCAAATGCCATGCACAAAGTTGCAGTCAGGGAAAAAGCAGCACAGTGAGATACAATTTATTCTCCCTAGGTTTTATACCAGTCTTTGAATGTTTTTTCTCTAACCGTGGACTCTAGCTGAATTAAAAGGTTTCCTCCCATGCAGCAAAGTACGTGCTACCACAATTGGTGGCTAAATGACATTTCTTCTTTACCTTGACTTGGTGCCTTAGCACTTATTTTTCCTGTGTAAAAGTCTTGACATTTCTCAGTGTGATTCAGTGATTCCATATGCCTTTTGGGATGCATTATGCTTGTTCAGTAGCAAAACTGTAAAAACGGTAAGTTATTATGAAAGTATTGTATCCTGAGCAGCTGGCATGTCATTTCTGTAATTCACTGTGACTTTTGATTCTTGTTGTTTCCTGGTACCTATTATTTCTACTGAGCTTCTTATTCATGAACTCATACAAACCACTTAGCATCATGCAGTGCAGTATTTGGAAAGGAATGGAGTAAGGAGAAATGCTGTAATTTCTTGCAGAATATCTATCAAAGACAATTCAGTTTATTATAGAAAGGATCATACTGGGCAGACTGTCTTAACAATGTTGCCTGCAATATTTACTATTAATGTAGTGTTAACCCCCCTCCCCCCCCGCCCCATTTTCTGGCTGTTTGCCTTAGAAATCCTTCTTACCATTTCTTTGAGCACAAAAATCCATTAGAACCAGAAGTACATCAACATTCCTTTTCTTCTTCTTTCCCTTAGGATTGACCTCTGCTGCCCTTGTTGCCACTCAGCAGGTGGCTGCACAGGCATCTGCATCTGGTATGTTTCCTGCACAAAGAAGGTAAATAGCCAATAAATGATACATTGTAACATAGAGACGAAAAAGCAAATCATAGATTTTTTTATCCTGATGGTGTGCATTTCCTTATATGACACAGTTTTTATGGCTTAGGAAGAACTTGGTACTTTGGGTTAATTGCAGTTTGGTTCTCCTTAGAATGACATTTTGTCCTTAGTTGTGTTCTTTAACTGTAACATTGGCCATTAAGAAAGAACAAGTAGTCTGTCTTGTGAGATTTTCCATAGAGTGTGTTTTAAGGATTGGTATTAAGATAAAATGAGAGGCTATGAAATATAATTTAAGATCCAAATTTTTAATAAAATGAGTTTAAAATTAATGTTCAGTTGGCTCCATGCATGACTGGAAAAGTTTAGGATTTTATCTATTCTGCAAGTCTGCCTGGTTTGCTGATCTTGCTTTTAGGGAGGTTTGTTTGGGAGCCCGTTAGAGATGGCTTCATATTTAAGTTTCACACCCATGTCATACATTTATGCCTGAAAGCCTCTCATTTATTTTCTACGTTGTCAAGAGGAAAACTTCTGTATTATGATGATCCCATATCAAGTGAAAATCTCAAAGCATCTTTTAATATTAGGGTTTCGTTCATTGCTGCCATGCTAAGACCCAGTTTAATGTATTAAATAGAACCGTGAAGTTCCATGTCACGGGTGTCTGTCTGAAAGCTGATGCTGAAACAAGCAACCATTAGATGGAATTGAGTAAGAAAGGTTTGTAGCCCCAAAAGAGCCGATGGATGATAGGGTATCAGAACCCAGAAGAAAAATCCTGGCACAAGTTACTTAGGATGTTATTCTTGGCAGGGGAGGGATGAGGACAGGGCTTGCCCTCTTTTCTTCTTGGGTTTGAGAATACTTGTACAGATTTCATTTCATGATGCATTAAAGATGCAGATAAAAAAGTGTGATGAAAGGATGCTGCTTGCTAAAACCTTCTTCTTTCTCTTTTCAGAGAATGATGAATTTGGGGATGAACATTGTCATGTGACTGGATCACATGAGGAAGCGCTTTATTACAGACATCAGTTCCATGGTGTTAATTTGAAATGCCTTAATGGCAGGCAAAAACCAGTCATTTCATTTTTGTAAATTGCAGATTTTATCACAGAGTAACAAATGTTGCTGTAATTAGACTTCTGTTTTTATATATATATATATATGCGTATATATATATATACATATATATATAAAAATATATATATATTCTTTACTTTTTTTGTATCAGTACCAAGGCTCGCACACAGGGTCTGCTGCTAAGTTGCGAACCACACACTAAATGGAGATATGTATTTGTCATGTTTAGAAGGCGTTAACCGCAAAAGGCTGTTTGTTTCTTTTCTCTTCTTCTTCCTTTCCTTTTTCTTCTCTCTTTTTTCCTCTCTAACTGTAAATAAATAATGTTATGTATCAGTGTGCCTGAACCTTGCATACCCTTCTGGTATTTCCCACAAGCTCTCAGAGAGGCTAACTGTGATGACACTTTGGTACAATGTAGATGTCTATTTGGTGGTTCCTATTAAGATGCATCAGTGTAAAATGTTACTGTATTCACTGTTTCATTGTAATTGTGTATTGTGAAAAATATACCTTTGGAAGGCATGGGGATTCTAGTACCACAAAAACTGTGTTGTATATAATGTATAGATTTTAAATGGAGATAATGAGCATCTGTGAATAATGAAATGTCTTTTTTGATAATCTTGAATGGCAGATAACCTAATAGCCTGCATACAAGAAGACATCTGTGATTGTTCTATTACTTGAATAGTCCTGCAGTCTTTTTTTTAATGTTTACAATTACCCAGATTTAGAGGAGAGACTTTAATGCCATTACCTGTTTACTTGTTTTATGCTGTAACCTAGTTTATTTTATGTAAAACCTATATCAAATGCTTTCATTTTTTTACTTGCCTTAAATAATTCGGCAATCAGAATAATGAAAAAAATTTGATTTTTTTTAATTTTTTTTTTTAATTTCTGGGTGTTCTTGAGCCACTTTGAAAGATGTGTCATAGCTGTAGATAGCAGAGGGTGCAGCAATGGCACAGCTCCTAGAAGTGCTCCTGCTGGGCCTGTGCCATTGTCCTCTCCCAGTGGGCAATGCAGGGTCCAAGCCAGATGGCAGATGGACCTCTTTCAGTTGACCCTGATAGGCTCAAAAAAGGCCCATGGTAACACTTTGGATGGTATTAGTGGAAATGAAGTCTCTAATACCTGTTTTAGAGCAGCTCTATATGCTATAAATTATAGGCAATTTTTTTCCTATTATATCTGTATTGCCCTTCCCCCCAAAAATGAATAGATGCCTAAAAACAAAGGACCGGTCAATTAAAAAAAGAGAAAAAATTCCTTTGCTGTGTTTAACCTGCATTACCACAAGATAAATATTTTATGTGGCTATTCCACCTGTTTTGTTACAATGCAGTTAACACAGTATACAGTAACATGAAATCGCTAATCGTGACGTAAAAAAACAATCAGATTTACTGGTCAGGTTATTGAGGCTTTAACTTTTTTCCTTTTTTGCATATCCCAGTTACATTGACTGTCAAAACTGCTTTTTAAAGTTTTACTGTTTTTTTCGTTTTGTGTTTGTTGGGGTTTTTTTTGACAGGGTGAATTACTGCAAGTTAAAGGTTGTTCTTGAAGTTGGTTCCGTTTCTTCTACCTTGTGAATACTTAATACAGAAGGATGAATTAAAGATTCCCAACAGACAAGCACACTTGGACTTTTATATTACTATGATGAATCTGCCATTAATATTGCTATAATTGTTTTATTTTTATAGGCATAAAATCAGTTCCCTTAGTGAATAGTTATAAGGTTTATTGATTTTTACTACACATCATTCATCTGTGGCTTACTATTATTGTCTTGTTCTGAACACATTCAGAAGTCTCACAGTGGTGACATACTACAAGTTAGCCTCATAAAAAAATGGGAAGGAAGGGGTGTTTTCTTTGAAAAAGGGGATATTGTGAATGCAGGGCTCTTGAAATAATAAATGCCTTATTACTTCTATAGTAAAGGCTCAGATGGCTTTTGTGTTGAAACGTACCGTTGATTTTTGGTTTTTTCCACCTAAACCATTAACGTTACGACAGCAAAACAGATCTTATAAATTCACACTATGGGTGATTTTGATTTAGCGTGGTTTGAGTGTCATAAGTAACTGGAATGAATTACTCTGATACAGGGTAAGCAACAGTTAAAATTACAATTAATGTGATAGCTTTATTGTATCCTTGAAATCTGTAAGAGCAGCTAACATCTATTGCCATTTATTGTCATCCTCCACTATAATCATTGTCTTCCATCTAGCTTCATAGCCTTCTTTTTGGTTTAACACTCGCCATACTGACCTCCCTAAAGTCTGTGCCACAGTGGGTGTCACTCTCTGGTTCAGCACTCCCCAAAGCCAAACGGTATCCACCCACATGTCTGAGCACTGATGTGCAGCTGCCAGGGTCGCCTCACCACTGTGTCAGCATCCAAAGGAAGAGCAAACTGAAGCAGTAATGCAAGGAAGACAATTTATACACCTGGGAACTAAGAGCTGCAGAGGCTGGTCACTGAAAAGGGGCAGCAGAAGCATCATGATACAGATACATTTGCACTCTGTTTTCCTCGGGATGGGATTATACTTTTTGCCACTTCTAGCTGACCTCTACCACCCTGCCCTTCCAGCAGCAGCTAACAGTGACCTGGCTTCTATCTTTCATCCAGATGTTGCTGGATGTCTTGCAAAGGTGAAGCAGGGCTTATGCAGTACGCTCATTTGAGTTTCTAGATCTGACCATGTAAATGCAGCTAGAGAAATGAAAGGTCTGTCAGTGCAAGCCCATCACACAGACTCAAAAAACCCGGCCGGGGAGCTACTGCCTGTGATACTTGCAGTGGGAAAAAAATGGATGTGAACAGCAAAGGAGGGTGGGATGCTTTTTGAGCTATCATGTAGCTCTAGGGGCTGAAACAGGATGAGGGTCTAACCAACTGAGCTGGCTGGCTACCAGGGCTAGCCTAGAGCTGTTGAAAATGGGGGCTAGGAGAAACATAACATCAGTTTTGTAATTTTAGATTCCCTGGTGGCCTCGAGGAGCACCTGAGAAGTCACATAGCTAATTCTGTGCTATGCATTCCCTCCTTGCTTCTGATAGGTACACTGGCTGGGCTTAACCACTTGTCACTCTGCTGTCAGAACAAGGAACCCCAAAGTACATGAATTTAGAGAATCCCTGAATCCAAGCCAAAACACACACGAGGGATTTTTGATAGCACAAAAATCAGCATAAACAAAGGACACTACAGTGCTACACTACTTCCACAACTCTCCACCCTGGCTCTTCTCAGAGAACCAGTGAGAGTCAGGCAGGGAGTCTGATTCATATTTCCTTCTGGCATCAGAGTCTTGTCACTGTCAAAACTGACAAAAGTACTGTCCTCATGTTTCTGTCTCAGAATCTCACTCTAGTGTTTGCTTGCCACAATCTCTCCTCTTTTCTCCTCTCCCCTCTCTGTGCCACTTGCCAGCTTAACGAGCCCTCTTACATCCATCTGATATCATCAAAACTCTATTTGCACATCTAAAAGCTTTCTGCATACATTTGTGAGCTTGACCCTTGATTAGCTCTCTCTCTTTCCTTTTATCACAATTCGTCCATTGACCTGTGCCTTTTTCTCTGTCTTAGACTGTGCTAATGTACCCTGCCTCTCTTTAGCCTACAGTGTTTGGGACAGAGAACAGGTTTCACTTCAAATTCATATAGCATAGTTCATATTTATAGCTACCTCTTAATAATAGCTACAGCCTCTCATCGATGATAGCACAAGATGCCGTGAATAGCTAGGACACACCACTGTGTAACAAGGATCTTAAGGTAACTGAAAAAATTTTACAGTTTTCAAAGGTGTTTTGAAACCATCCAATGACTCGAAATTGTGAATGATACGAAGCCCACATAGGAAGTCTGAGCCTTTATCTCCCTGCATCAGAGGGAACTGGAGACATGCAGTCATTATTTAATGTGCCAGCTTTGTTCTGCTTTAGAAAGAGAGCTCTGATTTCACTTTTAGCACTTTATGTAGCTCTCTGTACTAAACACCCTATAGCATTACTGTGAACTACAGTTGTCCCTCGGGAAGTTTTCTTTTTTCTAGGTCAGTGTTTCCTAAGTTTTCATAGCTTCAGCCTTTTTTCCAAGGTTGGCTTTTTTTATTTCTTTTTTTCTCTTTTTTTTTTTTTTCTTTTATTTTTCTTTTCTTTTGGAGGGGGTCAAATCTTACTGTTACCAAGAAATGCAAGAGGTTTTCATTAAGGACAGGAGACATCAGCTGAAGTTGTGCATGTTCCAGTGGTGGGGAGATAGATACCATTAAAATTCTTACACCGGCTGTTAGTAATTTTTGTGCAACGTACGCTAAACAGGGCTTTCAACTTCAGCTGCGACTCTGAAATTTCTCATCTAGACTGATAAATTAGCAAACTTATAGGTTTAGCAAAGGTAATTATTACCTGCAGCCTAGAAATATTTGTCATGAAGAAAACTTAATCTCCACCATAATACAGTAGAGAAATATTCTAGGGATTATGAAAGCAGATTTTGTTATAAGCAAATGAACTCCTGCAGACCCAGCCGATACCTGTAGTTCAGTTCCAGTAGCCTCACAGCTGTTTCAGCAGCATTCTGTGGTCACTTTAAATGGTATCATGATGTATGTTAATTAATTACATGATATCTATCATTTGAGTTCGCTGACACTAGGATAGTGCTTGCTTACTTTGAGCATAATGCTACAGGATCTCCTCATGAAACAGTGCAGCAAAACCTGATAAAAAGTAGAACTAGACCAGTAGGCAAAGGCTCTCTGAAAGCCTGTTTAAACCCCTAATACAGGAGACTAATTTTAAAGCATCCATCTTGACAAGTAAATGACTTTGGTTCTTTTAATTGTTTCCAAGGCCCTGAGGGTATTACCAAGCCTTGCTCTCCCCTCCCAGCCTCCCACGGAGCTTCCTCTCCCCACCCCCTCTCAGTGGCCCAGGACTCCCATTTCAGTGCGGGCTGTTCATCCCTGGACCAGGGATACGGATGCCTTGGGCTAGAGCTGTACCCTGGTTGCCTTGCCCCTTTGCTGGGGTCAGTGGGGTGGGACCTGCCAGCCTCCAGGAGCCCCCAGCCCTGGCTGCACCTTCAGAATGAGTAAGAATGTGCAGTTTCTGCTCTTAAGGGATGTGTATGTAGGCTCTTTCTTACAGAATGTCATGCAGGGAAAGGGCTTCAGTAAGACCCCTTCTAATATTTTCTTAACTAGACAGATGTAAGGTTAAAGAGGAATTTTGTCTTTATATGTTTCAAATCAAACAGTGGAAATGAGGTGTGGAGTAAAAAGCCCCAGACTGAAGAACCCCCTGTATAGTTAACAGCCGCCATGAAAACCAGTCCTTTTTTTCTTTAGTTTTTTACCCTTCTTTCCTCAAGGTATAAACTTTCCTCAAGTATAAACTTGAATTTGAGAGTCCAAGTGACTCTAGAAATAACTTGAGGGTACAGGAGCATTTTTTTACCTCTCTACTTCCAGTGAGAGTGACTGAAAGTGACAATTAGCTGTAAAAGGAGCTGACTCTTAATACATGTACTCAAACTAGGCACCTTCTGTATACAGAACATGTTTCTCATCAATGAGCTCCCTATTCAGCAGTGGTCAGCTCTGCTGCCTGCTTCAGCAAGCTGACTGCCTCCTTCCTTTGGGGCCCTCTGTGCCCCAGAAGAGAGTGGGAGTAACCACATCAAGGGCTACATGGACTGCAAGAACAGCTGAAATTTCTGCTCTCTCTTTGCTTATAAAAACCAGAGCAAGGCTTTTTATAATTTCCTTTTGTTCTACCTTTCCCCACTCTGTCACTAAGTCAGCTTAAGTATTTGCAGTGATGAGCCTCATCAAGCCACTGATTTTCAAGTAGAGCTCTAGACAGAAAAGGTCATTAAAATGTCAATGACAACATGTTCCATGCCGTGCATTGGAACATAACAATTTAATACTAAGCTTTGCCACAAGTATCTGTGGTCCTAATTCGTGATCTTCCTGATTGAAAAGGAGCTGATTTCCTTGAGTAGAGAAATTGCCAAATCCTCAGACTCTAAATGACTTGTGGCTTTCCTGAAACCAGTTGACCACTTTCCCTTTGATCTGTCAGTAGTCTGTCCCCATGTTTGGATTTATTTCCCCAAAGGACGTGTGGAAGAAACTGCTATAGAAAGAAAACACTAAAAATAGCAAGATGGAATCCATTTCTTTATGCTAGAACACCTCTCATTAGGCTTAGGCAGGCTCTTCTGCAACTCAGATAAGGATTTGGTCCCTTGAGACAGAGCAAGTAATTGCTATTCGCTATAGCTCCTTCCTTCTTCCTTGAGTTCATGCACATGTACTCTCTCAGATGCTCATGAGCTCACTCTCCCCTTTGTTACAGGGTCACACATAAATGCTATATGCATGATTTGATACCAATTTGCTTAGGGGTTTCTTTTGTAGCCCACTGGCAATAAAATAGCTCTCCGATAGCAGTGACTGCTCAGCTTTGGAGTTTTATATCTGCACTTCACACTAGGTCACAAGCTTTTAAAACCTGTCCCACTTGTAAAAGGCTTAGTGAACATACACTAAAATTCAGTTGTATTAAAGGAGAGCAGTATACGTACATCAGTGTATTGGCCTGGCAAATCATTCAAGACACACACGGAAAGGGAGGGAAAAATTAAAGCTGGCCCTGATATGTACGGAGGACAGGAGGCATTGACATAAAAGTGACCTGGCAGAAAACTTCTGAGTCTGCTCTAAAGACTTCAGTGCTGTGCTCCTCTGTGATGAAATACAGGGCTGTCCAGCAAGGTCCCCCAAGCAGCACAAGGAGCAGTGGTGTCACATAAGTCACTGAGCAGGCGCAGGTGAGTGCCCAGACACTGCCATACAAACTGCAGTGAGTGCCAGTAAAGAAAGCTCTGTCGCTGGACAGGCAGACCTTCATGTGGAGTTAACATGGAGCAAATGCCCTCGGAGCAGGTCTGACTGTTCTGAAGCCGCTGAGTGCTTGCTTCAGGCTCACGTGCCACTGCCTTGTGAAGTGCCCTCTGCGTGTGCTCTGCTTTCCCCAGTGGCACAGGCCTGCAGCATCAAGGGACAGGGTGTTTACAGTCCAAAGAGAGGTGAGAGTTACCCCAGTACATCCGACAGGGATGAGACAGGATAAAGCATGGGTCAGTCTTAAAGTTCAAGCATGGCCTGACAAAAAGTTGTCCTTAGAGAGCACTACACCTGTTGCATTACTGACATGCAGCTTGCCTGCCCCAAAGGACATGATTTCTCCTGCTTCAGGCTGCTATACAGCGAGAGTACACCTTCTCTATCTGCCATCTGAAGGCAGGAGTAAATTATACAGAAAGAGAACTTTATTGCAGAGTAGCAAATTATCAGTCAAGGGACTGTATGTGGCAAACCAAAACTGTGTGTCTCCAGTTACACTTCCTCTCATGGCAGTAAGTTGAAACCTTTGGTACGGTTCTATTTCATTGTTTGTTATCATTATCAATTCTTACATTCTTTTGGGCCCCATTAAATGGCAGTATTAGATTACTACTCACCAGTGTAAAGGGCCCATATCTCCTCATTAATAGGCTGATGTGTGTTTAAGAAGCCATTTTGAGTATTTTTTGCTCTAAGAAGCATATTTCCATCATGGGACATGATGGTTTTGTACTTGCTTTTGTTTTGGCTGCTCTGTTTTTAAACAGTAGCACTTCAGTGTGCAACTTAGATGAGCTCAGCTGAATCTTCAGGATGCAGTATTTCATATGTTCCTAAGCTCAAAATCTGTACTTACTTTCTTATTAAGTGCCCCATATATTTAGTAATGTTTTACAGTCTTGTGGTTTTGTTCCTTATTGTGGTTTTGTTTGTTTGTTTGTTTGTTTTAAACCTTGTTCAACTGAAAGAGAAAAATAAGCTTGCAGGAATTCAACTTTGACAATTTGGGGTCTTTTCCCTCATTTTTTTTTAAAAGGACAAAATTAATTCACAGATCATTCAGATTCTTGGCAGGATCTGGTAGCTGATAGGGAAAACAAATTTCAAAACAAGTCATTGATTTAATGAAGACAATATTTATCAATAATATGATTACCCCTCTGACTCATGCTAAGACTCATTTGACTAGTATACAATGATCAGTAGGTTGGGAATTGAAAACCTTCTCGATTTTGAATCTGTAAGGCAAGCACAGGACAGTTTTCAGGAGGCTTTATCAGGGTGGCTAAGAGCAGTTAGGGATGCAGACCAGACCACCATCTGCCTTTCACAACCCTGCACCCCTTTTAGATTATGCTTTGCCCCTGGGTTGCTGCTTAAATTTGCTATCCATTAGTCCCTAGTGATAGCATCAAGGTCAGATGCTCTACTCGAATCAACAGCTGAATTACCCGCATCTTCTGACACCATCAAAAGCAAACTGCTAGCTAATCACTAAGGAAAGAAGAAGACAACAAATAGTTCTGTGACCAGTGAGGCTAGTAAAGACCAGTTTTCAGTGGATCTCTTTTCTCTTTAGACCCTCAGATGTTCAATAAAGTGTCAACTTCTTGAATTTTTCCTACATGAGGCCACTAACAGGCCATCTCTGCTTTGCCTTTGTAGCAATACTTGTGAAATTAGACACTGTCTTCGGAGTATCTAGTTTATTTGCAGCTGGTCAAGGGGCTCAAATATTTTGTGCTAGGGAAAGGTTGTAGGCTTGTTGTGGTCACAGGAACTGTAAATGAGAGCTCTGCAAGGGTCTCCTCTGCATGGCCTTGTTGTGTGTGTCTCCTGAGCAGTTAAAAAGCTGAAAGGTGGCAATGTGTTTAAGAGCATCTTTTCCCCTCACAAAGATGGGAGGTGCTCAGGGCCAGGCCATGGACCCTTTCTGTGAAATAACTCCACTCCACTCCGCTCCACTCCACTGTCTTGCACCACGCTCTGCGCCACAAGTAAGGTGCAGAACATCTCTGGCATAACAGCTGTTGTAAACAAAAGTAACTGGTTCACAATTTATTTAGTCTTAAGGGTAAAGTTATGAGCAAGGGAAACTGAAAAAAAGCCTAGGTCATGGCTTTGAATCCTAAATCCATCAATAACCATGAGAATATATAACTTGGAAGTAGTTCATTATGTATATATGTATTTAGCTATAGGCTTTTTGTGTCATTGTTACATACACATAGGCAGAAAAGGAGGCTGGATTTAAGAAAAGCTGTAGTCTCTTTTAAATGCTTTTGGGTGCCAGCAAACAACAATGAACTTTTCTAGGTTAATAATAAGCTAGTTAAGATACAAAAAAAAGAACAAAGTTATTTTTGAAAGCTCTGGATAATAAGAACATAATGGTTTCATTATCTAAAGTTCAGTCACAACAAGGACAAAAAAATCCCTCTTATGTATGCTGAAGAGCTTTTCAGTTTTGAAAAAAAATCAATACTATATTCACACTGATGTTGGCTTGCATAAAATATTGACTGTAGTCACACTGGTGGTTTTACATAAAGACTTAAAAGCAATTTTGGTTGTCTGAAAAATTCTAATTGTTTTTTCCCTTTCCTGAAAGAGTAATGAAAGGACGACTAAAAAGCAGAACTATATAGTTATTTTATAACTGGCACTAACAAATTTCACCAATTACAGAGTCCATTCTGTAAGCAATGAATGTGTGGCTCCCAATTAATCTAGTGTACCTCCAGGCAAGGTCTAAATCAGCTGGATACAGCTAAAGCAATTTGCACACAGCTAAAAGCAAATTGGAAAATAAGTGTTCCACGCTACTGCCTATCTTTTCAAGCCAAATACACAATCAGTATTCTGGCAGCAGCACTCTGTCATGTTATTTGCAACTATCAATTTTAATTATAACAATTATTGATTAGTTGGGAAAGAGAATAATCTAATGTTCAAATGAGGTTGGCGCGGCTGCTGGGGATCATTTTTCGCTCTCATGCACGTGTACATTCGGTGTTAGGAAATATCATGCAAAGAATATACCTGCACCACTGTAATGAGCTCAGATAACTACCATTGAAGTTGCAGCTGTGATTTTTTTTTTTTTTTTCAATTTGTTTACGACAAGCATCCAGTTTTAGGATTCAGCACTCTGCTGTACAGAAAGGATAATATGAATTGAATTAGGGTGTGAGAGGACTCAGTGAGGAACATAGGCAAATACTTTCAAACTTGGGCACCTAAAATCAAACTCCAATTTTCTTACTTAACCACCCAGAGTGCTCCTATTGCCCACTGGCACGGGCTGTTTTTCTAACCTATTTACTTTTAGACTCAAGCTGTTCCTTTGTAGTACAATGCTTCTCTTGGAACAGAGAAAAAAGAAATACCCAGCCCTAGCTGAACTAACAAGAACATTATGTGTTTCAGCTAAATAAATAGCTGGGGGAAGAGGGCATCCTGACTTGAGCAGAGTTACAGCCACAAAGGCTGAACATGAATTCTCTGAATCCAAGTTCCTGGTACAGGTTCATCTCCACTGCTAATCAAACGCCCTGTGTAGCGTTTCCGAAGACATTCCGTTTCCATTTGAAGTGACCCAGTAAACATTCCACTAATAATTACTGTGCTCCGGAGAAGCCTTTCGAGTGCAGTGCAGGCTGGGGGAGAACAGGAGAGTTTTCCCGTCACACGTGCTCTCTTGCCTCGTGGGGACGTGTCCTGCAGCGCGGCACGCACCCGCAGCCCCGCACCTCCTGTGGGGCACGCTGGGCGCAGCCACGGCACCTGCCTGGCTGCTGCTCACACAGCCATGACTTTTGTGTTTCCAAAAGCTAATAAGGGTAGCTGGTGGTAGCAATATCCCAGAGCTCCAGGCTACCGCTGAGGTCAGATGAGCGGGATCAGATCCAGGATCACAGCACTGACCATTTACCTGCTTTTGAATTTAAAGCAGTGTACTAAGTAAACATTTTTTGTGCAGTTTTGCAAATAATGGCCAGTGGGTAACTGGCATAGTAGGTGGTGCATTGCACTGTTGCTGGGAAACTGTGGATGGATGTGAAACGGGGAAGGACAGCTGCTGCAATTAGTTATCAAGAGGGAATAATTTCAAAGACCTGCACAAGGATTTAGCTATGCAACACCCACTGTCTTGGCAAAGCCTAGTACAGCTAATCATCTGCTTTGAAAATGCGAGGGAATGCGTCCTTGAGTTGGACAAGAAGATCTCTCTGCCTATTCACCAGCCAAAAAAATGCGCTTACGGTGCCTTATACTGAAATGGAAAATAAGAAAGGAAAAAAAAATAGCAAAGGCATGAAAATGAATCCTGAGTGTGCCAAACATGGGAATGCCAGTGCCTGATAACAAAAGTACTCTCTGAGAAAAAAAAGCCCAAACAGTGAGATGCTTAGATATGTATGCATGCATGTGAGATCACCTGGTGATCAGGTACAGCTTTGGCACACGTGCCCACACAGTGAGTGTAATACTGTTCTCTGACATGCCTCCTGCTCAGTCTTTTGTCTTTCTGAACTCTTTTGTTTGGAGTTTAAATTATTTTATCCTGCCCACCAAAGCATGATAGCTTAGTGCCCAGCTTAGTGCTGCACAAATGCACTTGCAGGAGAGGCCTGTCCCCAGAATTTTCATTCTTCTTTTCTTTCTCTTTTGTTTTGCTGAGGAAAAAAAAAAAAACACATATGGAAATTTCCTGTCTAGTAGTATTTACCACTACAAGTGTTCTTGTAATAGAGAATCATGAAAAGTTATAGACTGCAGTCTAGATCTGGTATAAAAGTGTGTGATTTTTATTTTGTTAAGCCATAAATTGATGATGTCACACCTTCTCTATTATTTAAAACATAGTATTAATATTAAAATTGCCATGCCTGTCCATAACTTTGGGATCAGATATGTACCTCAAGGGATCCCCCTCCATCTGCAATAAGTGCTTTTCACTTCAAATTAATATATTTTCATTTGCCCTGTCAGCCTATGCAGATGGAGCAGGCCTCAAACCACACGGGGTCAAGTAGGAGCCCAATTAGGCAGAGTTATTTTTAAGTTCTGGAGGGCACAGGGTCAGCACACTGGAGAGACTTAAGCACCTAAAGATGTAGATAGGTGCCTCATGTATTTTCAGAAGCGCTATCACTCTGCAGTCAAGGGGAGCTAGGCATCTGGTAACTATCTTGAAAAACACATTTTGAGATTCCTGCGAAGAGCTTGAAGCCTTTTGGAAATCCAGCTTGTCCTGCCGTAGGAAGGCTCAGGCCACGTAGCTGAGGCCACTGGTGGTTTGACTTTCCCAGTCTCATGGTCTCAGGTCTGCTGAGGTTTACCCTCACGGCCAAGACTCCTGTGGCAGCCCCGGACACGCTGACATTGCTCAGGAGGTCACACGTGCGTCGGCCGTGCCGGGAGTCCTGAGCGCTGCGTAGGGAACTCATCAGGAAGCAGGGAAGCCAGCAGCCGTGGGTGAGCCAGCTGCACTCAGGCACGGCATGGGCATCTCTGATGGAGCTCTTGCCTGGGCAGAAGGTCAGAGATCATAAACTCAACCACTTCCCAAATACCTCAGCCATCAGAAGGGGCCATGATTAAATGCCTAGAGAAGAGCAAGAGTAGGGAATGTTCCAATGCTAATGCTCTTCTATCTTCTGACAATTTTCAGTCAAGAGGTTTCTAGTGTAGTTTCTCTATGCAATAATTTACAAACTTTTTTTTTCTTTTTCTTTTTTTTTTTTTTTTTACTGCCAAAGGGCTTCTTCAGTCTCCTCTTGAATTCAGTACTAGTCTTTTGTATCCACAATGTTCCTCCTTTGCCAAGGAGTTTCCCACATGCATTGCCAATCACACAAAGACCCTCTCTGTGTCCTGGATACAGTCCTTCTTACCTTTATTTGATGACCAAGGATTCTTGTACTGGAAGTAACAGCAAAATGATTTCTTTCCTAGTCATCCCTCTATACTGACCATGATTTTATTCCACCTTAAATTGCCTCTGTTCGGCATTAAAGACTCCCAGCCTAATTTTTTTTCTCTTTTTCCTATATGGAACGTATTAAACATCCTTGCCATTCTTGTTTGAAACTTTTCTATTTATAATATGTCCTCTGTAGATGTAGGGACTCCTATCTATCTTTCTGCTATAGAACAGCCCATTTATTCCTGCCTTTAACTTCCTAATTTTAGCCAGTTAATCTTTCCTATGTGTGTTTTTATGCTTCTTTAAAAGGCATGGTAAAAGTTCCTGTCAAAAACTTTATGGAAATCCAAACGGGGAAAATCTGCTTAAATCACCCTTTTTTATATGAACATGAGTCCCCTGACTGTCAACAGGTTTGTGAGGCAGGACTTCCCTTGCCAGAACTGGTACACAGGAACCAAGCTTGAAATGTTTCCAGCATGAAAGAGAAGCAGTCACTTAGTGCTAGAGGCACTTTGACATTTTAATCTTATGGTGTGAATTGTCTTGGGATTTTGGACACACTTGGAATACAGCAGATGAGACACAGTCCTTCGGAGTCTTTTTAGGAAACAACTTAGGAAAATGAGAAGCATGTACCCTCTGCCATACTTTATTAAATCTACCTCCTTATTTTGCTTTTAGAATCACCAAATAATTTCTCCTGGAAAACACCTGTGAAGGTGTGTAGTCCAGCATCTAACTCAAAAAAGTTTTGATTAGAAGACGTTGCTCAGGGCTGAAGATATTTATCTTAAAGGAAGGAAATCCCACACCTCTCTAGGCTTCTGTTCCAGTATTTCACCAGCTTCATGGTGAAAATTACCTAGTTGAAATTTCCCATGTTCCATCTTGAATCTTTTCTCTTTTTGCCCACTGCTGTCTAGCTTTGGCAAGTGGCTGGCTCCACATTCTCCTCATCCTTCCACCACGTAGCTGTAGCCAGCAGTCAAATCTCCCTTCCTCCTTCTTTTCTCAGGGCTGAACAAACTCAGTTCTTTTTAGGCACTATGAGGTGATGCATTGGTTTGGCAGCACCAGCAGCAACAGCATGTTTCAGTTCTTGTTCCTAATAATGAATGGGACAGGACCAGGATGCAAATGTTACCCACACAGAGTTGGAATAAATCCTTAACAAGTTTTTAATTAGGTTCCTCAAAAACAGGTGGTTAGATCTAGAGAATTTCACTAGAAGTCAGCAAATAATTAATTCCTGAGGCATTGACTGAATGAAGTAATATGTACAGTATATACCAGGGCAGAGAGCATGTGCACTACAAAGTTCAATCCTAATAGAATAATCACCTCAGGGGGGGTCATCAAAAGCTAGTAGAAATTAAAGCAATGCAGGATGCTCCAGCTTAGACTAAAGTGATTTCCATCAGAGCAGATCTGCAAAAAACAGATGAGGTTTTAGCTGCTAGTTTCCATACTTGAGGTCTTACAATACCCAGCAGCTGTGTGTGTTGCTCTTGATATTCCCGGGTTCCCAGCAGAAGGGATGGAGCTGTTCAGCAGGGAGGCAGACAGAGCTTTCACCGCCGTGCTGGGAGTTTCTGTGTTAGGTACTATCCCATTCAGTTTTCTGCCATTCCATTGTGTCACATCTATAAGCCTACCGGGGAGTAAAGTGGCAAGGTGAGTCTTTTCAGCCTGCTGGTGATACAGATTCATCTCTCAGTTGCTCCACGGAGCACACCGAAGTACATTTCCCCGAGTCTGAGTATGGTATGGGGTAGGTAAAGGCAAATCAGATGAAATTGGATAGCAAAAAACCCCCTCCAGAACAGCTGCTTTCATAAAATTCCTGCTATTTTTATAGGAAATGCAATTGGCAACTCACAAGACACTGACCACAGCAAATCCAGCCTTGACTCTCTGCTCAGATTGTAATCCAGGCCTGAATTGTAAAATATTCAGAGACAATAATTTTAATCCAGCTGTGTGTCCTCACATCTGCAGTTCTGAATTTTTTTGCAAATCTTTACCATTTCCAGAAAAGTGTATTTAGTGAGTGTCAAAAGAGGAACAATGCTGCAGATTACAAACCAATCTCCAGTTCCACGTTTGTTTGGCAGTCAGATACACGACAGTGACTTGGTGCTTGCTCCAAAATGAAGGTCTGCCCAAATATATATTGATACCTATGTCAGGAAAAGTGGGCCAGTGCTCATGTGTTTGGCATGCAGTTTGGTGACCTTGACACCTATAGGTGCTCTCATCCTGTTCTGGCTCCTTCTCAAATTCATTTTAGCCTTGGCAGAAGTTTTGTGAGGCTCCTGGGCACACAAGTGCACAGACCTGAGTACCCACAAATCTCCTTTAAGAGAATATTAGTATTAGGTGCATGTGTGTGGGTGTGTGTGTGGGCAGAAGAAACAGTTCTTCCTAAAGGGACCGACTAGATCTGATCCATTAAATATTTCCAGTGTTGAATATGGCATTGTTTCCAAACTGCTTACACTTCATATTTTTCTTGGTTCACATTGATTTCAGAGATGATAAGATGAATCTGGTATAATGGTTCTTCATCTTAGTTTTCAGAGATAACAGTGCTAAAAATGCAAAACAGTATCAGGCAAATCTGGACAATGTGAAAAACAAATAATAAAGAGCAGCCAAGGCTGACCTTGACAACATTTCTGCTGAATGTGGCCCTATCTGAATGATGCATCCATCCAACCCAAGAATTTAAGTCTCTTACAAGTGGGTTTGTAACATGACAGAGTATTGGTAAGATATTTTGAAAAAGAAGGGAAAATGGATGCATTAAAGAGTTTGTAATTAAACCAAATTTCAAGTGTATTTCTTTCTGTTTTTCACATTTCTAATACTATATGTATGTATACATATGATATGTTAGTCTACTTTTAAAACTTTATATGTATAGACATTTATTCATGTATACGTGCCCATAAATATGTAAAACTACAACTGATTTTCAGACATTTATATACATGTTTTATTTCCAAAGGCATAAGTGAAATAATTCACTAAGTTCCCCCTAAGTGCGGAAGCTTTAAAGGCTGTTTTTGAAATAAGCCAGTTATTTTTGAATTAAACAGAGAGAGGATATGGATGTAGAAGTGGCGAGCTGCTGTTGACCACTGGCCCAGAGTGCATCCCAGCCCTGGCTGATACCTGTGGCAGGTTTCCCTTCGAGCTGCAGGAGCAGTGGATGCCACCCCTCTCATCACTGCGGTGAGGGTGGCACTCTGCCTGCACCCTCCCTGGCATGCCAGGCACAGTCATCCCCTGGGAAGGGGACCAGGCAGCACATGCTTGTGAACAGCTGTGAGGTGAGTCTTGATTTGGTTGAAGGACATTTTTTAGGTTTTTGGGGGCTGTTTTGGATTCTCCTCATTCATCAGTGTTTCTGATTTGCTTTAGAGGACTTTAGTACATGTAAGATAACATACCGCCTTTCAGCACATGTTTAGCCAATACTCCAGAGAGGTCCTGCTGCTTTTCTTCCTGCAGCAGCATCACGCACTCTGGGGAACAGTGCCAGTCAAGGGCAGGCTTTGCGACAGCAGGAATGGCATTTTCTTTTGGGTACTTTATGTCCTACCTCCCATGCATCCGCTCATCATGCCCTTGAGTGTTTGGATCTGTTAATGCAGTGCACATTTTGAGAAGGTAGAAGCTGCCACCACCGGCGAGGTTCAAAGGGATGATGAAAATGTTATGGTGGCCAAGTTTATTTTCTTATACTGACTCTTCCTTTTTGCTGCTTCAGCTCCACTCCACTCTCAGCAGGTAAATCGTACAGATTTATATTCACTGTGCCAGAGATGCTGACCTCCCTGATAAATTCAAATTCATAACAGTGTCAAAGGTATAGATGCAACTTGGCCCAGTGGATAAAATGGAGAGTAAAAAATATTCTATTCCCATAGAAATTAATGGAATTTTTTTCACTTAAAGCAGGGCTGACTGTGGTTCAGTGACACTGAATTTCACAGATTTGCATTGATTTGCTAATGAGAAATTTACACCACCATTTTCTTGCCTTTAAATTTGACCCTTTCACTTCAGCTTGAATTGATGATTACTGTGGGAACAGAAGGAACTGGATTCACTTCTCTGGAGTGAACATAATTCAGTGAGCAAACTATAAAAGAGTTTGACGGGGAAGTAATCCAAGGATTAAAAAAAGTCACCAAAGAAACAGCAGAAGAAAGAGTGTCTGTCTGGTGAATGGTCACTGTGACTAGCACGTGATCCCCGGCACCCCGAAATGTTGGGGTGTTGCCCCCTTGTCCAAATGAATGCTGTGGAAGGGGGCTGGTGTACACAAATGCGATTTTGATAAACTCCTGGAAGGTGGTCTGAAATCCAGCCCGCTCCCCCTGGACGCTGCGGGCTGCCAGGGGCCTGCCTGCAGGGATCTTGCTGGGAGCAGGGCGGTGGGTTCTGGGGCGCAGGGCCCTCTCGGAGTGGCTGCAGGATGGGCTGAGCCCGGGTCACCCGCTCAGAGCCCAGGCCTCGGAAGCGGCTCGCCACGCAGGGCTTACCTGCTCCTGCCAAGAGGCAGAAAGCCCACATTAGCACGTAAGCAAAGGCAGTCAGAATCATCTCATCCGTAGAGCTTTCTCCCATCTATGTCAGGGGAGTTGGTCCCCACAGGATAGCATGTCTTTCTCTGGGCCACACAGGGCTGTCTGCCTAATTTTCCTCATTCTTAACCTTTGCCTCTCCATGGGGCCGAAGTGCGAGACAAAGCCAGGATGCCGCATTCTTCCCTTATACCTTAGCTACAATGCTGAGGGGTGGCAGGGTTAAAAATGTTTGCGCACCCATGGGACAGCTTGAATTCAGAGAGCTGTTCTGGCTTTTCTGAGCTGCAAGGACTCACCAGCTTGAGTACATGCATCCCCGCCACAGAGATGAGTGTGGAGCAGGCAGCTCAGCCACCTAAGCTTAACTGTTAGCTATCAAGTTTCAGCTGATGGTGAAAAATAGCTTCTAAATAATAAAAGTCCCCTAAGCAAAACTTTCATCTAATACTACTAATTGCCTTTGAATTAGTTCTTCTCCATAATGCCACGTTAGCACAGCAGCACATTAATTATTAAGCAATATTTAAATCATTCTGAACTAAGTAATGCATTCATTTACCACCTCTTTTAGATAGGAAATATCTCTTGTAGTAGGTTACATTTTTAAATCTTTATTATTTAAAATGACATTTTTTGTTTGTCTTTCCATCTTACATAGTTGTGAATTTTTGTGAAGACAATGCTGCAATTGAACTGCAGGCTCGGAAGAAAAGTATTTCTCATATTTTTAATCTAATAACTAATATTTTTTTAAAAATTATGCCTCTTAGCAAAGTATTGTTTGCTGTATTGTTGGACAGCTTAGCAAATTGCTTTTTAAAGGTGTCTACCTGGATTTAATTAATTATATATGACACTAATAAACTAAGTATTCATAAACCGTATCGATTGTGCCAACATAGGCCTTGAATCCATCTCATTATTGAATAGCTAATATTTACATTCCTCTGGAAAAGAATGTGACTTTATGAGCTAACTGCACAGTGTAAAAGGTGAAATAACCTTGCCTAAAAGTAAAGGCAGGAATATACCACGGTAGAAACATATTGGCCACAACTTCATTCCTTAGTATTACATTATTCTACAAAACCTTTTTCCTCTTTTAGCATATATTCAAAATATGGTTTTGTTGTTTTTTAAGACCTCTTTTGTGTTGTCCTATAAAAAATGCACCCAGGTATGTCTTCTGTTGAATTTACAAACAAATGCTTTCCCCTGGGTTTTTAAGGTGCTCAGACAAGAGATTCAGCTCCTGAACAGAGACATCTTTAGATGTAAGTCAATACACCCTGGCCTACATAAATAAATCCTCGCAGGCAGCCTAACCCCCCAACAGAAATGAGTATGTTCTCATGGAGGGCAGGCTAGTGAAGGTGCTGACTTCACAGGCACGCAGGGCTTCGCAGTGGGCAACGCAGTATTGCACATGCATGGAGCTGCTGGGAAAAGGGGAGAGGCACAAGCACTGGTGCTTGTCCTGACACATGTGCTGAAGCCATTCTTCACAGTTCAGACTGGATTTTTCTTTTCTTTTCCCTCTATAGCTCTCCAGTTGTTCCATGAGCTCACCTATAGGATGCTGTAAGACCCAAATGAACCTCTAAAGAGTTTTCTAGGTGCTACAGGAGCATCTACTTTTGATCTGCCAATTTGCATGACCTGCCAAGTGCTACACACAAACTTTGGAGGCACTTCCTTTGTGTCCTTCCACTACATGTGGTGGTAAACTGAAAACACTTACAGGAAATTACAATTAGATCAAAGCAGGTGCAGATCCAGAATGTTACAGGCTTTGCTACTGTCCCTGAGAAAATTATGGGACAGGTCTTCTTGCAAGCTATTTTACCCAGGCATGTGCAGGGCAAAAATGTGGCTGGGAAAACCGATACAGATTAACCAATGATGAATGGTGCCTGACCTCTCTTGTCACCACGTGTAGTGAAACAAGTTGCTTGGTGGCGAGCAGAGAGCTGAGGATGTCTCTTACCCTGATTTTAGCAGGATGCTTGATGCAATAGTGCCATTGTATCCTGGCTGGCAACCCATTATGTTAAGGGCCGGGAGGAGTATGGAAAACTGGCTGGCTGGCTGGCTGGTGGTAGTCAATGGCTCAAAGTCAAACAGTCTGCCACCCATAAACAGAGCTCCTCAGGGTGAGTGCTGGGACCAACAGTGCTCAGGATACTTACGACTGGCCCAGATGATAGCACTGAGTGCACCTGCTGCTCCAGGTTCGTGCGTGACACAACAGGAAGAGCTGTATATTATCAGGAAGGAATAACCACTCTATAGAGAGATGAGATTGGGTTGTAAAGAGACATGCAAGGTTCAACAAAGGGAAACGTGAATTCCTGCTCCTGGGACACAGTAATCCAGAGCAAAAGCGCAGGCTGAGGTCTGTCTGGAGGGGCCCTGTGGTTCCTGGTGGGCAACAAGGTGAGCATGAGCTAAGGGTATGCCTTAGCAGCAAGGCAGGCTAGTCCTGGGCCAGATCAGGACAAATTTTATGCTTGCTGTCACACCAGTTTGAAATATGCATAGTCAGACTCATATACCATGTCTGACAGGGCACTATTTCTTCATTCTCAGATTTCTTCTTTTTCATCACTTGTTCCATTCTCGTGCTTCTGATGTTTATATTCCAAGTATGGACTCTTGCAGGACTACACTGTCTTCCTCTGGATTACTTACTTCATGCTGTTTGCATCTTGTTCTATGAAAAGCTCATTTTTTTTTCCACTGAGATGGTATTTTCCCGCATATACTTCTGACATTTAAATCTTCAGGACAATATTGCCTTTGTGAGAAAATCCTTTAACTTCATAACCTCAGCCTTCACTAATATTTGCATTCATGTTGGCACTATGCCCTTTCCCCCAAGCTGTACATTTCCCCAGGTGACTAATAACTGCAGAATGTTCAAGTGTTTGAAGGATTATGAAATTGTTTAGTTGACCCCCTTGTAGGGCAGGATTGGAAGGAATATATGGAAGGATATCTGAATCTTGTGTCTCTAGTTTGCGGTCCTTCCATGAATTTATTAGCCTTAGCAGAACTAATGGAAGGCATCATGATATTGCATAAACATAAAAGCCTTCAGCAGAACTTTCTAACACTAAGTGGGAGACTCTATATGAGTTATGAGTAGTTTTGATGGATGACCTCAACAGAGTAGACAGAAGAAACGTTCTAAAACAGGCCTTATAATTGTGAAGCATGAAATTTTTCACAATATTGAGACAGTAGCATCTAAAGAATGTCCAAAGATGGATATGTCTTTGTTAAGCACAGAGGATTACAGTACAATTTTAGAAATGTCTAAAATCTGTCTTTAAATAAATTCTAAGTTCAGTGATTTTCTGAATATGCTCACATTCTTCAGCAACAGAAGGGTTTCTGTGTAAGTACAGCTGGAAATCTTTGCAAAGCTTTAAATCAGTGTTTTCAGATGGGAAGTATGGACAACCAGCTGTTCTGCATTTGGCACTTTCAGAACCACTATAACTAACTGCAGTTTGGGTTTGATGAGATTGGTGTGAGGAGAACTCACCTCTGGAGACAATCAGAACCTGGGTCAAAGGCCCTAGCCAGGTTTTGCTTCTTTTATTTTGTTTTGTTGTTTTCCCCACCCTCAATTAGTCAGTTCAGGGCTGGTTTTTCACTTTTGCCTCATGACTGTGACTAATATTCCCTACAGGGATACTTTCTAGGTGAATTTTCAGTCTTTTGTTTCCAGGGGGTTTTTGAGAATTTATGCCTGCTGGGACTTTGATTCACACCTTCCAGCTCTTTCCATATCTGAACTGCCTATGATCCTCAGCTGCTACTATTTTCTGAAAGGTAGTTTGGAAGTTGGCACTATTCAGCAATGAGCAAAAAGAGCAGCTGTGTCGCTGGAACACTTAAGAGTTACTATTTTGTTCAAACTGAAGTATTGGTCTGAGGAGACCACCTTTTGTATAGGAGAAATATTTTTCAGGCCTGTGACATGCCATTTCCAGTGCCTATACATCACTCATGAAGTAATGTCTATACATCACTGTGCAAGAAAACATGATGTTTTGTCTGTATCTCATTTCAGGCTGTGTTTCAGATTCACTGTCCATGACACTTTCCTTCTGGATTGTTTTATCCAGTTTGTGCTATAAAAACAGATACCTAATTATTTTTAGCCTGAATGTAAGGTGTGGAAGAAGATGTTTTGTTTGCTGCCTTTGCCAGGGGCAGTTAGACAGCCTAGTGGAAGCCAGTTGTCTCAGTCTTTCTCTGGGAATTTGGTATGAACATTTTGACCAGGGTAACAAAGTGGTGAGTTCCCTGACAGGTGAGCCAAGGTCTACCAGGAGATGTTTATCTTCTCCACACCTATCTGCTCTTTGTCCCTACTTCACTGATGAGATGATCCTGGAAAACAGGAGAGTAACAAAGAAGAAAGGAGTACAGCTGCCTGAATCAGATATTGAGCCTGCAGAGTCACTGTGGGAGGGATAAACTCTGTGTGAGAGACAAACACAGGTATTCTTGTTTGTGACATGGTTCCCTCATTGCCCAAGAATAAAGTGTTTTGAAAATTCCTTCCTTGTTCTTTTCTTTAACAGTGGTTTCTAGGGAGAAACACTTTTGACAAGAGTGCCATGAAAGAGGAGCCTTTGGAAGACTATATGAGCTACCAAGGAAACTTTGTGGTGGAGGGCTTTTTCCCTGACTTGTCCAAGACCCTGTTCCCATGCGAGAAGCAGGCTCCCCACAAAGCACATGCACCTGCATTACACGCAGCCGGCTCGTGAGCAGAAAATGTTCGGGATCATTTGTGCGGGAAATCTCAAGATCCAGACCCTGGGTAGACTGACTGCCAAGTGTGTGGTAAGACTCAGCCTGTGCTATAGTGTAAATAAAGCAAGAGGTGAAAGAGCAAGATGGGAGAATAGCATTTCTGTCAGTGTAAACTTATCCTCTGAAGCACTACAAGAAGAAGGACCCCATCAAGAATGAGAGGGTGGGAGACACCATATGTTGGATAGGAAAAGATGTAAGATTAGGATGTAGGGAAATCCCCTGATTAGAAGGAGATAAAGGAAGGGATTCAGTGGCAAGAAAAAAGAGACTTTGGGGATAAAGGATAAAGAAAAATTAACGTGGTAGGAAAAAAAAAACCAAGGAAAAAAGAGTGGAATGCAATGAAAATAATCAGACAAAAGAAAATACGAAAGATCACAGGAAAAGGAGAGGAAGTGTGTGAGTCAGTAAAGGGTGATAGGCATAAAAGCATTAAAGAATGAATGGAAAAGAAACACTCCTTTCAGAGAGAAAAAAGAACAAACTGAAGAGAGGCAAGACAACAACATGCAGAACAATAAAAATCTAAGATAAATAATACAGATGTGAATGAAATTAATCATAACTAATAAAAGAGAAAAGGAGGGGGAAAGGCTGAGGAGAATAAAAGGATGAGTCAATAGTCAGAAAAATACAGATGATGGATTATAATTTTATTTATTTGCTTGTCTATATCTAATAGTCTTTCTGTAAGAGGCATATTTTCTGAGATTTTGGTATTAAAATCAGTGGCCATCTGTAGAATAATGTGCTGCATTTATCACATTTTATGCTTATAGTGCTCATGGAACAACTTTTACGAGTGCTACATTAATATAACCTGAGTAATAGAGGGAATATGTAGGAAAGGTTTCCCTATAGGAAAAGTGACCCTGCCCCCCCAGATTAATTATTCTAATTATTTTTTCAGAGTAGAATTGAATTTAATTTGGCCTCTTTTAATTAAGGGGCCAAAAAAAAAGCTCGTCTCCTTTTGAATCACATTTTTTTTTTTCTTACAAGCCCACTGTTTACAGTTCATCTGAAATCTGAGGGTCACATGCCCTGCTCTTTTGCACACAGCAAAATCAGCAGCTTACGTTTAAGATGTTTTGCTTCTTTTCTGAGCCTCTTGCTAGTGTACTTAGCAGCGAATGATTAAAACCTGTGCTCTGTTAGAACTGTTGCAGTGTTTAAACAAGGAAGTCTGTGTTTGTTTAAGAGAATGGGGAAATGGTTATCTTGACAGATTAGACTGAAAAAACAGGACAGCCACAGTCTAGCACAGATGTCCAAATTTGCCACTTGGCTGGTTTTTTGAGGTCCTCTAAACAAAACTTGCTTGTGTGTTTGTGCTTTTGCTCTGTTTGACACCTGACTGAGGAATGTGATTAAGCACTGCTGCCAGGGATTACATGTCTCTCTTGAGCAAGTGTTCACAGGGCTGGAGTTTCCTCATGTCTGTCTAGCTGTGTCATAGCCTGCTAAGGGAATACAAGAGAAACATCTCAAAATGGATTAAAGCCCTTGAAAAAAGGTTGGATTGTAATGAAATTACTGTTTTGCACAGAAATCCAGTGAACATTTTTTTGAGCTGAGTTTTCTAGCATCTCCATTCACTTAGTGACAGAACACATGGAGGTGAGAAATACATAATTTGTCTGTGAAATACTGAAGCCATTTGCAAGACACATTGCAGCCTCCCAGACATAAAGCACATTTCGGTGGAGAGAAATGTTACATCCTTAATCAGTGTGAGATGATCATTTTCTAATACATTTAAGATACATGCTTCACTTGTTAAATCCATACAACTCTGTACTCAAACACTTTATCAACTCCCGTTAACATTATCATCTTGAATTAGTTGTCCTCACATTACTTCCATGATAGAAAAAGCACTTTCAAAGCCACTGCCATTTAATTTCTTTAAAGCATGCTTATCTGTAAATGAAGTTTTGCTTGGTTTAATTAACGTTAAGCTGAAAAACAATAACAAGTACTTGATAGATAAAGGCCATTTGCCTATCAGAAGAGCTCATTGCACTCTTCAGGCTTGTGTGTGTGTTAGGGTTTCTGTTTTCACAGTGCCACATGAGAAATTCTTTGCCTGATGTGTGTGTTCTGTGTATCATACACATCCTGACCATGTACACAAATGTGGTGTACACTGTAGGTCCCCACAAATATGTCATAATTCTTGGTCAGATCCCTAAAAAACCCAGCAGTGCATGGTGCCTGACAGTGGGGACGTATAAATACCATTCTAGCAATTGCCATTGGTTCCAACCTTCAGAAGCACTCTGAGGAATTCCATTCTTATATGTCTGTGTGATTACAGCAGGTTTTTTGGAATTATTAGTGGTGAATATACTGTTAGAATGAGAAAGCTGTTTTTTGAGAAATTACTGGAGATATGTTGATGAGTTTTTCAGACTCCTATTAGCACAGTGGTGTTGGACAGATATGTTATAAAGCAGAGCTATTCACGCAAATCTTCTGTCTTTTTTCCAGGCTATCCTATATCTAGACTTCAAGTAGTGTTTTACTAAGATTAGAGATAGGTACCTAATATAAATATGAAGCACCTGATAAACACATAATACATGATGAAGGTGAAATCCATTATAAATATGAAAACAAAAGTTCTTTGGGACACATGTTTCCATACAGATAAAAGGACCCTGTAAGCAATTGACGTTTATGACCTGTGGAGTTGTTCTAGGGCTTTGATGAAAGATTTTGATACCTCCTTGAATAATAGTTTACTTGCTTCAGCATCTGCTGAAGTATCATGACACTATTTAAAGCAGTAATGAAATTGAAGCCACAGTCTTGTTCCACTGTGAAACTTATCAGGTGTTTTAACTTTTTGCTGAGGAGCTGTGAGAATTTTCAACCTGACATCAGAAGAAACTTGAGAAGGCCAAGGAGCTTAAAAGAGAAAGTGTTTATGCCAAGAGATTCTTATTTAGTTGCTGATAGGATTTTATCTGTTTCTTTTATCACCAGTCCCTGATTTTTGTTTTCTTTCCAAATCTTGGGCTTGAAAGTTATGATGGTTCCGAAGTTATGTGCCAAACATGCTGTGAAAGCAGAGATGAGTAAACTGCTTGTGGTTGAAATTGTTAGCTTGAAACGTCTGACTTTAAGCTCAAGGTGCTTAAAAAGTCTCTGAGTTTTTATATTGTGCCTGTGCAAGTGTGAAAAAAGGGATTCTTTGCCAAAGCAAAACTGGAAACTGTACTAGTTGGTTTTCTTTTTCGTGCTGTGGTGCAGAAATAATTCCACTACTTTTGTGTGGTGAAGAAGATGGGAATCCAGGTTAGCATAGCTTGTTAGCTGAGGCTAGGAGGTGAGTTCATATTCAAATTCACAGAATAATGCTAGAACAAATAGTAAAACACACCTTATGTAATTACTTGGAACAAGTGTTGCCTGGAATAAGAATTTTCCATTTTCCAAATGGTATTAAGAGTGAAAATATAAAAAACCTACCCTTTAATGAAAGCTTTCAGGGGCACAAATACAGCTCTGAGCACACACGATAGAGGATTTCTACAATTTTTATAAGGTTAACTAATTAGTATATCTGGCAGGTACATCCCATAGGAGATCAGTTGCCCCAACAACCCACCCTTGGGCCAGCCCCTTGGAGTTTGTCTAGGGGCTTCTTAGCCCCATTTCTTGTTTTGTCTCTTAAGTTCTTTTGGAAAACAAGGTGTCCTTGTCAGAAATTCTCTTCTTACAAATAAGACTAAACAGTATGCCAAGAATGTGTAAGTAAGGGCTAGCTTATTGTGAGAAAGGGCAGGAAAAGTACTAGAAACCATACAACTGTATATTAAAAATCTGCAAAGCTGCAAATATATGAAAAGCATATACAAAGCTAAAAATCTTTAGGCATTGCAAGGAGTAGTGTAACTGTCAACAAAAAAAGAACAAATAAGTATAAAATAAACACATCTTCTTTGCTGATAGGGCATTGGGAGAATAACACCAGATGTTACCTATCTTGAGTGTAGTTAAGAGACAAACTGTGTCAATACGCAGTTTGGCTGTGTATTACACAGCACTCCCAAACACAAGTGGGGGAGTTGTGCTGTTAAGCTGTCGTGTAGTAGGAACAAATGTGACTGGTAGACTATGTTTGGAAAATAACTATCAACATTTCTTGGTCAAACTAGGCTGTGGACTGAGAAGAGGCTCCCATTCAGCTTCTCTGAGACCACTCTTCTCTGTATTAATCAATAACTTACATATTGAAATAGAGTATATGCTATTTAAAAATATGCAATTCCTCCCAAACTGGAATAGGTTGGAAGTGCATTAAGGGATAGGACTGGAGTGCTGAATAATCTTCACAAACTGGAAAAGTACTGTGCAAGAGATTTGTAAAACATGATGCATAGGTGAGGAAAATAAACTTTTACAAGTAATGGTTAGGTAGTGACTCTGTAGGGGTTTATCATGGATCAAAGTGAACAATGTCAACAGTGTCATGCTCTTGTGAACACGTCAACACATCATGCTGGGATATGAAACAGCATAGAACACATTAACTAACAACCCCTCTCCACTGAGCAGTGGGGAGGAGTCAGCTCCGTGCCCTGTCTTTTGGACATTTACACTTCAAGCTGTGGTCTGAGTAGAGTGAGTCTGAAGGAGAATGGGAATTGCTAGAAACGGAGGATTTCATTTTTGAGAAAGTCTGATCAGAGGTGGAAGTTTTAAAACAAAGGAAAGAAACCTCCCAAAATAGGAGAGCAACTTTACTTCATGGTGGTTGTAGATAGGCCGAGAAGTTAAGGAATGAGGTTCTGGCAAGGGAGGTTTACATAACTCTTTAGAAAAGCAGAGGGTTAAGGACTGTCTTAGAGGATCCTACAAAAATTCTTATAAGCCAAAATACTGGTCATATAGGCCATCATATATAGCTGATTCTTGAAGCATTGTTAAGGTGGAAGGTGTAAGCTCTGAAGGCTATTTCATGGTGAGATCTAGCCAGCATATATGTCTACTTTAAATATACATACATTTTTCTTATGTGTATATCTCTATATTAAAAATGTTGTGGAGATAGCTACATATTCCTAAGGGGGCTTTTTAGTTTTGCACGACTTAAGCATGTGCAAACACCATGGTTGCTTTATTACACTAAAAGATGAAGATAATGATTCTCTCCTACCAGGACGAGCATTCGTGAGAATGTTGGACATGAACTTCCTGCTTCCACTGAATCTTTTTGTTATGTCTGCAGGTTTCTAGAATTGCATGGTATGGATAGGGCAGTTTCACTTTAGCTTGCTATGCACCTATTGGAAAAACATTTCTGTTCTTTTCCAGTTTGTTTGTTTAAAAAAAAAAAAATTACAATTATTTGTTACAAAGATTTACGCATGCTGAATCCCATGGTTTTTTGTCTGCAGTTCATAACAGCAGATTGCTGGGCTTTTCAACTCTTGTAAAGTTGGATGATCTCTTAGGAAAAATATTTTACTGTTGAATTGCCCGATGGTATCTTGCGGGACCAATTAATTAAGCTTTGCTAACTTTCTGTGGCATTTAGTGCTCATTGATTCACCATAGATACAATCCTTTTGTCATCCTGCTCTGGACACAAACAGCTCTCCACATGATCAAGTCAGCCAGGAATATCTGAACTGATTGGATTTTTCTCATCTCTTTTTTTAAACTTGATAACTAAATACAAGTTGCAGGGAAAGCATAAGGCTGTGAAAGGGATATGCTAGTTGAGCTGGGAAAATTTGTAAAATATGATTTGACTTATTCAGATGCTGCTGTGCTGACTTCTGACCTTCCTTGTATTTCCTGAAAGTTTTCTAAGTAAAATTAACACAGAAGGAGCAGATTTACTCCCCAGAAAGTTTCAGGAGTATCAGAATAAGCCTCCTGCTATTTCTGCACTGCTAAATCAAGGAGACCTGGAGACCATGCTGGGCACTAGGCTGACCTACCCATACTGACACAATGCCAGGGCTCCTTCATCCCAGTTTTAGCCCACACCATCTGCTGGGCGAGAGATGGGCCTAAACCCAAGGTGCAGGTTTGGATTTGGTTGCCTTGTTTTGAATGATAGCATAATTTAGAGGAAAGAATGTGTGCTGTTCTGTGTAGGCTGGCTAGAGAATGGCCTTGGGCACACCGAATTTACTACCATGTCTTAGGCCATCTGTCCTGGAAAGACAGGAAGGAATTCATGTTTTACTTCTAGCAAAGAAGTTTATACCTCATAGTGAAGGTCAGTGCAAGGTCACAGTGAAAACGATTGTCCTCTAATTGTTTACACAGTGACTACTCTTCCATTCTGCACAAAATCCACCATCTCCCAAAGTAATCAATGTTTTTGCTGTTGAGAGCACTAGTATTCACTAGTGATAATGACAGGAAAAAGGCATGGAGCTTTGTTCTTTTGGCATTTGACACATTTGAACAGCACTAAAGACAAAGGCTTGGAAATTATATCTGATCTTATTTCTCAGTAATCACTAAAACAGGAAGAATAGCCCAGACAAAGGTTTTCTGCCCCAGACATCCTTATAAATTGTAAGTGTATTGTAAGTGGTGACCCTTATGCAGCCACTGTCCTTCAGCAAAAATAGTTGTCTGCATTGTGCTATTGGTAAGATTTTTTTTTCTTGATTAGGACTTTATTAGAAACATTGACATCTTACAGAGAGAATAATACACTCCCCATGAGACCTGAGATTTAACCTTGAAAGGATACACTGTGACTGAGTAGAGATCTGTCTGCACATCTGTCTAAGTAAATGCAGAGGAGAAACAAACAGACAAACAAACAAACAAACAAACAATCTGAAAAAAAAAAGTTTGAATATTTCCCTACAAAAATGTCAATATAGATGTTCACATACTGGCTCCAAGGAATGTCCAATGTGTTTGCTGACAAAAATTTAATTTATGGCAACAACCATGGTATTTACATTGTTAGCAAAGCTTCAACGAATTAAGTTAGAAAATTTCAAATGAACAACTGAGGTTACATCAGTCAATTATGCCTTGCATAATTGCCTAGACTGATAACAACGAATACAATATCATGGTATTTATTTTATTTAGCAGCCTCAAAAAGGTGCATGATAAAAAATGAGAAAAGTGTGACTACCAGGTAGCCTTTAGCTTTTTCTGGCAGCCGCCTTGCAGATCCACTCTTAGAGTAGCTCTGGCCTTGCTTCTCTCTTGACCATAACCTTAAAGCTAGAATCACACAGACTCACACAGGGCTGCCAAGCCATCAGAAAGACTTTTGCTTGTTTTCTTGAAAAGGAAGCAGATTTCAGTTTTCTGACTATTAGGGAGCACTTGTAGGTAGTCAGGGCACTGTTTTAGGGGTGCAGGCTGCTGTTGCTGGGTGCGTCAGTACAGGATGCTGGGCCCCAGGAATGCTGCTACAGGGTTGTCAGGACACCCAGGCTTGGATCATCGATGGTGATGAGCAGCTGCAGCACCTGGTCCTTTGGCCCCAACCCACTGACTGCCCCAACACCCTGTAGCCCTGAGCCAGGGCAGCTCCAGGGTGAGCTGTGGGGCTGAGCTGCTGGGGTATCCCAAAGGATTGGGGTGCTCCAGGTGAAGGAGTTGTGGGAAGAGGCTGCAGTTGCTGGGGTATGTGGGCAGGGTCTTCCCGGGGACCCCATGCATGTTGTGCTTGCATCTCCCAAGTTGAGGAAGGCTGGAAATTTTTGATGGCTGGCAACAGAAGGAAACCTTTTCCATCAGCAAACGTGTTTGCAGAATACGAGCAATGTCCTGGTATCAAAGAGCTCTTCTGAGGGACAAGGCTGAACATCAGAGGTGGCTGAACCAAAGCCAGCAGCGCGTGTTGTCGGAGCAGTTCCCACTTCTCCACCCCAGGGGTGCACAAATAGTGGTGACCATGGATGGAAGGAGGCAAAAAGGTCACAGAGAAGAGAGGGCAAGAGCTTCGTGGTGCTGTGAGGACTGCACATGCATCCCACTGAGAAGGCTGCCACATAATTTGTGAAGTTCAAATCCTTTTGCTTGCTTCCAAATCTACTCAAGTCTATCGGGCTCCAAAGTCCAGTTCAAAATCCATGCTATGTGTTTATCTCTGAGCTGGTAGCTTTAATAAAATAATCAGGAAGAGAGGGAAGGAGATGTCTATTGAAAGAGAAGGCAGAACAGCAAGAGTGGAAATGTAGAAGGACTTGGTAAAAATAATAGGAAAATAAATTTTTTCTCTGCATAATTAATGTTCCATTAATTCTAAATTCTTAAATAAATACGATTCACATTGCTCATGTCTGTAACAGTTCTGCTTCACAATGCTTCAGCACACAGGCTGCTTCATATTCCAGTAAAGAAAACCCAAACCATATGAAAATACTTAAATGACTGTACATTTTGGTATGTTATTGCCTTTTTTTGATTGACGATGTGAGATTGCACACCTCATTGCAAAGTAATGCTTTTAACTTAAATCAAATCAATTCTAAGTGAACATGTTTTATGCATTTATGCTTGTAGTTTGAAAAAAGTGTTTCCTAAAAAATAGTACTGGCTTTTAATTATCCAGTGAACAAGTCACTGGAGATGCTTGCATGTCTCAACCAGTGAACATTTACCTGTATTGTCATGCAACTGCTACAAGTTTAGGGCTCACTGAGCTGCTGTAGTCTTAATGAAGCAGTTAATGATGTGTGAATTATAGATCTTGACAGCCTCTTTTTAATAAAATCAACAGGACTGCATCCACAGTTTACCATAGCTGCTAAATAATGACAATACTGTCTGCTTAACATAACACAGTGTCTTTAAGTAAAGTACCATTCTTGAATGCTTGTACTGAAAAATTCTCGTCAACATAAAGAGGAATGTGAGCAATGAAGAACAAGCTGATACACACGACACTTCATTTCTTTCAGTTTGGGAAAGAAATGCACTAGCCATAGGGAATTCACAAATGAAGCTTCATGTAAAGCAATGTGTTTTTCATTGTTATTGTAGCAGCATTTCTATGAGATCCTTCACTGAACTAAAGAACAATATAATGGATAATGGGCTTCAACAGTCAAAAGTTTTCAGAGTGTTTTTTGTTTTGTTTTGGGATATTTTTTGAAAGCATGTGAACTTTATCTTCTCAACAGCTTTCAATGAACAATTGTCTTCACATGGTAGCTAGCTGGAATGTAATAGTTCCACACTTACTTGTATGAAAATAGGTACTATACATAAATATATATATGTCAAGGGATTTTTTCCATACATTCAGCTAATAGAAAAAGAATGATTGTTGCAAGNTTTTTTTTTTTTTTTGTGGTGTTGCTTTTGGTGATCGGTCTTACAGCTAGCTAACAATTCAGAGAAAATTTTATTTTCTCTCTGTGTATCTATTCCCTAAATAATCTTTATTGCCTAGTAGATTAAAACTAAGCACTAAGGACTTTGGAAAAATCCAAGGCTATTTAATGTATGTGTTTGCTCTTATTTATGGTTTTTTTCTTTTCCACAAAGATTTCAGGCAGCTGTCTTTCACTTATTTAGCAGATACTGAAGCGAAGAAAAGGGAAAAGATCCAAGTCACATTTACCAGCTCATGTAATCACTGCATTTGCTATCCTGGTTCAGGCAATATCAGAGCAACAAAATACCAAAGCTAGAATGAAACTGACGTGTAAAAAACCCCTCCAAGACAACTCAGCTACAAAAGAAGGAATTACCTAGCCTGTTATGAACTTGTGAATATATTCAGGATACAACAAACCTGGTCTGCTGGACTGAATTTACCCAAGTGAATTTTTTCTTGCCAGTAAAGAAGCTACAGTTTGTAAAGCCTGTTGCAATTATTGTGTGCAAACAAAGCAGGATGACTCGCTTAGGGAGGCACAGCCAAACATTCCCCAGAAGTTCAAAGTCTGTTTTCCTGCATTGCTGCAGCCATTTGTACAACAAATATTGGCCATTGCTGGACTCTTGATAAAAAATCTTGGAAGTGCTTCCTGCATTTGCACCTTTCCGCTCCTCTTTGCCTTCTTTCGTCTCCTGCATCAGTCCTGTGAGTAGACAGATGTGTACACATATTCATTCAAGCAGGTGTTTGTATCTCCTTTCTTACGTGTATCTCTTAGTTTCCAGCACTTCATGCCCCAGCTCTCTTCTATAATCTTTATTTCACCCTTCCCAGTTAATACCTTGTTTATTCACCCAAAATAGTATCCTGTATCCTCTGGTCAACTCAGCAACTACAGGGAAAAACATGATTGCACATCCCTTACGAACTGGGAGGCCACCCCTGCCAGTGGATCCATTTTTCCTCCCTGATCCATGCTGAATGCATGGGGTCAAATTTGCTGCGTAGAGCAGATGCTGGAGGGAAGATGGTGAAAAGAAAGGCAGACCATAGGGCCATTAATCTTCCTACAGGTGAAGACTTTTGGATGACAACAGGCCTTTCAATAATTTCACTCTTTCAAAGCAAACCCAATTTTGTATGCAAGAAAACCAATGTGGAGAGGGTGGATTTACCTCTTGGGGAAAAATTATATATCTAGTGGTCTGGATAAAGTAGTAAAAAAATTAAAGTGCTCAAGCACTTTTGAAATCGTATACATAGAAGGCTTAGAGTCCTAATACCACTCATTATTTTTGCTATTACTACACTAACGAAAAACCCAGTAGTGGAGACTCTTTTATAAGCCAAAATTTCAGCCTAGTAGCTACTGTACAGCTTCTTTCACTTGTCTCATCATTAGCATCAGTGGCAGCAAATCCTGGAAAAGCAGCCGTAGTAAAACTGCCATTGGAGAGAGGCTGGGAATGTGCCTGCTCGAGAGCACGCACCGCAAGAGTTGCAACAGAGTAAATCTCCCTCCAGTGCAACATGCCATCCACTTCAGGCATCCTGAGTGGTGCCATATGCCGTCAGTACTCCTATTCGCATCAGTCACTTCCCTGGAGAATAAAGCACCACAGCTTCTGGGAAGTACGGGAAGGGCACAGGTCTTGAATTGGTAGTCTCCAGCACCGGAAAATCAGCAACAAATGTGAAAAAACTTAATCTGTGGACAAGACTGAAACCAGCTTTATCTTTTCGGTGAGAAAGCAAAAAGTGTGTTAACATTTTCCTTATTTAAGGAGTTTTTTTCATTTAATATTAAGATAAATGCCACAAGCAATATTGGTTTTCTTTTATTTTAGACCACCTACCTAAAAGAGAATAAGAGATCCAATCATGCAATGATCGTCTGCTTCATTACCACACAAAAGAGGTTTAGAAAAGCTTAGGATAAGCAATGGGATTTGTGAGCATGTTTCTGAGTCAAACCTTAGAGATTTCTGAGGTTTGCTTACAATCCCTTGCCTTTTTCAGCAATCAGACCTTAGAGGACCTTGGAGGAAGATAGGTCATTAAATGGTTCAGTTCTAATCTATAATGGCTTCTATTGATATCAGTAAAACCTGTGCTTTCCATAAACCATATCCCTAAGCAGTATTCTTTAACTAGAAAAATACTGGCCTATCCTGATTTTTCAGTGTGATTTTTTTCACACTGGTACTTTTCTTTTGTTTCTCAGTAGTTTATGTATTCTTCTGCTGCAGCGTTCAAGAGAAAATCATTGTGAAAATGCGTCTTGCATTGCAGATTGCCTCAGCTGCTTCAGAGCTGGCAGTGCGACGTATCTGGTTACAAAGATGGCAGTGTTTTATGACCAAAACAGAAAGAGCTAAAAGGTGAAAATCAGTAACACCCAATAACCTCTTAAAATGCATAGGTGTTTTCATTGCTATTAGTGTTTTTCAGGGTTCTGAGGGGGCCAAGCAAGTTTCATATCATTCAGGGACCTTTAAAGTGGCATCTCAGTGGACTGCACTGCTGTTCTTGTTAAAGAACAGATCTCATTGAGGCTGGTGCTGTAGGGAGTGTAAACTGGCATGATGCCACCAAAATGAATGCAAATCTGCTGCTTTTTGCATTGAGAAGCTTGCTCTGAGATAAAGCAAACTCAATTCATGTCCTATAATGACAAGGTCATGCACCACATAGAACCACCTTTAAATTTGCTTTGAGTAAACTCAAATGAAGAAAAGCGTGTATCAAAATATCAAGGAAAAAAAAAAAAAGAGCCATTGAAGGGTTTGGATGAGTCATTCAGTCTCACCTGAGAATACATGTAGATAAAAGAGTGTAGCTTTGATGGAGGCACTAGTGAATTGGTTATGTTTTCATAATGACTTCTTTACATTATTGAATACAATGGGAACTTTAAGGCCAACTGCAATAACAGTTTCTCATGAAAAATTAACAAAGAATTTATGGAAATGTAGCAAAAGTCCCAAAGCAATTAGCTTAGATTCCTCTAGAGTCTGAGAAAAGCCTGGATAATTGCAGACAGAAACTACATAAAGTGGCTATTTTCATTATCACAGGATACAGAAAGTCCATTTTCATCACAATGGGACATAATGATGTTAAAGCTAACATGGAGATGTGTTTAAAGTGGTTGAAGCACCGTTTACAGAATGGTTTGATTTACATGGCATTTGGATCCATATTAAAGATCCTCCGCTAAGTGATGTGGTGTTTTTTACCTGGGGTCTTCAAAGCCTCCTGCAAGGTAGGAAAGTAAAATAGATTGCAGTCACAGGAAGCTAATTGTACATTACAAGTAGAATGCATAGGAATTAGTTCAATTTAACTTGAATAGAGAAAAGCAAAATTGGGATTCAAATCGGTAGATAAATGCAGATATGAAAGCACTCATTATGTGTTTATAAGGTAGTGCTGCATATTCTGGAAATAGAGCATTTATGCAGGTTAAGAGCATGTGAAAATCACACTTAAAATTATAAGAACATTGCTGAGAGCACCTGTAACACCTCCTCAGCCCTATTTTCTGTTTTGTCTGTAGGATCCACTGATGCATTTTATTTTATTTCACTACTCTGCACATGGTGTGCTCTCGCCGATCTAATTACTCCTCACATGAACTGGAAAGTCATATTCTGGTTGGATGCCCGTGCTCAAATGATTTATATTACATAACACAAGCAGTCTCTCGCAATCACAGATGTCCTTTGCAATGTCACACACTTCGATCTACAGAGTATTTCTGCAAAAGACCTCCATAAATGGCTGTAGGTAAAAGTTTTCTATTAAAGCACAGAATAATTTCGACACTATTACAGTATAGCCCTTTGGTCATTGTGCAGGCGAAGTTTGCATGTCTCCAAGGGGATTTTGACTACACATTCAGGCCTTATATGTTCTCACAGCTGCGTAGCACAAATAGCATACAGTCTAGCTGTTAGGCTTGATTATAATCTTGTTCATATCAGTGTAAATCAAAGTAGCCTTGCCAATGTTTTGCATCAGTGAAAGTATGAAGTACAGATGGGCTAGCTTTTTTTTCCACTAGTTTGCCAGTTTACCTCTGTCTGAACACTGATACATATTGGTATAATTATAATTTAGATCCATTTTACAATAGACTAAACATGATTAATGTATGCTAATGCATGATCCTTTTTTCCTCCATGAATTTTTTGATAATCTTTGTCTCAGATGCGAGCGGGAAGGATAAACAGTTTCAGTGTTTTAATTGGCAGGGAGTTAACATCATAAATCAGAACTCATGGGTAGCTGCTTATCACCTGCGTGAGCACAAGGGAATTTATCTGCATACTCATCTGACCAATTTTATCTGGTTTTGTGTCTTCACTGCTTTAAATGTAAATATGCTTCTAAAAAGTTATCTATTTTATCCTATTGTACAGTTGCATTGACTGCTATATGAAACTGATAAGTAATAATGAGGCAATGCTTAAATATTGCAAATGGCTGTGATCTTCTTTTCCCCCAAAGACTGCTTCACAAAAGGAAAAGAAAAAATAGAAGAAAGAAAAAGAGAAAAAACCTGCCATATTAAAAAAAAATTCCTATACAAAAATATTCCTATAAGCCTGCAATGACCAAAAATCCGATTTGGATTCACTGAACCAAAAGCTTACTTGAAACAGTGCTGAACACAAAACTGACATTAAACACCCTTGGATCTGAAACTTCTGAATGGTTTAGATACCAGTAGGTCAAATGAAGTCATTGCTCAAGGGCTAGTTTAAAACTACTTGTAACATGTTTTGATTTACAGATTATTAATTCAGCTGAGCAGCAGAGGAACATATTCGGGGAATCGCATAAACAAATACATTCAACTGTACTGCGGATTAACCTAAAGTGACACATTTATTTAAAAATCTGCCTACTACTTGTCCTCATTGATTAAATGCCCTTAAGAAAGTGAGTCTGATGAAATAGAAGCCATTAAGATTCAGCACACCTCCTCCACTCTTTTTGATGGTTGACACATTCCCTGGAGTGGGAGATTGGACGGCTGATAAGCTAACACTGAATTATAAGCACTTTGTGCAATGTCACCGGCAAATGAAAGATCTACTGTTTTGCTTGCAAAGCAACAGTGCACCTTAACAGCACAAAAATATACGTGGTGCAGAATTATTCCATCTGCTGTGCTGGGAATATAAATGAATGTATGTATATGCATTTATATACATCATGTGTGCATTTTTATGGCAGAGACCAGCTCACAGCACAATACAGCTTGCTTGGAGGCACAGTACCATTGATCAGGAAAACAGGAGTGTCTGTTTCAGTGTTGTCAGAAATCCAAACAAGCATGGTGTGATATCTCCATTGTGTGCCATGGGAAGATTTTTCCAAAGCCAAGTCAGGGAACAAGGAAATAGGAGAAATGTCCTTCTCCCTAAGTCTCACTGGGCTCAGGAGAAGATTATGCTTGAGTTTTAGAAGGACCAGATGAAAACAGTCCAGAGATTACTTGGAAAATGAGCTTTGGCATTTGGTAAAGGTCTGCACAACTGTCAGGCTGTTGGGAGCCATTAATGCTAATTACAAAACCTTCCACAAAGGCAATGATCTCTGGGTTATTCCAAATGGTCAAATAACAGATACTAAAGCTACAATCTCACAACAATATGTTCAGTAGCAATGAAGACATAGAAAGCTGAGTCTTCTCCTTTCATCAGGCACTCCATTTGCTGCCAGCCCAGGACACCACAAGGATGCAAGGTGACCCTGGACCGAGGAGCCAATCCTGCAGGGAAAAAAACAAAAAGTTAAAAAAAAAAAAAATCACATGGGCCCTACCACCAAACAAGGAACTACAGTCTCCATTTTTTCCAGAGCTTGGCGTGAATTCTGTCCTCTCTGCCACAAAAAACCCAAACCAAAACTAAACCACTTGACTGATCTCTAAATTGTCTTAGCTTGCTGTAGTTCCAAGCATTGCATTGATTTCATTTGTAGGTAGTTAATTGTGAGATCCAACACCTGCTGTCAGCCCCTGTGTTAATACCTTACTGGTTTCTCTTGACATTGTTTATTCAGTTTGTTGTTCGACACATCTGTGGTGCTGAGCCAGTTTTGACAGCTCCAGATCAGCTCACCTACTCATCTGGGTTATTTTGGGCTCCCAATCAGTCGACTGTACTGAACAGCATCTATATTTTGAGTCATGCCGTGGGACTTTCACAATTATTAAGAACAGTTGCCGAGCAAAATGTTCTTAATAATTGTGAAGATCCCGCAGTATGACAAGCTCTGCCGCTATAAACATCAGTCTAAACTGGCAGGAAAAGGAAGGGCTAGAGGTGAAGGCATTTAGACAAATAGAATAATCAAGTACCACATTATTGTTCATTCCATGAGCTTACAGGTGAGCTGCTATCGCTGTTTATAAAAAACTGTTTTCACTGAATAGGAGAACTAATGAAACCCGTTTTTCTACAGAGCAGAAAAACATTCTCTGCAGAGCATGCTTTATCCTGCACAGTGCCATGCATGTAGTCAGTGCTGCCTCTTTACCCTTCTGCTGACCCCCTTTTCAAGAGGGACAAGTCTGCTCCGGAGCTGCTCGTGCACTGCTGGGCACCCAGCTGCTGTCAGGCAGCGCTGGTTGTGCCTGACGGCGGCCACTCTTCCCCTTTGCACGGGGAAGGGGGAGTATTTCTGTCCTCTTCCCAGCTGCCCATTCGCACACAAGTTCTATGAACTTTAGATTTCTACTCTGCTTTTAAATTCAATGGAATTGGCAGAATTACAGTGTGCCTTTTCCTCCTTTACTACTCTCCCTGCAAATTTCCCTTCTCAGTTTCCTCCCGGTAGTTTTATTTCTCAGAAATATAAGAAGCACTCAACACACCTTCCCCCCCCTCCCCCCACCCTATGCTAAATACAGCTATTTGACGTAGCTGTAAACCAGGACTCACAATATTTTGGAGTTCATGACAGGGAGACAAATAAAGAATGGACTAGGACTGAAGTTTGTGCAGGTGAGGAGTGTTTAAGGTAGAGGGACTGGCAAAAAGCACAGACAAAGGCACATGCTAAATCAAGTGGGTGGCCAGACATGTGCCACAGGATGACTTTTTTGAGGCCATCACCTTTGTCTTGAAAGAGACAGAGAAACTTGTTAGGGCGTCTGCTGACATTCAGCATTTGAGAATCTCCCAGAGCGTCTTTCTACAATCAAGCACTGATGGAGAGACCCAGATGCCTGCACAAGGACGTCAATGACATGGTTTTCCAGCTGCCACTCCAGAAAGCCACAGGATTCCCAAACTCTGACACCATCTATGCACAAAGTTAATGGGTATCTCAGACACATGAAGGTCTGAAGGTGGACGTCTCTTAACAGCACCTGTATTTAGGCAGTGGAACTCATCCCCAGATCCATAAGCCGTTCCATCAGTGTGGAAGGAGAAAGTGGGACTGGGGATGCTGGGTAAATGTTTCACTTGCGGGGTTTCACTTGTGAGACCACACCTAGAATGCAGTGTCCTGTTTTGGTTCCCCAGTGTGTGACAGATGTGGGACCACCAGAGTGGGCAGTGGGCTGCAGCACTTGGCATGCTGTGAGAGCTGGAGGGAACTGAGTTAAAACTAACTGGTCTTGGCCCTGAGCAGCCTGATTTAACAGGAGTGCATCTGACCTCCCTGCATCCCTTCCCTGCCATTCAAGAGCATGAGCCCCTTTCAACAACCACAGCACCTTCAGGCTGGGCCCACTACCCTTCACGTGGGCCAGCAGAAGAACAGGGAGAAGGTTCTGGCTCATGAGCAGAGATATCCAGAGACACTGTTGAGCCTTCCCATGGCAACCACGTGGCCTCTGGGCTCCCAGCTCATGCTGCCACTTCGCCTCTGCTGTAGGAAATACTTGGCTATCTGATGACAAATCTGTGGTCACTTGGGACACAGAGCTTGACCATCTGAAGAGCAGTCTTTTCCTCACATTTTGACACTATAGTATCTTAGTTTCAAATGTAATATCATGGAAAAGCTTTTAAGAAGCATTACTCTAACTCCTTAACAGTTGCTAAACATTCACAGGGGGGAGTTCTGGCACTCAGACCATTTCTTCTGTAATAGCTGTCATGTAAGTGAATCTTATAATAATTTTTGTTCAACTGCTATTGCTGTTTTGAAAAGTCCAGATTTACTCTATCTACCTCTCAAGGCTTCTGAAGGGTACTGGGACACAATGACAACTCTATAATTATTTCTTTGCCGTAAAGAAAATCATGCACAGCATAAAAAACAGCGGCAAATAACAGACTGCACAACTCTGGTAAGCATGGTAAGCTTACATCATGTGCTTGATTGATATCACAAAACCAAAGCCATGCATGCAAAAAAACTCAATAATATGTCGTGTTCTAACCCCAGCCAGCCACCAAGTCTCAGGCAGCTGCTCACTCACTCCCCCACCAGCAGGGCTGGGGAGAGAATTGGAAGCTGGAAAATTCATGGGTTGAGATAAAGACAGTTTAATAGGGAAAACAAAATCCATGGACACAAGCAAAGCAAAACAAAGAATTCATTCACTGCTTCCCACAGGCAGGCAGGTGTTCAGCCATCTCCAGGAGAGCAGGGCCCTATCATGCATAACACTTACTTGGACAGACAAATGCCATCACCCCAAACATTCCCCCCTTCCTCTTTCTTCCCCCCAGCTTTATGTATTGAGCACAATGTCACACGGTCTGGAATATCCCTTTGGTCAGTTGGGGTCACCTGTCCCAGCTGTGTCTCCTCCAGCCTCCCACGAACCCCCAACTTCCTCACCAGCATGGAAGTACAAACAGCAGAAAAGGCCTTGGCTCTGTGTAAGCCCTGCTCAGCAGTAACAAAAACATCTCTGTGTTATCAACCCTGTGTTCAGCACAACTACAAAATATAGCTCTATACCAGCCACTGTGAAAAAAGTTAATTCTGCCCCAGCCAAAACCAGCACATGACAAAAGCGAAAATATTCCAAAAGTCACTGAACATGCATGTCAAAAGACCCTTTTTATTGAGATGCACATTGCCCTGCTCATGATGTTGATTTAAGAGGCCTTTTGGCATAATAACAAGTTATAATCTGTTGAAGCCTTTGTAGGTAGTGTCACAGAGAGAAAAGATGACCAAATATGATTTTATTTCTTCCTTCATTTCACTATATCCTTGATATATAATCTATACATGCTGCTGAGAATGTATATTTTCAGAGAATAGGTGTGAGTAAGCACATATTTATTTGTTCTAGAAATACAATGAAAAATTCTGTTTATTCATTTTTAATGGTTTTTAATACTTATCGGTATGAATTTCTGTCAGAATGTTTAGCATTCAGAAAATATGACTATACTTTGTAATTTATAGCTTTGATAACTGAATCCAGGGATAAACAGCAAGAAATTAAAAAGGAAATTTTATCATTTAACCAGTTTTATCATATAAGTTGAAACTCCTTTAGAATAAAAGAAAATTCATACTGAAAGAAAAAACTGGACCCACTTGTTTTTGCACCGATAGACCAGAGTAAAATTTTCCAGCATGTTCATCAAGTCTTTGGAAAAATACTCAAGATTCTTCATTTGTGTAAATATTTAATCACATTAATACATGTTCTTCCTTACCTGTGTGGGTTCCCTTGAATAATCAATTAAACCTTGCTAAAAAACATGGAGGCTCTGTTGTTATGTACAAACAAAAGTGTGATGGTCCCACACTTGTGCCAAATTTATCACTAGGCATTGCTTGACCCGTACTAATAATTTTAGTTACCATAGGCCAAATTGTCTGGAACATGATCCACAAAAATAAAGTCTTGATTGAATGATACCTCTTCCCTTTGCTTAGAGTTCTTTGATTGTTAATAAAGGTGAGATAAAAATTACAAACCTTTCAAAAATATTAAATGCTTCAATACGGCACTGTTGAATGCTTTCTTTCCATTTAAGGACATAAGGATGGTAAGCCTGCCCAGTCCCCCAGCAGACAGTCCTAAATAGGTCAATGCTTCTGCTCTCTAAATCTTCACCAGTATTTAGCACTGCTTGGGGAAAATGTTTGCAATTTCATTTATTTCAGGTACATGTGTTCACAGTGCACTGTGTAAAGTAGTCCTAGCCCTACTTAATGCCAATTTTTTGCAGCTGTGATGTAATAAATCATGAAAGTAAAGCCTAGATTGTGAGCTTTCAAAATAAACCTGACCTCACATTATTCAGATTATAGCATACTATAACTAGCTAGTTCTATCTTGTTACTTACGCTCAAATCTGAAAATTCTGAAAGAGCTATTAGAAAAATCTGAGGAAAGACATAAATGTTAAATATTTATGGGCTCAGTAGAAAGGCATTTAAGGCATATTGCTTAAGAAAAAATAGGAATGTTTTTAGGAACTGAATATGAAGTTCAAGGTTGATAAAAATATGAAAGTTAAGAGCATTTAAATGAATCATATATTCAAAGCTAGCTGCATGTATTTGACTGTACTATTGCTCTCTGTGTGGGATTGTTTATTATAAATTCAAAGACATACGAAGACCCAGTATTTGACTTGGCCTTCAGCTGGAGGCACTCAGATTTCTTCCCAGCTGGACTATGTATATATAGCAGGAAAATGCAGGCGAGAGCTACAGGAAGAGCGCATGCTGTTACAAACACATAGCTCAGAAAACAGTGTCTCAAAACTACACTGACAGAGATTGTCTCGATATTAATAAGGTGCCTTTCACCAGCACGTATTTCCATAAATGCACATTAATATTTAAAAATGCCATCTAAGATTGGAAAAATTATTTCATATTTGCTTAAACTTCAGCTTGTTCTAGCTGAAAAATACATACGTAGTGCTGAAGAATGGATGCTGCAGAAGGGTGCAAATGAAAGACAAAATGTTTCTTCCAAAAAACTCAAATAAATGAACAAACAAGCAAAATGTACTTAAAGATAGCATTTGGAAGAAGGCTCTTTCAAGAAGAAAAGAGCTAGCCATGAAAAGAGAGTAGAGTTTGAAAAGGCATTTGAGTTATATTTCTTTATATTATATATTTCATTATAGCTTTTTGGCGTTGCACTGCTTGGCTGAAGAGAGGTTTTGAAGAGAGACCCACCCATGGGAAGACACTGAACATCTCACACGTGTTTCCCTGCAGCCTGTTCTGTCTCGTAAATCAATGACAGCCTAAGTGCAACGCTTTTTGAACATTACTTTTGAACATGATTGGGTAGCCTGCCTTGATGGAAAATCTGTGATATTGTGTGTGTATTCTCCCTATCACTTAATAGACCATGGTAAAGAGAAACTTATTTATCTTAGGTGGTTAAATATCCTAATGGATTTACTGCAAGTGGTATGAAACTGGGTGAGTACAGCAATTTTCCCCTCTTTCAGCTGCTTTTATCTACCTTTTATCTACCTTTTAGCTTTACCTTCTTCTCTGTCATCAGCTTTTATTATATCTATCCCTTAGAGGATCTGATTCAAAAGGTACTGATGTCAATGGCAACCTCTCATTGACTTCAAAGGACTTTGGATCAGCCCCCAAATGACTCATTTAAGCAATTGTATTACACACTGCTTTTTTGTTTGCTGTGCAAAATTATTTTCTAAACACAAGGATGTCAGATATTTGCTGAAATGCTAAAATAAGTGATGAAGAAAAATGAATCATTCAAAGGCATTTCCGCTAGGCCTTGTCCAAGTTTAACCAGAGTCAGTTTCTATAAATCCATTTACATTCATAGTGATGCAAAAGCTATTCCATATATTAACACAATGAGTTTCACTGATATCAATCCCATAGCAGCTTTCACTATGAAAAAAACCCTCTGTACTTTTCCCCCATTCCCTTAGTAAGATTTTTTTTTTTTTTGTGGATTGTCATTTAATTACACTTGTTGTTCAAGCAGCATTACCTAATATTTTATTCTCTTATACAATGACACTCTTGAAAGCACAAAAAAGCAGTGACCACACAGTATAGTAGATTAACTGTGGGTTAAACTGTTTCGTGTGGATGCCACTGGCTTGAATGTAGTGCATTTTGGCACAAATCAAGAAGCATCTGCTCTGAGAAACAGTGGATAATTCAGTGATAAAAATTCAGTCTGTGAGACAACACTACTTCTGCCACTGCTACTTGGTCAGCAGTAGGAGATCTCCCTAAAACTGGAGATCCATTTTGCCTTAGCTCCACATATTTTGGTGAGATATGCCAGAAGTTTAAAAGCACAGCAAAGCTATTTTTACTCACAGTTTATTCAGTGCATGGTTTATTGCATGACAGGGATTTTTAGAAAGCAAATCTGAAATTTGCTTAACAGCATGGAATTTCTTGGGCGTTTCTCTCTGGCCCAACTCTCCTGGAAGAGAAGATGCATGAGGTTGAATTATATCTTCACATGCTACAACAGCCAACACTTCTCCACAGCTCATGGTATCTAGTTTAGAAGCAGGTGATAGTGTAAATGGGTTCAGCATGTGCTAACAAGACATCATAAACAGATATTATGTCAATTTTCAAAAATTACAGTAGCTCCTCTCTTACAGCTATAAGCACTGCCAAGAGGGAAACAATATACTGCATTGCACAGTTCTTAGGGTAAGCTCATACACTGTAAATAATTCAAATTAGTAACATGAAAATCTGTGCAGCTGGGCAGGAGTTAGACAATGTGTCTTTCATGTTGGAAATGATTGATAGGACTGGCAAGTGTGTATGGCAAAAATCTGAGGGTGGATTCCAAATAAACCATGTCACGCAATCAGTTATAACCCAGTAGTCAGTGTATGCTGGCAAACTGCATAAAAGAAAGGTGTACCCTATCTGCTGGAGGAAAACAGATCTACTTATGTCATGTATTTCTTAGCCTGAACTGGCTAACGAATGTTCTATTACAATTTTGCATTATTATTATTATTATTATTATTGTTATTATTATTATTACTACTACTATTTTCTTTGCAAGCTCTTGTTTTGAAAGAAATCGCACTTGATCTGTAACATTTCCTTCTGTGCTAAAATTAAGAACAAAAATTAGTGATAAGTCACCTATATTTATGTATTTTATTTTCCTTGCTATTTGTCAGAGAGACCTCACTAAATTCAAATTTATTTTCACCTGACTCTCTAGGTTTCTCTTTTTAATTTTTAGACTGTGTATGATAGTTAACTGTATGCTTTCAGGTCAAGCAACATCAAGACTAAAAGACTCCTAAAACTAAGTCAACCAGTAAAATTATTAGAGGTTTAAGCAGTGTCCCCATTTCCATGCTTGCAGAAATACTACGAATACAAAAACCCACCCTCCTCTTCCTCCAAAGTATCACAGAATGTTTTGGGTTGGAAAGGTTCATCTAGTTTCAACCTCCCACCATAGGAAGGGGCACCTCCCACTAGCCCAGGTTGCTCAGAGCCCCATTCAACCTGACCTTGAACACTTTTAGGGATGGGGCATCCACAGCTTCCCTCAGCTACCTGTTATAGCGCCTCACGAGACAATTTTTTAAATGATATTTTATTTTTTTTTTCACATTTAAAAAATGAAGTTCTAAGAAAGGCAGTTACAAAAATATCCTTCATAAAAAGAATATAGAAGCAATATATATTAAAAAAATAGAAAATAATATTAGCTCTGACAAGATAAATTTGAAGCCAAAATAAAAAAAGCTAGAAAATGTTTTGAAGAGGAAGTTATTAAAAGCAAAAAAAGCCTTTTCTTGCCTTTTAAGTGCATCAGAACCAAGAACCTGTCTAGAGAGCTAGTGGAATTAGTACATGATTAACGCGGAAAAGAAAGATAAACACCAGAAAAGCAAACTAGATTATTTTCATTTTTTCACTCAGGAGAAAATCCTGAAGTCTACTTGTTGGGTTCATTCTGCATAACATGATTCTACAGAACAGCTTAGGCTGAATCATAAATGAAACCTTCTTTTAGCAAATCCAGGGGCGAAAGAAGAGCAAATTCTGAACCACCTCGCCTGCATCGAGGTTGGTACTTGGCTTCTGTGCCTTATTTTCATTCCTGGCTTTTTCCACGTGCTTCCATTCAAAATTCACATATTGCAGACTTGCAGCCCCTTTGTGGATTTGTTGTAAAAGACTGTACTGACACTGCTGTCTGGGGAGCACTCCCAGGAGGTGATGGAACTCAGGCGCTCGGATGTTCCCTTAGGTGTCTCTCAAGTGCTGGGAAGGTGAGCACTTCACTCGTGCAGTCATTTCCTATTGCTCCAGCTTTGCTGCCAGCATTAACTCAACGCTTCCAAAACAAATCAGACATGAACATGATGAACCACCAACTGGGCAAAAGGAACAACAGCATATGAAGAACTGAGAGCAAAACAAAGAATTGCATTATGCTGCCGTATAAATCCTTGACCACACTTAAAAACACTAGTCTTGATTCCTTAATATATAAATATGGTCACCTTATCTGAGGAGGTTTCACAGGAAGGGGCACCAGGGACGCTCAGGCACACGGAACTATGTTTAAAGACAGAAATTTAATTGGCTTGGAAGGTTCTGTGGGATAAGAGAAGAGTCTGGAGAAATGTGATGAAAAGACCTCTGTAAGATAATAAACAGTACTGAAAGAGTGAAAAGGAAATGCTCTCCTACTTTTCTTGTACTATGAGGGATAGGAAGCATTTAATGGAAATCCTAGACAATACCTTTAAGAGAAACAAAAATTATTTTTTTTTCTCTATACCACTTATAACTAACATTGTCCTATTAATTGCTGCAGAGAACTGTGAAGGCCTTGAGCATAAGGGAATTCAAGGAGACATTTGAACAAAATCACAGAATTAGGTTACTCAGTGACTATTAAAAATGAGGGTCTTGATTCAGCTTCCAGTAAGAGCCTCTAGCCCACCTACACCGTGCTGTAGGTCCATTGTGCTTTTTGTTTGTTTGTTTTAAACAAAATTACTTACATAGGATGAAATGTGGCACCAACTCCAACCTCGCTCCATACTGTTCCTTTAATGAAGAAACTAGCTTCATTCTAACCTTGAAAAAAAAAGAAGAAAGAAAAAGAGAGAGAGAAAGGAGCAGTGTACATAATAATTTTGCTATTTATAATGAATAACCTTTTTTCACATTTTAATTGGAACAAATTGGCAAGCAGACACTCACAGATTCACAGATATTAATCACAGAATTCAGACATTCTAAACATTTCTGACAGCATGTTTATTATCTTTTCTTTCACCATTTTTATATTTAAAAACCCCTACAGTTAATTATGCTGTTAACAGCAATTCAATATACACAGAGAACTTATATACAGCTATAGACTATGTGGGAAAAAAAAAAGAAATATGGAGTGTAACTTGTTTTGTATAAACAAAAGTTAATCAAACAGTAGTAAATACGTACACTCCAAAGTGTACAACTTTTTGCTAATCTAAATTCTCCATAAAACATACATTTAGGTGATGTGAACTTTAGTAGTCGTAGTAGTAGTAGTAGTAGTAGTAGTGGTAGTATTTCAGCATATTGGAAATCACATTGTAGTTACTACTTCTGCAGAAGAAGATGTAAAAGGGAAAAAAATCCCCCTTCAACCTGTGGATCAAGTAAGGTAAGTATCAGATAGTATATAAGAATATCTAACAGAGATGATGAAACTTGCTGTATATTCCCAGTGTCTCCTGAATGAATACCCTGCTTTTGAGAGGCCACCGAGAGACCACCTTCTGCTGAGGTCACCTTCATCACGAGTAGAGTCTGTGAGTAACATCGACAATCCAGTTTCTAGTCCTGCAAAACAGCTTAGAGGCTATTACAAGTAAATAGGTCAAAATGTCCTCACACAGAGCAGTGAGAGGGGACAATTAAAATTAATAGAAACCCTACCAAAGTCCTGTTTCCTAAGCAGACCTGAAGCATTCAGCCACCAAGGTGACATGGATTTTTTTTTTTTTTTTGGGGTGGGAGGGGGGTTGTTGCTATGCACACAGTTGAGTCTTACCATTGTCTACGGAGGCACACACACTTTCCCTCTCCCTGCATGTGAGTTAGTGATGGAGAGAGAGATCAAGGGGTGAAAACGTCCCAGTGGCAACAGAGTACTATGTGCAGTGGTTTTCAGGGCAGTGAAGGAGCTGAGAAGCAGGAACTTTGAACTGAATCACGGCTGCACTGCAGAAAGCATATATTATGTGATTTGAAATTAGGAGGAAGTGCCACCAGTTCACATTTCTATGCATTTTAGAAAGCAGATACTTTTTTTAAAACAGCGGGAAAAATTGTGTCCATATAAAGTGTAGCCTTCAAAGTTGAGGGGCTCACAGCTGCACCCATTTCGTGGCAAAATGAGGGATAATACAGTAACGAAAAATGAAAAACTAATGAGGAAAAAAGCATAAAAAATGTAGGAGTAGTAATCCTGCCCTTCCTCAGCTGAAGATCTGTATATATTGCAAAGGGGTTGCCTTGTGAAAGAAAATTAGAGGATTTTTTACTTCCCTCAATTTTATTATATGTAATTGAATTTGTCATTTTGCCAAGAATCCGGCTAAGGAGATCTTTTTAGCAGGAATGAAAGGTAAAATAATTTTAAAAGCAAATCTCTAAAAGTATGTGCAGCTTGTTTGGCATCATTTGTTTTCCCTGGATAACCTCTATTTTCATTATAAATTACCTTTCTCACTTCACAAATGGTGACTTTCACTGTGTGGTGGAGAATTGAGGAATTATGCAAACCCAGCTGATATGTTAATTGTGCGCTGTTTGTTTAACAGCAGCATCAGGAATAAAAAATCCTCTTCACTAGTTCTCTGAAAGCCTTTACAAATAACAACGCTTATGTAAAACTTAAGGTCTGAATATTCTGTGTTTATGAGTAACAGGATATTATCATATTAAAATCATTACTAAGCTAGTGCCTGAATATTTATTCTGAATCCTGTCAATACTCTAATGGCAGTAGTCTTGGAAACTACACATCTGCTACAGGATTAATTACTCACATAAAACATTATCATTGCCCTACATTTCCTATGAGGTAGAGAGACTGCTAGAATGATTAATGGCTCTGTATGACATACAAGGGAATAAATGTAAATGTTACCCAATGGATAGAAAGATCTGTTCCTTGCTTATATTAAGCTGAAGGACCTTATTGGTGCAATATTATTCTTTAAGGTCTGTGGGCAATGTTAAAAAATCCTAACCCACAAATTCTATAACATTTGCTGTACTGTTGAGAGAATTTCTCTCTGTCATGGTGTTTTGAAATATTTTGGACATAGGGTGTGCGTGTGCTCACAGGTGTGTTAAACAGGTTCTATTCTCGGTGAGTCACCTTTCCTGCTTACTGTAAGTAGTGATGATGCTTCTAGGGCCAGTGTTAGACCTAAGCCATTAGGAACTTCTGAATTTTGACTTAGAATAAGTCTCCAGGCACAACAGGGAAAAAACCATTTCCTTCTATAATACGTCAGGGAGGCATAGGTTCAGTTGTGACAGAAAAGAAGGAAAACTGGAGGAAATATTTAAAAGACAGTCCATTGTTTACAATTAAAATTAACAGAGCAGAGTTCAAAGGTTACATACCAGTATGCAATTAAGGCCGTGGGCAGACCCAAGCAAGCAATTAGGTGAGAATTATAACAAATGCAAACTGGAGCTAATCTATTGATCATGTCACTTCTTCACGCTTCATTATTTCTTTAGACATCATTTAAAAAAGACCCCAAGTGGTCCTCCATACCTTTGTCACTGAAATCTGAAATACTAGATTACAAAGACCAAGCCCTTTGTTCATCCAAAACTATTTGTTTCTGTCCCTGCTAACTCATACTTCTTTCCTTTGGAGGATTACATCCTACATGAGGGACTGAGAGCTGTTCTGAATCATTGACACTGCAAAGCTGTTTGCCTTCAGCCACCTTAAAGCACAAACAATTCATCAGCAAAATAAATCTCCAATGCATTTAGTAATTTACACTTGCATTGATATAAAATTGTACAGCCTTCTCCCCGAGAGAAGGGGGCACAACTTGTATGTACTTCAGCAAGCAGCATCCTGTATGAGAACTTTCGCAAAGTAATTGCAGAGAAGGCGGAGCCGGTTGAGAACTGACTGATACCCTAATGACACAGCAGAACAAGGAAAGTGGATGCTGAATGCTGCCATCACTTGTGTCATTGCCCATCTTGTATATTAAGATGGCAATATGCTTGCCAGTGATCATTTGTAGATTTTTACACATGAAATACTGCCCAAGCTACCTGTCAGTGCAGACGGGAACTCCAAAAGTTCCAAAAAGTTCCAAAAGTGGAACAGAAGGTGAAGGACATAGTGTACTACCTTGATATTGATGCCAAACGGATGGGTGCAGACCGTAAGTTAAGGCTCTGCCCCTCAGATATCCTGCCCCTGGATATAGCACTGATGTTCCATACTTCTTTCTTAGCCACAGCCTGTAAATTTACTGTGTACTCCTGGATTCACTTCTTTCCACAGAGGTGTGAAAATAAGAAATGTGCATTGATCTCTTACATCTGAATGTTCAAGTTCTAACTCCATGTGCTTTTGGTGCTCAAGTGAGCAATGTGGAAACCTCAGCCTGATATATAAGCTATGAGGCGCTTGGGCTCGTGGTACCCATGGTAAAGTCTTGAAACAAAATAGGATGGTGTATTCATTTTCCACACATTGTTACTTCATAACCTTAAAGGTAACGTCAGACCTCACCCTCTGATGTTACCCTCATACCAGATCCTGAAGTCCTGGCATTAATTTGCTTAAATATCTCAGAGGTTGTGCTGCCACAGACATATTACTACCATGTGTAGTAAAGTCACCCCAAGACATTAGGCTACAGACTTCTTTTCTCCCCAGTGTGCACTGTCAGTGGCAGTTTTTGAATGAGTCTCCGCTTTGCTTTTGCTCTTGCTGACTTTATACATATGATCTTTTTTCTGTATAAGAACGCTACTTCATCAGAGGAAGGTAGTCCAGTATCTCCCTAGTGTGACTCATCATGTTTCTCATTTGTGAAGCTGTTGTTGCTATTCCAGAAAATCTGGCTCTGTACATCTGAGGTGTATGAAGATACCAGAGGCACAGGCCAGCATTATAGATTTCTGCAAACGGACCTGTGTTTAACTTTTCCTATGGACTGCATCTGGACTTTCAGCATCTCTCAGTTTACCCACCTCACAGATAACTCACATGGCTCAGGTGCCTGCCTAGTTACTGGGAATCACAACATACCAGACGTGCTGTTGCACTACATCTCTGCAGGCTGAGTCACATCTTTAAGTGTCTAAATATCTCTCCACACAGGGCCCTAGGCTCCTATTATTTCTGCTAGGCTCAAAGTTATAACAATGATGGTCACAGAAGAAGAGATCAAGTCCTGCAGCTCACACAACTTATAAGATATGTGGTCAATTTACCAAAAGAAAGCAAACAAAACTCATAGACAACATCCATGCCACCATTTTGGACACTTAATTTACTCAGATCTGAAGTCCAATATACTTTAGGTCACTGAGCTCCTAAAACTTACATGAGGAAATTATTACCTGTATTACAGAAATGTTGTTGTCATTCATATAATTGTGCCTTTTTGAGGAACGTATGTTATATTAGTGACGAGGTGTAGAGAGTATAAATGGAGTTTGTAATTAATAACAGCAGAGATTACCAAATTCAGATAAATAAAACTTTGAGATAAGCTCCATAAGCACTAGAAGCATACAATATAAACAAGAAGTCTTGTGGTAGGATATAATGACCACATTATTCTAATCAGCACAGTTGTACTCATCGTTAAAATTTAATTAAGGTTTTCCCTTTGCTTTGTGTAATTATTAGAGAACCTTCCTGTGAAGTCTAATTGCCCTATCATAAACAAACAGAAAAGAGAAAGCCCCTTTGTCCAACAAACAAGCTTTCTCTTTACAGCAAAAATATCACATAATGAAGATTTTTCAGAAAGGATTCAGTCCTGAAAGGTATAATTAAAGTGCTGGAAGGGGAGAAACAGCTACTGTAGGTTTAAGAGGTTCTGTGCAAGCTCTACATTTTTAGAAGACACAAAGGAAAGACACAAACACGAGACACCCTAACTTCCATGACTGTCAGAGGTGAAATACACTGACCAAGCACAAAGGAGCTCCGCCCTACCCCCTCCCCTCTCCCCACCCTTGACTAGATAGCAAGCTGGAATCTCTTTTGTGCTCCCGAGTTCCAGCTATGCATCAGGGAGTGGATGGGCCTCCTTTACATCCCGTCAAACAGCACACAACTCCTGCTTTAGATAAAGAAAGCACTGTTGTGAAGAGTTTACCAGGGTTAAGTTTATCATTGTTTTTACCAACAGTAAAACAACAGTCAGTTGAGGATATATTTTTTCTCCTTGTCAAATATTAGAGTGAAATAAATGTAATGCACAATGGTTTTCTTTCTCTAAGAATTTCAGTGGATAAACATATTCTTAGTCTACAATCACTGTATTGCTAGTTATTGATGCTTTTCCACACTACGTCTTTACAATAAAACATTTTTGTCTTACAGTGGGAAACAACGCACTTTTGTTCTGCAGAGAAGTATCTTAAGAAATGATGTTGATGTCTTGTTGTTATTCCACAGTTGCAGGATTATGCCGTTTCCTACATCCATGCTCTTGCAGAACACGTGGCGCAGGATAATGAATGTTTTGTGTGTTAAAAATGCGGAGGAGATATCCGTCCATCAATAGCTGGAATTTTATGGGTTTCAAAATGATTTTTGCCTTTCTTGCTTCCTAAAGCAATCTAATCTCATAAGTGCAGTTTACTTCAGGAGATGCATTAGACCATACAATTATATAATTCATGTAATTGAGTTTTGTTTATGGTTGAAAGTGCTAGATAGAGCAAGTGTCTCCTCTCTGGATATGGTGCTGGAGACTCCAGAAAGAACAAATTTTGTAGTCTTCTGTGAAATCATTAGAAATTTGCATGGTTCCTTTTAATTAATAATCAATAAAATGTAATCCTTACAAATTACATTTGCATAAAGTCCTTAGATATGTCTCCTTGCTTCAAAATTTGTTTAGGATTGAACCCATGTGTTGTGGTTTCACCCCAGCCAGAGCCAACCCCAGGCAGCTGCTTGCTCATGGCCTCACCAGTGGGATCAGGGGGAAAACTGGGAGGGTAAAAGCCAGAAAACTCACAGGCTGAGATAAAGAAAATTTGACAGGGAAGACAAAGCCATACACACCAGCAAAGCAAAACAAGGAATTAATTCCCTGCTTCCCATGGGCAGGCAGGTGTTCAGCCATCTCCAGGAGAGCAGGGCCCTATCATGTCTAATGTTTACTCAGGGAGACAAGCCTACCATTCTCTCACATAAGTTATACATAGATCCCACTGATTTGCATCCCACCGACTTCAAATAAGTACAAGTTCATCTTAAATCGCCTGCTGAAATCCCTTTAAATCAGTGACGAAAAAGCAGTACTTACAGTTGGCTCCACTCATTTTTTTGCTTATCCTTGGCTACACTTAAGCCCATGTTTAAATTTTGGATAGATCTTTTTGTCCCTTGACAGGCAAAGTTTTCTTCCCTCCAGCTGGCTAGATGCATGATGCAGCAAAACAAGCAAGGCTCTTCCAAAGATAAGCTCAAATTCAAATTCTGCGAAAGCAGGGCGGCTGCATTTGGAGTCAGCAAATAAGTTGAAGACTGAAGTTTTTCAAGAAAGGGTACAAAGCATAAGACATATTTTGTCTCAAGTAGAAGATAATGTCTAGAAAGGAAGAAGACACATGTCTTCTTCTGCCTGGCAAACTCTGGTGCTTGCTTTTCTACTCATGGCTTGATCCTGGGCAAATCCCTTAGTGTGAGCTCACTGATAATCTTAACTTTTGCATATTGTGTGACACCCATAATGGCTTGAGAAATGCCATAATTAGATGCCTAAATATTTTTGTGTACAAAATATGGAAAATGATGATTTCAAATGCTAGAGGCCTAGTAAGGACATCTATATTAATGTTTGTGAGGAGGTGATGAGGGCACCTGGTGCCATGTAGGTGGCAATCTTATGATTAGAGAGGAAAATTAAGCTTTCTGAATGAACATTTTGAAGTATAACTTTGTAATTTAAGAAATACAAATGATATGCAATAACATCATTACAAATCATCCATCTTTCAACCAAATTACTTTATGCCAAGTTTCCTAAGTTATTTATAGAGAAATAGATTTAAAATTAGATTTTTTTCAGATATAAAAATATTAGATGGTCTGCTTTATAGAAAGTGATACAGACTAATCACTATCAAACACATACATTGCTGTTTTACACACAATAGTATTAGCTGTGGATAGCCATGAGGATATCAGCTGTATGTTTGTGTGGGTGAACAGACTGAAGGTAATGAGATCAATTTGGCACAGAGTAATGTTGCAATGCATATATGTGAACATCCACTGAGTCTAGTCTGACTAGCCTTTCCCTACTATTTGGAAGACTCTTGATTAAATTCTTTGTTTTTTAGAAATTTACAACTCATTATTTTTATAGACATTAAGCTGGGTAAAAATATTAGACATGCTAAGCCCCTGCTAGTTTCCAAGACATTTCTCCAAGATAGACTCAAAATATTTTTTTTTTTTTCTCCAACATTTTTCCCACTGCTATATGTTTCTGAATAATCTGTTTTTCAGGTAAGCTAAATACAAGAAATTACATGAGTTTTTAGAGCTGTAAAAATAAGAATTTCAAGCTGCCTGAAATGTGAAAATATTGAGCTACATGGCTGGATACAATAAAAAGTATAAAGGAGATAATCAGAGATGAGAACTTCCATATGAATACATCTTGAGTAGACTGAGAACCAGAATCTGTTACCACAAAAGAGGAATGACTGAATACGAAATGTGACAGAAGCCTCTGAAATGCTGAATGACACAGAGGCTGTGGGTATGAAGTGATGATTCACATTTAACACAACATAAGAACTAACAACCACACAAACAAAGCCATCAGGCTTAAAGCTGAAAAAGGTGTGAAGAGCAGTGGAACTTACCAGTGCTAGTTATCTTAAATGACAAAAATATTAATTTGTGCCATAAGAAAATGGAACAATTAGATACATTCCCCCTGGAAGAGGGATTTACCAGGATGCACATGCAGAATTGAGGGTTATGTACAGTGGTCCATGTCCCTCCATCAGCAAGCTGACAACAAATACAAGGAGGAAGAAAACTATGGTAGCTTTGATTCTCATACTTCTTCCCATAGCAGATGTAACAGACCGTGATCAGTAACAGAACACAGAATTCAAGAGAGCCTGTTGGCACTATTGTATTCTTATAATTGAAGAACTCTGATACATTAATTTCTCAGACAAGGTATGAAAAGGCTTTTGACAATGAAGCTAGGAATTCTGGTTCTACAAACAGTTTAAGGTCCATAGAAACATCTACAAATATGAATGTTTTAATAGAATCAGAAAGTGTTGTACATTTCTGGCTAAATATGCAAGTAACAGAGTCTTTGAATACATGATTTTTCGATTTATTTTTGCATCTCCTTCTGGACACCGGGTTTTACACTTTCCACATCTCTCTTCTGAGATCCTTTCAGTTCTTATATGCGAGTATTTTGTTCCAGAGCAGCTATTGAAAACAAACAACAAAAACCCATCCACATCTCTCTTTTGCTAAAGAATGTTTTTGTATTAGCCGTGCAGGCATGCAAGTCCAGAAGGACTGAGCTGAAAACGAGTGATTCCTGGCTCATATGAACTGAAAGTACAAAGAAACCTTTCAACTTAATTTAGGGAAGATACATATTTGACCTTGAATGCAGTTTCCTAAAGTAATTCTTAGGGTGTGGTGTGGCTTATCTTTTGTTAGTTTGCACAGTTTCTCATACAATGATAGCCCAACCTGTTTGAAGTCTCTAGTAGAAAACGATCAAACACAGTACAATAACAATATTGGTCATTCATTGTGTCATGAAACACATCATAACTTCAAAAAAGGTAGATGTTAATCCTTGCTAACCTATACCAGCTGAATATACAGCTTGTTAAAAAGCATGGATATCAGTTCCGAGCTTTTAAAAGTATATTGTCTAATCCCAGCTACACCTGCAAGAGAAATTTTACTTTTCTGAATTTAAACACGTGCGCAAGTTTGTATATGAAGTCATATTACATGCTACTTGAATGTGCTATAAATTTTACAGCCTTTCATACAAAAAAAATATGTCCCATTGACTTGAAAAGCTGTGGACCTACCTTGTAGACAGATTGTACAAGTCAGTTAAGAGTAACCTGAGAGTGGGATGAAAAATAAAACCAAAACCAAAACCAAACCAAACCAAACCAATAACAAAAAAAAGGAGGAAAGATAACTTAAATGTCCATTCCAAGTCTCTGCTTATATAGGCTGATCTGTGGAAAAATAAAATGTCTCTATAGAAATAAAAGTTAGAAAAAGTTAGTTTTTGATTACCGTATGTTGTGTTAGAAATCTTATATGCATATATCAAGAACATTTGAACACAAATGCTCTAGAAAAGTACAATCTATTCAATGAAAAAATAGATGATAAGAGTGAAGATTTTTCAGAAATTAATAACCCTTCTCTCTAAGGGTCACCAAAGAAAGAAGAGGAAAGAATTTCACAAAAGAATGAAGCCACTGGCTCTGTCAGGCATGCCACTCTGTCATGAAAGGACCAGCAAAGGTGACTGGTTAAAATAATTTCTCACTTAAGCAGATTGCAGAAAGACTGAATTTAAGAAACATTAGAGCAGTAGGGACATGTGAGGACTGGTGCAGTACTGACAATAGAGGTAGATCATCATGTGAAAGATTCACCTTTGGATATTGTAAGATTGTTTACCCTGAAATATGAACTGCTATATGATAGCATCCACACAGTTAATTCAGGTGCCATGAAAATAGTGAGTTCTGCCAACACGGAACTTTATTTCTATTGTGTACATTCAATTATCACACATTACACAACAGCACAAGTGAAAGATTTTTCCTTTTGTCTCTAGTATGTAGTGTGTGCACAGTAGGTATGGCATGCAAGCTGAGGCAAATTCTAGGTAACAGAGCCTATGCCAAGTGATTTGGTGTAATCATATGATTGTGCATTTGGATTAAAACCAATTTCGTATGGAGGAAGTTGCCAAAAAAGTTAATACATGCGCACAGACATTGCAGGTGTGCCAATCCAGCCTTTGAATGTTCCAAACTGGGATTAACCCTATCTAAAGGGATCCATACTCATGTAAATTCTGACAGTCCTGGCTGAATGGTGCACTCAAAAGCTAAAGTTTTTACTGTTGTTACTCTGATTTTTAATTTACATTTTGCGAGAATTTTGTAAGCTTGCAGTGTGACAGGTATTGGTAGGAAGACATAATGAAAATGAAATAAAAATGAGAAGGACTTGGGGGTGTTGGTCAATGAGAAGTTCAACATGTCTCAGCAATGTGCAGAAAGTCCAGCAGTTGCAGAAAGCAATGTGTCACAGTCCAGAAAGCCAAACGTGTCCTGGGCTGCATCCAAAGCAGCGTGGGCAGCAGGGTGAGGGAGGGGATTCTGCCCCTCTGCTCTGCTCTGGTGAGAGCCCACTGCAGTGTCCAGCTCTGGGGTCCCAGCACACGAAGGACATGGACCTGTTGAAATGAATCCAGGGGAGGCCATGAAGATGATGAAGGAGCTGGACCACCTCTCTTTACGAAGACAGGATGAGAGAGTTGGGAGTGTTCAGCCTGGAGAAGACAAGGCTCCAGGCAGAACTCACGGCACCTTCCAATACCTCAATAGGGTCTACAAGAAGGCTGGAGAGGGACTTTTTACAAGGGCACGTAGTGACAGAAGGGGGAATGGCTTTAAGCTGAAGGAGGTAGATTTAGATTAGATATTAGGAAGAAATTCTTTCCTGTGAGGATGGTGAGGCACTGGGACAGGTTGTCCAAAGAAGTTGTGGATGGCCCTGCACTGCAAGAGTGCACGGCCAGATTAGACAGTGCTTTGAGCAACCTGGTCTAGTGAAAGATGTCCCTGCCCTTGGCAGGGAGATTTGAACCATAAATAGTCCTTTCCAACCCAAATAATTCCATGATTCTATGACTCTGTGAAGTCCTATTTGCATCAGTAAAACGCAAAAGCAAGGTCGCCATCATGGCTTGAAGAGCCACACACTTATGAAGTTTCCTCATGTAAATAACTGAATAAAATGATGCCATGGGTTAACATAAAATAGAGCATGGCAATTACATGACAATGCGTGCCTAACGTATAATTACCTGATAGCTGAACCATTAACTTATATCCCTGCAGACAATGGACATGTTTTAATAAATATTCATTCTTCATGAGTTGCATCAAAATTGCGTATTTTTAAAGACAGCTGATTTAAATTGGATGATTTCTATACTCTCCAAGCCCTTTTTAACTTTCTGATCAAAAATTTATATTGCAATATTACTAGGGCAAGATACAAGGTAAGATTGTATAGTCTGATGTAGCTCTGTCTAACATAATGGTGTGCTTCTCTGTCCTTCTTGTATGTCAGGTATTGAGGTTTTTGTACGTTTGTGTATAAAGGTGTGTATAGCACTTACGACATTTTCTAATGATAAAGCTTTTGCAGCAAGTAGTATAAGGGAGAGCATCTGAAGTCTTATGCAGTCCTGGTTTGTCTAGTCCTTTGCTTAGCAGGGAGGTGCCTGGAGTGTGGAAGAAGAGCCAGTGGTAACAAAAAGCCAAAACAAAACAAAAGAAAACAAAAAGCTGTGCTGAAAACTGCAGAAAAAGACTTTTTGAAATCTTTGTTTGCGTATGTATGTGTGCTTGTGTGGCTTTCCTGTGGTGACCTTCAACGTAAGTGCAGGTGAGTCCAAACTGACAGCAAAGTTACATTTAAACTAAAGCAGCTCCTTTTCAATTTCAGCATCCCTTTGACAGAGAGGAATTTGTTTCATCTAGCGTACATCTGAATGATTTGCTGAACTGTAGAATAAACCAACATTCTCAAGCACATGGACACATAATGGAGCTTGAGAACTGTTAGTCCAGCTAATATCAGCAACCACATGCCCCACAGCTATATTCTTTTTTGCTCACAGTCCTCTAGCTGCCATCTGTTCAATACTGCGTGGAATAAATCCCTTTTGATGTGTGTTAACACTATCCCTGGATGAGCATTAAAAAAAAAACCCAAAGAAACAAAAAACCAAAACAAAACATGGCAAAAAATAGAGAATATTAAAGTGAAACTGTAACACAGTGTGAATAGCAATTTGTTGATCTCAGTGGTTAGGATTGTGAAATATTTTTGGCATCACTGGCTGAGCTCTGATGAATGGAGCGCATGTGTTTGCCACTGAAAACAAATATAATTTATGATTTTTTTTCTTCTACTATATTTTAACAGGAGAAATTTGATTTAAAAAAAACCTTACTAAGACCTGTGGATACTTATGCTGCCACTGACAAACCTAGTACTATTATTTACATTCTCTTGTCTATTTGCTCAGTTGAAAACTTATGAGGATGTGTTTTCTCTCATGCTTTTTTCTCAAAGGTTAAATGACAACCCTCTTTTTTACTTCAATGGCAGCAACATGTCTGTAGGCATAAACTTTTAGAGCAAAAGTATTTTCCATAAGTAGGGATTCAATTAGCTGCAAAATCATATTTCATGTCCTAAGTGTGTAGCTGACGATGTGTTAGGACTTGGAATAGACTACTGTGATGGTTGATACTGTGTAAGAGATCTACATTGTCACCGTGTTTATTACAAACTCAATTGAATTGTAATGCAAATTCTATTGAAGCATTAAGAATGACCCATTTCTATAACAAAGGGATCTCAGCATTTTTAACTTTTAAAAAATTTTATTTATTTATTTATTTATTTTATTTTGGGCACAGGGAGGAGATTGCCCTTAGAGAAATCAACAAAAGATTTACAGTGTGCACTGTATGCTGGGATGTGCCTTTTTGGAGATCCTTAACAACATTCTTGATTAAGCCATTAAAAATCTTAGCTAAATGGCTCATTATTAAGTTTCATTGTTGCAACAGAGCATTTTGCCGTGAACTAGGACACAGAGTAACAGAGAGCTTGTATAAATTAGTGTTGCATTTCCCAGCCATTTTGGTAATGAAAATTGTGTGGGAGTAGGGGATAAGGAGATTGATGAGCTTACTTTTGTGAACTGTAAAGGGAATAAATTGTACCATTGTACAGTCAGTACGAGATGGGTGCAGTCCGTGACGCTGACTCCTTTGTGTTGGAATGGAATGTGACATCTCAAACACTTCAAAATGTTGCTTCACAAAGTCTGAGGATATCCAGTTCCCCAAATAAACACCCTTGTTATTCTCTGATGAGCTCTCTTTGTGATATATGTACCCTTTGACCTGTAACATTTAGGATGTTCCTGCAAACCTCCATAAGTCTGAAGTCTGCAAAAGCCCAGCATGGTTGCTCTTGAGATGTCCGTAATGGGCTGTTAGAGAAAGCGGAGTTAACAACTTGGGGTCAAACCCATACAATGGTTTGAATTGTTCATGTGTGAAGGAACTGGCTGTTTCATGGGCATACAAGCACAGAGGTCAGCTGTCTGTAAATGACAAGGTCAAAAGTTGACCTTCCCATTTCTTAAGAAATTCTGAATTTGGGAGGTGAGTGGGAGAGGGAAGGGAATTGCCCCACCCTGAAACACAAATGATACATTTGAGGATTTCCCGTAGAAGAGTAAGCATAATACTTTAAAAATAGCCTGTAGATTTTCCATCTGAACTCAACCCTGGAAACTCCAGCCAAAGACTCTCAACTTTCTATTTTGGCAGATTCGTGAGAAACCCAGAGTGCAGAAACCCTTCCCGTCTGGCTGCAACTTTTGGCCCTGGACAGCATAAGTGTTTCCAGGATCTTAGACTCATTTCAGGATTGCCAGTGCATTCAGGGCACAGCTTCATCACAGGAGACAGCATATTTCATCTGGAATATTTGGAAAACACTAAGATCTTCCTGTCTGTTAGGTCACAACTATGTCAAAACCACCACTTTAGGCATCATCTAGCATGGAATGAATATTGTTTCACAGAAAAATTATTGACTGGGAAAAAGATATACGGTGTTATTTATAATTTTAAGTATGTTTTAGATCAGTTCAGTATAGTTTGGTTTGGCAGGGATGGTTGGCAGATCTGTTTTAGGATCAATTTTAGGAAATTGATCAATTTTAGGAAACTGTGCCCTGTGTCTTACAAAGAAGCTGAAGATTTTGCTTCAGCTATGGCCACCGTTTAGTGATCAGCAGTGGTAAAGTGTACTGCTCTATCCTTGTGTGGTTCTGGGTCAGTGGATTTTCTGTCTTGATCTTCACAGTAGGAAGTGCTTTAAGAATATTTATATGCCCTAAGAAAGGGTTTGGGTCCTGACTTTGCATTTATCCATTAAAAGCTTTGATCTTTGTAGCAAACCCATAGAAAATGCCAGATTCTGAAACATAATTCTGCTTATGTTTTTTCTCTTCTTTCTTTTTTTCTTTTTTTCTTTTCTTTTCTTTTCTTTTCTTTTCTTTTCTTTTCTTTTCTTTTCTTTTCTTTTCTTTTCTTTTCTTTTCTTTTCTTTTCTTTTCTTTTCTTTTCTTTTCTTTTCTTTTCTTTTCTTTTCTTTTCTTTTCTTTTCTTTTCTTCTCTTCTTTTTCTAGTTAGATTCAGGTAGGTTTTGGGGCACATTTTAGGGAGAGTTTCAAACCATACGATTGCAATGTCTTTCAATGATACCCTTTGTGATTTTGTGACAAGTTACAGAAACAGTAAACTGATTACACGAGAGATGTTTCATTATATTTTAGTTTTATTTTGTTTTTTAGTTGATTTATTTTCTCTTTATGTTTTGGAATACTTCTTCTGCAGTCTATCAGTGCCTATATCAGTTCACTCAACAGCTATTCCACACCATCGCAGCGAGACTGAAAAGAAAATGTATCCAAATCTATTTAAATAATGTCATCAGTGTGTGCCATGAGATCTTTCTTCATTAGAAGACAGAAAGAAGATTGGTCAAAACCACTATACAAATACAGCTGGCACATCACACAATCAGGAACCATTGCAGTTGAAGATATTGTGAAAAAGAGAGTCTTCCAGCTTTGCAGAATATTCTGCGCTTCCTGTCTGGGGTTGGTGAGACACACACACAAGCAGAATTCAAAACAAAAATCCCTTCAGTTTACAGAAGGTTGATAAGACAGACAAGCTTTTTCTTTTGTAGATTTTAAACAGAAATTTATTTTCTACGTAGTAAGCAAATTAAATATGAATTATTATATATTCTTCTGATAGGTTTTATTCAAGTGTTTACCCAGTCAAGCAACTATGTCAACATCACATGATTTATTTGATCAGTCATAGCCAGGCAACACACATGGAGGAAATACTGAGTGCCAAGTGTACAGAAGCTTTCATGGGGTACATTTTCAGAATAAATTAGAATAATGAATATGTTAATGGAGATGATGATCTGCTCAGCAATATTCCATAGTCAAGAAAAGAGGCAAATTCATCTGCTAAATTATTCATTGCAAATTATTCGCTTAACTCTAATAGTCTTGATTAGTGTTTATCTGATCTAGAAGGAGAACAGCAAAAAGCCATGGCAGTAGGAAGGAAGGTGGAGAAAACCAATATTACTGCTATTTATTTGATTCACAAATGTCTGTCACTGGAAGGCCACAATGTGCCTCTTGCACACTCTTTGCAGGAGATCACCAACTGACTCTAATCAGTACGGGATTTTGCTGTGGCTAGCAATGGAAAAAATACCTCACTATAGAGGGTCATATTTGACATTTATTTTCCAAAGGTTGCTTTTGGTTGGAAGCTCTATTTTCCCTCATCTCTGTCTTATATGAAAATCAAATTGGTTACCAATGTTTTGTCCCTCTCGTCCCTCTCTTCCCAGGCTTCAAGCTTGAGACAAAAGATTCCCTCTACTACTACCACCATTCTTGGTCAGGAACCAGGAAAAAAATCATTGAATCCTTATAGTTGAAAAAGACCTTGAAGTTCTTTGAGTCCAACTGTTAATCCAGCACTGCTGTGTTCACTGCTAAGCCACATCCCCAAGTGCCAGATACACATGTGATTCCACTATTCCCTTGGGCAATCCAGTGCCTAACCACCCTTTCAGTGAAGACCTTCTTTCCTGAACCAGTCTAAACCTCATCTGGAACTGTCTTGTTTCATGTCTCAGAAGAAAAGAAAAGAAAGAGCGAAAGGTTTTGGAACCGGTAAAGTACCTATAGATCTAGTCATTTCAATGGACATAAGAATGATCTCAGTTAATAGAGAGAATGCCTGAGATAGACTTGTACTTGAACTGATGGACAGACAGACAGATACACACACGGTCTGCTGTCTACAGTTCCTTCTTCTCCTGCCTGTGAAGCAACGACTCAATGCACGTCACTCAAACAGACCCAGCACATTAAACGTATTCCGGCTGTCTTTTCTCAGAAGGTTATTTTCCGTTTTCATTCCTGCTGTCCACCATACAAGGCAATAACTCTGTTTTTCTCTCATTCTAACTCCTAACAAATTACTGCCTGCTTTCCCTATTCCTTTCATCCCTCCCTGTCCCTGCTAGGGACTTCACTGCAGTCTGCCACTTCCATTTCCATAGCTGCTGACTTGGGGTTGCATATGGCTTTCCAAGCACAGTTGTGTCATTCTGCCCAAACAGAATGGGCAAACTCAAACGTAAACAATTTCAGAGACCTAAGAAATTTAACCTGATGGTGTTCAGCACAGTTTTCAGCATAAGAACTTTGCAGCATAATCTAGACAAATGCTCTGAAAACTCAATTAACTTTCTTGGATTCACAAGCTCAGGGAGAGGGACTTCCAGGAACTGATCTCCAAGAAAGAAGGTCCCTGCTCTGTACTGAGGTGTGCTTGTCTCCAGACTAATGACTGTCTTTCAGCATGTGGGCTGAGCAATATTTCAAGGCTTTATCATCATGATGCTGTTGTCAAATGAGTTGGTGGTACTCCAGGAAGCTCATGGTGCATTAAAGCTGTAGTCCACTCCCTATCCGTGATAATATGTTGCATGTCAGGCGGGCTAAACAACTCAGAGCAGGGTAAGCTGGAAGTATTAAAAAGGTGCTAGTGGACAAGGAGCTTATTTCTATGTTCTAGCACAGCACAGGGCTTTGTGGTCTTCAGCTGCTTAAGTGGCCTTGAGAAATGTCTAAACTACAATTTCTTCCAAGATCATACTTCCCTGGAGTACACAGGTCTAAAATTGCTGTTCTCTAGTTTAATTATGCTTATTAAGTCCCAGTTCATTTCCTGTTTTCTGCACAAATGACACCCTAAAGCATTATTTGGTTATACTGTAGTCTGTTTAATGATTCTTTTTCTCGACTTCCAGATTCAAATAACAAATATTTGCCTTTAGCCAATAATTGAAGCTCTGTTTATGGCACTGACATAAATGCATGAATAGAGTACTACACGTTTGCAAATATATATATCCAACATAGTCAATGCAGTTGTGTTTTCATTGGCATTCTGAAAGGGTTTTTTATTGTAAAGCCCTCCACTGACACTCTGCTCATGCTTGCTATTATCCTTCCAGCTTTGTCTTCAGCTGAACATACTCCTTTTTTCTTCCTTCACATGATTACTTGCACGAGGATTTGCATTTAAATGGATGTGGAAAGTGCATTAACAACACCTACAGTAACAAAGCAAAAGCTGCTCAATACTTGTTACTGTCAGATATGAATTCAAAACAAATCAATTAATGTTTCGTATAGCTGTTTTCAGTGTTTGCATTTAGGTGGAAACTCTTCTTTGTATCATGCTTAACACAGACTGTGCATATTTAACACAGATTATGCACAGAGAATTATTTATGTGTCAGTAGCCTGAACAGAAAAAGGAGTGATGTTCAAGATCTAGAAGTCATAGATGAGATCTATTTTCTGTACAGATGATTTGGATCCTTAGAATCTCAAGATTAGATACTTTATTTCCAGTTTATATCTTCATTTGTTTTGTGATAAAACCATCTTAAATTATTTTGGGATTTGGAAATCTAAGCCATTAAAGCATTAGTAATGCCTGGGTTTTGTTGTGCAGATCATGGAAATTTTGCAAATAGCTCGAATATAGAAAAGAGACACAGTGTGGTTATGAACAGAACTGTTGTGACTTGCATATAAAGTATGAACATAAGATGTTCTTTTAGTGCTGTAAGTGAGAAAAATAAATTAAACTTGGCCAAACCATTCTATGGCAGAATAATGCTGTTTATTGTTAATTTTCTTGTGCTTACATTAGTCTGATTAAATGTATATTTTTTATTCAACAACACAAATACATAACACAAGTAATTTACAAAAAAATATAAAATTAATTTCTAATTAACTTTTAGCTCTGGTGGCTTGTAAATTTGCTCCAGATAAAAGTTTCTATTTTTCCGACAGATCTTTGGGGGGTACAGGTCACCATAGTTGCAAACTTTAATTTTTGACTGTACCATTAAACTAAAAACGTGGCACAAAAGAGAAAAGGAGAAGAAAAGGTAGTCTGGGAGTCAACAAACAATATTTGACTTATATTTTTCTTTTTCCACAAAAAAGGTAGAAGAGAGAAATTTGTCATTATTCTGAACATAATATGGTACTGACACCTGTGAGTGCTAAAATGCAATTATTGTTTATTACCTAAAATAGTTTGCTATATGCTAAAGAGAGATCCATAAACATCAGAGGTAAATCACTAACAAGTCTTTCTTGTTTGTACAAAGAAAAAAATCTGCATTTCTTTACCTATTACTGTGGAATAGGTCTAAATAAAGTGAATTCATTGCTTCCAATGAAAGCTGCACTGCAGCAGTGAAAGAACATGATTTCAGATATCATAGTTAATGTCTTCTATGTCTGTATTTTAACAAATGTAATAAATATGGCAGGTTCTAAAACTAGCCCTACAAAACCAGTAATTGACTTGCAGGTTGCAAGAGAAACAATGATTTGTGAATGAAACTATATGAGTGGAATCAGAGGATTAACAAATATTCTCTTCAGGTTCTGTAATGTTAAACCTTCCCCTGTAATTTTCCTTCCAGCTCTTCATAATTTCCAGGTAGCAGCTGAGAGGGAAGGCAAAGCAGTAACGACAGGAGTGCTTGTGTGTGCTGCCTTCACCCACGCAGTGGAGCGGAGCAGGGCCCCTCCATCCAGGCAAGAGGGGATTTGGTGGCAAACACTCGTCTCATTTGCACTGACGTTCACGCTGCCTGCAAAAGACACCTGGAGCCAGCCCTGCCACGAGGGCCCTGTGTGCTCAGAGCTCTGGAGGGCTGCTGAACAAGGCAGGTGTGTAGCGCTGGTGCAAAGTACAAACGAGGCTGGCAAGCTCCCTTTGATTAAATTAATATAGCAAATACCCCCTTCTCCCCCCTTTATACCAGTCTCTACCTCTGTTAAGGAATAAAGAACAGTTGGTTTAAACTAACCTGGATTTACTAAAATCATCAGTATTTTAGATCAGAGGAAGTTCTGCCTCCAATGTCTTCGCTGATGTTTTTATGTCCATTTAGTTCTCCTGATGTGAATTTGATGCACAGAGTGTCTGAATCTCCTGTGCTCTTCCATCTTCAGAGCTGCCATCACGTCAATAGACTAATTTAGACTGAGAGGAGTTCTGTGTATTTTTCTTAATATACTTTCACAGTGTGCAGCGTAATTGCTCCTTTGGAGCTGATAATGCGTTTTTATTGCCTAAAAAACAATTTGCTGTACAGTGTGGTAATATAATCATTGGTTTATGTTGTGAATACGTGTCATATATAGTGGGCCAAATTATCAGTTAGAGTTTGTATCCATGTGCAATAAAAGTAAAGCCACAGAAGTAAAAGGAGCCCACCTTATAGCCCAAGGACCAAATATAGGGGGAGTTGGGGGTGTTTAGCCTGGAGGAAAGGAGGCTAATGGGAGATTGTTACTCTCTACAACTCCCTGAAAGGAGGCTGCAGCCAGGTGAGGGTCAGTCTCTTCTTCCAGATAACAAGTGAAAGATCAAGAGGAAATGACCTCAAGGTACACTTGTGGAGGTTTAGGTTAGATATGAGGGAAAATTTCTCCATGGAAAGTTTAAGCATTGGAACAGAATGCTCAGGAAAGTGATAAAGTCACCATGCCTGGAAGAGTTCAAAAAACATGTGGATATGGCACTTGAGGACACAGTTAGTGATGAACATGTTAGGAGACGGTAGGTGGACAGTTAGACTTGACCATCTTAGAGACCTTTTCCAACCTTAATGATTCTATTGTTTTATGATGTTGGCTCTTGTGTCTTAGTGGCTTCTGGGCTGTACAGAAAGCATCGGGCACTCATTCCCAGCTGAGTGCATTGGGCAGGGATTCACCAGCAGCTGAACCACTTCCATCTGCCTCTTCTGTGGGGTTGGTTAGAGCTTTTTAGGTCATATCTCACAGGTCAAGGCCTGAGATAGGCAAAGGATGGGCTTGAGCGTGGGAACAAGTAGGAAGAACAGCCTGGAACAGCCTGGAAGACTACTTAAATCTTAAGTGCTGGGAAGCTTCAGAGGCGCCTCCAGGACTATGTGTGCCAGTGTCACCTGAATGCTGAATGTGATGTCTGTGGCCCCATGCTCAAGCCTCCCTTCAGATTCTGTTTATTGGATAAATAAGGAATGAGACATTAATGTTTCAGAGGAAAATAAAGACCAACCAAAATTATGAAGAATGTGTTATCTCATCTGGAGGTCTGAACAGAGGCAGATCATGATTCACTGGTAAATGATTTCCAGCTTGAACTGGGAAGACCAGGGGATGGATTCATCCTCTGGTCCATTATATTTGGGAATGAAGTGGGAAATCATATATTCAAAGCAAGGAGCTCTGCCCTATTCAGGGCTGGCAGAGGGTTCCTGGGAACTGGAAATCGTCATACCTTCTCAGCCTCATCAAAAAAGCAAGTACTCTGAAAAATCCATTATCATTTTTTCTTTCCCTGATACTAGACGAAATAAGAGGCCATGAGAGGAAACCTATATAACTGCAATGGATTTTTAAAAATATTAAATTTATCAAGGAATAAGTATATAATTCATTTGCTCTGTAAATAAAATGTTGTGTTTGATTGTCATTAATTGTCCCCTCAGAAAATAGCATTTTATCACAGCAAGACTGCTATATTACAATATCAAACAAAGAAACCTAAGGAATAAGCAGCTTTAGGAAATACAAAATAAATAAACAGCAGTAGATTGCCCTAGGCACATGCTTTTACTAATTTTGGTTTGTTGTTGTTCATGTCAGTTAGGTTCAATAAACCAGCTTTCTGGTAATGATTTGCTTTCTTGTGTGACACTTCAAGAACCAGCTGACAGTTTTCTGTGTTGTCATTAGATTTTCTAGTTCCATATGGGTATGTAAGGTCCAACTTGCCTAATTCTGTTAGATTTCTTCCTGTTAGTTTCAAAAGCTGCTTGGAACAAGGCCAACAGCAGAACCCTCTAAATGTAAGTGTTACTTCTGTGTTTTGCCTCACAAAATGTTCAAAAGGAAGTTGAAAATGTTGCCTGCTTCACCAGTTTGCAAAAATATGCTAATTAGAGCTGCCTAAAGTGTGACAAAAATATCAGACAGTCAAAAAAATTATAAAAGGAAAAAGACAGAGAGAGAGAGGGATAGAAGAAAAAAGAAAAAGAGAGAGAGAAAGAAAAACCTATGACTGCATTCCAATGTTTCTTTCTTTGGGGATCAAGAAATACCTTTAGAGTATTAGGTATTAAGAAGGGAAGTCTGTTCCTATTTCTTTAAAGTGCACTTCCTTGGAAAAAACGGTAGAAAGCTTATTGCATACTTACATTAATTCCTCTTCCAGCTACTCTGTTCCAGCCACTTTCTTCTCCCTGTATCAACCATTTAAAGAACTGTAAGGCCAACAGGAGTTTTCCAGACCTCTCAGTGCAGCCATTAAAATCTAGTTGACTGTAAGAGTGAGTGACTCGACAGCCAGGACCTGTATAGGTGTTCTAAATATATCCATGTCTCTCACCCAAAAACATGCTCTTATCTGAACTTTGTTCGGACACAAATTTTCACCAGAACAGATTTATATTCCTTTCCTCAAATCTGGAATAGTGTTTGCATTTACCTGCAAAAAGTTGCAGAATAAGTTTAGAAGACTGAGTTGGTGGGTGATAAAATAGCATATGAAATTGAGTGTCTATAAATGCTAGGTAGTGCTTATACAGAAAAAAAAAAAAACCATCCTAACGCACGGCATGTACAGTTATAGATTATTAAGTTGTTCAGGTGAGAGGGCTTATCAACATTGTGGATAGTTCTATAAAAAGTGATGTCAATGGCAGCACAAAAAAGTCAAGAATAATGCCAAGAGTTATCAAGAAAGGCTAGGCAAATAAAAGAGAACACCACATTATGTCAAAGTCTAAGTCCATGATACAGACCTGTTTTTAAGGTCACTTCAGAAAGTAGTCTTTTCTATCTCAGAAAGAAAGTAGTCGAACCAATAGGAAAAGCAACAGGAATTGTCAGGATTGACGAACAGTTTTTCTTCAGAGAGACAGTAGACACAAAAAAATCAGCTTGGAAAAGAGATGAGGTGGAAGGGAAAAGGAAAAGGAAAAGGAAAAGGAAAAGGAAAAGGAAAAGGAAAAGGAAAAGGAAAAGGAAAAGGAAAAGGAAAAGGGGAAAAAAAGGAAAGGAGAAGGAAGGCCTGTGAAGACAACTACTGATCGAGAAAATAAGCAGGGAAGGCTTATTCACTGTCTTGCAATATAGGACTGGGGTGCACAATGACTTTATTAGCAACATGTTTAACACAAACTTTTTACACAATGCGTGGTTGAGGGGGAAATTTTCTGGCACAGAACATCGGGAGATTAAGGAAAAAGGGAATTCCCTCAGACAAGGTCATAGTGGGTAGGTTTATTTATGGCAGCTGCATACAACACTTCAGCTGAAGTAATCATTCACCTGCTGTTGGGTGGACATCACTGCTTTTTCAAGTAAGTCAAAATTGGCTATCTTAGGTGAGATTAGTGCCATAATAAATTTTAAAGTCCTCTTTGGATCAATAGGGAAATGCAACTGAATGAAAGACAATGTCATGCATTGTAATAGAAAGAAACTGTCCATCATATCACAACCCATGAATTGTTAATTCGGGAAGAATATGCATGCCACCATGCATGGCATTAAATTAAAGACTATCTGAAGAAATGAGGAGAAAAAACAGCAAAGAGCAAGATGCGGTCTTATGCAATTTCAGTGCACAGAATATTTCAGGTACAGTGAGCTGCTCTTGCCAACCTGTCTCAGATGATATAATACTAGCTAACAAGGGAAACATGAAAAAGTCTAGAAAATGGCAATGAAAATGGTTATGACATAGAAAATTCTCACTGAACTGTTATTTGTAAAGACTGTTTAGCTTGGGAAGAAAAGGCATAAAAGAGGACATAGTAGGCTCATGTCATGGAATTAATGGAAAAAGCTGTCTTGCAGATCCGGTTCACCAGAAAATGAATCAGAATACACAGAAGACGATTAGCTCTAAGTTCAGAAGAGCTATTTTTTCTGCCAGTATTGCTTAGCCCACCTGATTTGGAACAACTATATGTTCAGTCAGGGGAAGAAAAAAGGCTAAAAATTACGTACTGAGTAAATCAGGAGAGAGAGAGCATTATCAAATCAACATAAGTTTTATTTTTTCTCATGTGTCCTCTTTCCAGTACTGTAATGATGTCAGTAGAAGGAACTACTTTAAAGATCTGAACCTACAGCACTCAAAGGAACAACTTTTTTAGGATGTTCCTCCCTAGTTGACTACTTTATAGGAAATTAGATTGTCAAGGACAACAGAAGCCAAATTCATCGGTCTGAAGCTTTTTTCCCAAAAGTAGGGTTTGTGATGCTTAGAAAGATTGAAGAAGGTGATAAAGAGAGATAGTTCTTAAATTTGGGTTGTATTAAACTTAATATTTTGTTGGTTTAGAGACTTCAGTTATGTCAGCTTCTCTTTTTAAGACTTGCAGGACCAAGTCCAATTTTCAGCTTACAGCTCCCTCATTCACTATGACAAAGTTGTTTCATTATTCAACCTTAACAGATTTCTTATAGAAAATTTTCTATTTCTGCCTTTTCCAAATTTTTATTGTAAAGAAACCTTCTGAAAGGATCAAAATAATTTATCTTAGAAAAAGATAGCTGAATTTCCTCCCTCAAAGATGCAGCTGACGACCTGCTTTGGACTTAGAAATAGCCTACCACTTGATAATATTTCACTTTGGCCACTTCTTTATTGTATATTATTTTACACAATCTAATCTTAAAAAATTTTGGAGTTCTTGATGACTAGTTTTGGCATTTCCTCATTAGTAACAAAGTTTATTTCTGATTCTTGTTAGCCTGTAAGATAACAGGTTTGGAATCACTATTGTAAGAATCAACACAGGTTCTAATAAGACCTAATTAAGGTGAATGGAGTGTCACACATTATCTCTCAATGTGTTTGTATGTTAGTGGATTGATAACTTCCTGCTCAGATTCAGTTGCAGATACGTAAGGTTTTTTTTACTTGATCATATCATACATCTGTTTACAGAAAGGGCAGGAATAAGGCTTTAGCCAGAGAGGAACAAATTTGTTATGAAATAAAGTGTCATGTACAGAGTTTAGCAGAGAGGACATTGCTGAGAAGAGATACATGTATTTGGAGCAGTCCTTTTGTGAGAGTACACACTTCACTCTTGTGTCCACCAGCAGTTTGGCAGGTTCAGTCTACTGAAGGCTTTGGATTTAGATCAACATTGTGCATAAGGATGCACAAAGAGCTAAGCTTTATATACAGCAAAATGACAGAGTCACATTTAAAGCTCCTACTGACATCTGGTTTTGATCAGCTTCACAGCATTGAAATATTCTTAAGGCTCTGTCACAGAGCTCACTGATTACCTTGGGAGAAACCTAATTGAGTCCACCAAAGTGGGTAGTTTAGTGTTCCTGTGCTATCTACAGAAAAAAACCCTGCCTCTATAGCGTATTCATGAAGCTCAAGCAACATTTTTATTCACACAGGTGACCTGTACACTGAGAAGATCTCTTTAGAAATACCTTATGTCCAACCAAAGAGAAAAATTGAGGATGGCCTGTGGCTATTGAGATGTCATGGTTTCACCCCAGCCAGCATCCAAGCTCCAGGCAGCCACTCGCTCATAGTCCACCAGCAGGACTGGGGAGAGAATTGGAAGGGTAAAAGCTGGAAAACTCATGGTTTGGGATAAAGACAGGCTAATAGGGACAGCAAAAGGTGCATAAACAAGCAGAGCAAGACGAGTAATTAATTCAGTGGTTCCCATGGGCAGGTGTTCAGCCATCTCCAGGAGAGCAGGGCCCCATCAGACATGACAGTGACTTGGGAAGACAAACACCGTCGTCACCTCCTTCTTTCTTACCCCCTCTTTATGTACTGAGCATGACAGTCTGGAATACCCCTTTGGTCAGCTGGGGTCACCTGTCCCAGCTGTGTCTCCTCCCAACCTCCCACGCACCCCCAACGCCCTCACCAGGGTGGCGGCACGAACCGCAAAAAAGGCCTTGGCTCTGTGTATTCAGCAATAACAAAAACATCCCTGTATTTTCAACTCTGTGTTCAGCACAAATCCAAAATATAGTCCCATACTGGCCACTGTGCATAAAATTAACTCTCTCCCAGCCAAAACCAGCACGTAGGATCATTCACGTCTCAGTTCATCGCCAAGGATTCACCTGGTTAGTTCACATGAGAGGATTACAAGAGAAATAGAGGAGCAAATAAAGTTGCATGCTAAATTAATGGCATATAATGGACAAATTAATTGCAGATAAGCATTTCTGAAAATGTGTCAGTCATGGCAATAACATCCTCATGCCCGTGAATCACATTTTTTTAGGATATTCTAAGTGCTGTTGGATCTGCTGCCCACCTCTCTCCTACATTCTCTTCTCCCCTTTAGCTGTCCTCACAAACAGCTAAAAGGATGAGACAAGCTATATATTAGAAAAGTTGGTTTGTTACCATTTTAACCATGCAGGCAATTCTAGTGCTCCTAGTTCAGCGAAATCAAAACTTTTGCTTTAATGACACTAAATGCCTATGTTGCATCTTTCAAGCCATGAAATTATTAAAAAGTTTATTGCTTCCCAGGTATCAACAGACAGCTCCAGAACCAAACAATTACTTGGCAATGGGAGGAGGGATGAAGGAAGGTAACTAACTTTGAAAAGAGGCAAAGACAAATTGGTAACTATCTTAAAAGGGAAATAAAGGGAGGGAGAGAGAAAGACCAGAAAGGCAGTGAGGTGGAAGAGAGACTAGGGAAGAGAGATGGAGGTGGGCTAAAGATTGAAAAATTTTGCCGTTGCAAGTACCTGTTGTAGATGCTCATGTTCCAAATTCTCAAATTTCTGCCTCATGATAACACATTATTGATCTCCGTTCAAAGGTAAATTTCCCCACCTTCTACAGTTTGGGTAAAATGCTTTCAGCTGTTTCAGATTTTTGCCTTTGTCAAAACATTATACTTTTTAATAAAGAAAGGAAATAGTTGTTTCGACTTGATTTTTTCTCCTTAGCATAACTTGGTAAAACCAAAATTTTGATATATGAAACTCAGGGTGTAAGAAGTCCCCAGTGAATAGTACATATTTTTGCTAGTTTGTATTAGAGTTGATTGTAAAAATAATGAAGTTATGAACATTTTAAAGCATGCCCCAGAGCAAATGCAGTAGAAAATTCCATCAATGTTTAAATGGAGTTGTTAACCAGAGATGCACACGTGCATAAAGCTGATTCTCTGTAATGCAATACTAAGGCTACAACAAAAGCAACTTTTCTACAAATATTCGAGTGTTATTTTGGATTACCTCAGTAGGCTTTTTTCCTGTCTTGCCATGCACCTGCACCTCAATGAGTTATTGATCGAGACCAAAGAGATCTTTTGACATTGTCTGCCACACACAACACAATGAGCTGTTTTGGAATGAGCAGTGAGTAACCACTGGTGAGGTCAGACACGTGAGCCTGGCCCAGACTCTCTGGGAACTTTGAGCTGGGTCTTCTCCATGTGGTTTAGTGGAGTTAAACCTAAATACACATGACTATGAAAAAACCCCTACTGTTTTTGTATAAATAAAGCAAAAATATTCATTTTTGGCTAACATTTTAAACATAACTACATTGCTGAAAGCTTAGTTTTATTTTCTATAGGTTTGATCTCATTTCCTCTGAAATCAAGGGCTGAATTGAGGCCCAAATCGATACGTTGAAAATAGCAACAAGACTGTAAATATTTCATGAGGTGAATAAACTGTGATTTCCTTCTAATAATTTATCTTGATATGAATAAAAAACCATTGGGAAAAAATAAGCTCATTTTGAAAAATTAGTGACTCTATTTCCTGGCACAAAACTTCTCTTGCCTACGCATGTACAGCTGAGCTACTTCACACTGCAAGCTATTCAAGATTTTATAAGCTAATCAAGATCGAGTCTGTTTTTTAACAAGATGGACAATTTCCAAAGAAAACCCAGGTGCTGCAGGACATGATGTTGATGAAACGGTAGGTGGCAAGTTTTCCTGCACTACACCATAGGCACTCACCAGCCTTAACCCAAACATATGCTTAAGTTTAAGCAGCAAGTATTCCCACTGAAATGAATAGGTTTATTCACATGCTTAAATTTAAATAGGTGCATGGGTGATTTTCTGGAGTGGGGTCTGAATCCATGGAAAGGTGTCTGCTGCAGGAGGTGTGCATTAGGAGAGGTTGGGAAAGAGGGCCCGAACCACACACAGTAGTCACTTGCGTTTATGTGACATGTTTTGTAAAGATAGGGTGAGTAGTACAGCTTGAGTAACCACTTTGTTACCCAGAAATTATTGGGCTAATAACCTATCATAACACTGGTGTAGGCTGTTCACACTAATAAAGCGTAACATAAGTGTTAAGCCTATCAGATTGTCATGGAAAAAAGTGTTTCCATTAATTAATATATTTGAAGTTAAGTTCAAGTGGACGTTTCCTCTCTGCTATTTTTTTTTTTTTGACTTCTTCCTGAACATTGCAATATGGCTTACCCAGGCTTTGAAAATTCTTCATGTATTTTCACAGGGAAGAACAAGTATGGGATCTACTTTTTTTTTTTCTTTTTAAGGTTCTGGTAAAGTTTTTGTTATGGACAAAAAATGAACACAACATTCTTTTCCATGGTACTACAAAACTTGCTAAGGCCAACTGTGTCTGTAGAGTGAGCAGTAAATCAGTATTTAAATTTATAGGATTAATTATAAACTTTATATTATAACGTGTATAGAACAACACTACAAGCTACTGTATGATGGTAGGGGCTATGTATTCGTTATAACTGATGTTAATGTAATTAAGCAATGTAAAGTTCTACTGCCTTACTGAGAGAATAAGTTGTAGGAAATATTTTTACTTATTTTTCCAAATAAATATTTTTCCACTAGCCTGGAACAGCATTAGCTAAGAATTTTTAAAAATTATTTTCTACCCTGGTTCTGTGTAGTTTTGGTTATAATGCATTTTTACTTGGCAATAATCACAGCTTAAAACTGTATTTTTTGCATATCATTTTGAGTTAGGAGTAGAAAACCCAGGAGTGTACTTTTCAGTGCATCTATTTTTATTGTTAATTGAGATGTCTGCAATTGGAATGCATCTAGCATATGAAAAGATTTATTTGAAAAGATTAAGCTTTAATTATACATGATGCAAGAAAACTCACCATGTGGAGTATTTGCAAAAAAAAAAAAAAACAAAAAAGCAAGCTACTATTTAACATGGTGGCAAAACAGCCTGGGACAATAAGTAATGTTAATTGGTTGGCCAAGTTGGACACACCAGAGCACACAGACCAGGGTTTGTATGCTAGAGTCATAGCGTACAGAGAGCAGAGACAACACAAAAAAAAAACACCCAGCATTTTGACTTTGGCTTTAATAGGGTTGTCTTGATTATGTAGCACAAGCAGTGATAAGCCTGATTAAGTGACTTTATTTCATTGAGATCTTTAAATAGCTGAGTAGGCAATTTGTAGCTTAACCTGCTCAGTCACCTTTGTGTTACCATGGTAGTAAAATATACACTGGAATGACATTTGACATTCTTTCAATTCTTCGCAATTTGCAATCAAGACAGCTCTATGAGTATGCCTTATTTTAAGGTCCCTTGAAAATAACAGAAATGTAAATGCTATCTTCCCAGCACCTTTGAATCATAGTATACAGTATGCATTGGTTACGTTTGCTTTTGAAAACATGTATATGACTTGGAGTCACTTGAATAGCTCCCTGTGGACATCAGTTTAATGGTTGGTGTCAGTCTGAAATGAGAGTAGAATATTTGCATTTAATTGAAAAGGAGCTGGAAAGCAGATAGACATCACCATGTTGATCATTGTATAAATCCAATTTCTTGAACACTGCGCTTGAGTTCTGGTTGCTTTTTTCATATAAGATACTGAAACACAACTAAGAGGGGCCATACACGTGATCAGTTGTGTGGGGCATTTTCATGTGCAAGTGAAATAGAGACCTATAAAATCATGAAGATCAGTGAGATTATTCATGAATTCTCAAAAGAAAGAGGGCACTGCAAGTTTAAAACAAATAAAAGGAAGTACTCTTTCATAGGGTACATAAAAATGAGGACTATAGAAATAGTCCCGCACACGACTGAATGTATAAATAGGTTTAAAAAGGAAGTAAAATACGGATTTGCTGGGGTCTATTAAATGTAGCTGTCCATATGCAATACCTAACAGAGAAAGCCAGTAAATTGTTGTGGGGAAGAAGCTGGAAGAAGCTGAAGGGGCCCAGTCATTTCCTATATGAACTATTCCTTTTTCTAAAGTGTCTGCTACAGGTATTTTTCAGACATCGACTACATGTGTGATGCACATTTCATTAAACGCCATTTAGTAATTCTTAGGTTTCTTATATGTTAACAAAAAAGCATACATTTGAAAGGTTAGTCACATCAAAATCTGCTCTAGATAATAACATTACTTCAGCTTTTAAGGACACCTAGTTTTAGACCAGAAAAGTTCCTGCATCAGCATACCACATTAAGTGTGATGACCTGAAAACAGGTCCTGAAAATTTGCAACATCCAAAATCTGGCTCACTAAATAAGATTTGCAAGGACAGTTTTTCCATGTCCAGTTGCTGTCTTCTGCCAGGGTAATGCTCAAACCTCCTTTGAGGCTCTTCAAATACTTTTATGGGGAACATGATGGGAAAAGATCAGCTAGAGTTTTTAACTCTGGATAGTTTTTTGGAGTATTTTGAGTTTCCAGTCAGAAGTGGCAGTCTAATCAATCTACTCCTTTTTGCAGACGGAAGAATGATCCCCTACATGAAAAGTTGTTGGTACGGTCAGAGGTCTGATAAACTGATTTCCCAGTAAACCAGCAAGGATCTCTGACTTCCAAGGTACTTAACCTGAACTCAAGATCTGGGAAATTTATAGCATCACAGAAATGTTTGAAATCCACTTGTCCCATCCAAGTACAAATGTCATGACCATAGACCATAATGGACTGAAGCAGAATGGGATTCCTCGCTTCAAATTTTATGATTCCAGCTTGCCTTCAAGTACGACTTCTATCTTCCCTTGGATCAGCCACTTAACAACAATGCTTAAACATCTAATTAGCTTCATTTGGTTACATTAGTTAAATGTGTTACTGAACATCAACACCTTAATTCTCACAAGATACTTATTAGATAGGTAAACAAACATTGGTTTCCCTCTGCTACAGATGAAAGTAATGAATGTTTGAGTAATGTGTGCAAGGCCATGCCTTGAGAAAAATGGTAAAGTATTACTTAAATGTGAAAACTCTTGAGGTCCTTGAAGACTTTTTCTGGAAAAGCATGATACAACTGAACAACATTATCACACAGCAATCTTTGAAAACATACAGTCCAGAAAATCAATGCTATGCTTTTAAATGCAATTTGAAATGTGTTCATAAAGAAAATGCCTTTTTTGTTACTATGAGGTGCTTCTGTTTAACAAAGTATAATACAAAACGATAGGTTCCTTATTGCCACAACAGCACTATTCTGCAGTACTTTGGCTGCATCAGCATTTTCCTTAACTTTGCAGTCCATCCCAAGGTAAAGTTTTACATACTGTAATGTCAGTGAAAAAAATGTCAGCATTTTGTAATGTTGTCAATTGATATCCGATAGAATTAGAATAAGGAGGCCAGGGACTTGGCTGCTCTCACTCTGACATTGTCATATTGTGGAGCCAAGAAGAAAGAAGCAGGCAACAATCCTCTTCTTTATACAGAACAGCAAAACTACATAATTCATTGCCACCAAAGGGCTGGCAGTAATTTTCAAGCATTTAAAAAGTAAATTTGACCCTGAATTACTTAGGCAGATTTTCACTCCTGCAGATGTCCTATTATTACAAATAATAGCCTTAAAGCAATTTCTGAACTCAGTGGCTGTGCTGATAGGCATAGCCCTATCCACCTTTCACAGGTGCTTGGGTAAGGCAGATATATTGAAATTCTGAGAAGTTGAGTATAGAGCTGACTGCTCACATCTGCTTTGTAATTACCCAAAAATAAGTTTTGCTATCACAAAAGGCTGTAGATTCTGCATTTTTTCCAACAAATGTTGAGACAGAAAGACTGCACAGAGGGTGGAAGGAAGGTGTAGGAGGCATGAAAATGGGGAAGATTCCTGGGTCTTCCAAACAAGGGAGGGAGGGCAGGTTGTTAGTTTGCAATGACCAAGAAAAGCTGCAATTTCCTTTTTGGTTTGTATTCCTGTTTGTATCTTTGCCTGACAATCTTCATTGTTCTGCTAATTTTTCATATCGGTCTTACTAATTAAACATGAACTAATAAGGACAGTGAAAAATTAACTCAAATGATCAAGCCAATATGCCAGAAAAAATGGACTTGCTGAGTTCCATTCCAAATCAGGATATAGGAAGCTGCATCTCCCACTCCACTGCCACTCCATCTGCCACTCCCTTTCCAAGACAGTTCCCAAGTTTTTTAATATACCCGGTGATATACACAAACTTCCACACTGCCTTAAAAAAATAAACACTAGTGCAGACAAATACTGCAGTTTTATATAAACAGTTTTGTATGGGATGCTATTTAACACACAGCAGGAGAGGTGAAATGTCTTCCTCTCCAGGGCTCTGATGTGGAAGCTGTTACAGACATCGTGAGAAGTGCTTAATCACACATCATACTTACTCATTCTTTACCCCTGGCAGTAGCAGCAGAGTTATTTGCATCTGTTCATAAAGGTGCACAACATTTCATCCAGCATTAGGCTGGGTGATATCAATGGCTTCTAGCAATCTGCAGACGGTTAAAATGCTTTCATGTGGTAGGTATTCAATATATTGTTGACCTCTGTTTTATAATGGTGCTCAGTATTGGTGAGAGTCTGTGTTCCCAAAACTAATATCCAGCAGGCTGATGGAGTTTATGGGGTGAAGAAGACAAACACAAGCATGCCCTTCACAGCGGGGACAGACCAAACCCCTAGCCAGAGCCTTGATACAGAGTTAATTAAAAAAACCAGACAGAACTGACTATGGCAAACACAATACATTTCTGTTAATATGAAGAAGGAAAATTAGTTGGAAGTCTGACCCTGACCTGCAATGTCATCATAAAACATGTTTTCAAGCTTTGACTTTTCTGTCACAGGTTATGTCAAATGGCAGATTCAGAACTTCATAGTGACTGCTTAATCCTGATTTTCCAGCCTCTCCAGTTCCATATTCTTCCCACAGATAATCAAAGACCCAAAGAGCTGATCCTGTCATCTCTACTTACTGCAAATATATTAATCTAATCAAGGGAAAGTAAAACACGTCATTGCACTGAGTCAATGTTAAAGTCCTCCTGACAGAATGAATGTAAAATAGATTTAAAGGTCTAGATTCAGCCCAGCTGAGATCAGAGTATCCACTGGAAGTGCCCCTCTCTTCAATCAAGGATGAAAGCAAAGGGTGGAAGAGACACAGACTTCCAACTTAATAACATTTTTTAAATGCACAGAGTGCCAAATACTAGAAATTGATGCATAACTTTACATATCCTCTCATTTGATATTGTGAAATAATTAATAACAAGGGCTATTGAAGATGGCAAAGAACATCTTCAGGGAAAACACTAAGCAGATTGCTATCAGAAAAGAGCTTTTTTAATATTTCTTTGTGAACTATCCCCAAATAATATTCTCACTGATATGAAAAAAACACAAGTATGTTTTGTGGCAACATGACTTTGCAAAAAAGTTTTATTTCTCACGTCACAGGTGATTGGAGTTCCTTTTTCTTCTCCTTTTATTTTTTTCCCATACATCTGTTTAGGTTAGAATTTCCTGAAAAAAATCTTTCCAAGCCAACATGAAAAATGAAAAACTGTTTGAGAGGGAGTTACCTGAACAGAAATGACAAACAGAACATCAATAAATCAATGAAAGCACAACATCACTAAAGTGTCAAAGTCATTGGTGAAAGACAGGTGGCCAGACTTATCGGAATTGTGTGGAATCATCCTTTTGTGTGAGCTGGAAGGCAGTGGAATACAGGAAAACAGAATCATAGGGTGGTTCGTTTGGAAGTGATCTTTAAAAACCATCTTGTCGAACCCCTCTGCCTTGGGCAGGGACACTTTTCACTAGATCAGGTTGTTGAAAGCACCATTTGACCTGACTGTGAACGCTTCCAGCGCTGGAGCAACAGCTTCCCTGGGCAACTTCTTCCAGTGTCTCGCCACCCTCATTGTAAACAGTTCTAGTAGGATGTCCTAAGATTTGGAGTCAGATGGTCTGTATGTTGCCTTTTCTTGCAGCTGTAATAACCTTCTAAGACATATTTTCTTAAATTCCAAGGATGTAGTATGATACATAGTTGTATTTGGGATGGAAAACATAAGAGCACCAATATCTCATTTCCTATATATAAAAGTTTGTTTCCTATATATAAAAGTACTTCAGACAAAACCCTGTATTACAGAAAATTTTCTGCCAGATGACTTTGTAATCTGAATATTAGACAAGGAGGATGGGTCTTCACTGTTAAGTTCAGTTAACAATTATCAGTCTCAGTTACTGCTTATGGTGTTAATCATGTGGGGAATCAAGAACCTTTATCTGTGCTCTTGTATATAAGTACAGAGGAGAGGGAGTGTTTTAAAGTCTAGGTTGGCTTTGTCGATCTCAAAGTCAATGCCAGGTTTGCCAATAGCTTCAAAGTTCTAACACCAAATTTACAATACATACTCCTTCAAACAATGATGATGTCTAAAATTTTGTTTCTAATATTAGACTGGAAATGCTGAGAATTTTTGCAGTGGAAATTTAATTAGCTTTAGAAGAAGATTGTCTTTAAAAATGTTTTTAATTATAGTTGTGTTGTAGAAAACCACATTAAACAGAAAAAAACATATTATTTTTTGGATTTGAGTATATTAAGAAATTAATAGCAACAGTTCCAGTTCTATAAGATTTGTTCCTGGGGACACTGAGTAGGTAACATGAATACCAAGTCATATGACTTTCCTTCTGACAATATAGACAGAAATTTGTTACTCTAGGCTTTGTGTAATTTTAATTCATCTCTTGTGTCAGGCAATATTCAGATTGATTAATTTTCTAGTTAACAAATTGTATTCTGGTGAACTGTAAACTACTGAGAAAAAAATAATTGTCAATCTTTGGATAAAGAATTTTATTAGAGCTAGAAAAAACAATGGATCCATGAGCAAAGGAAATAAAACCAATAAGCCCTGAAAACAGCAAAGGAAACATTAATTCAGTCAGCGCCCTTTCAGTTCGCCTTAGGAATCATGAGTAGCAATTTGAAATCCTGTTTTTCTCCTGGGAAGAAGTGATGCTCTAAACTATACTGATCAAATAAAAAGGGAAGCCGCAGGCTAAAACAGAGGGAAAGAAGTTACAACAAAGAAAAACAGCTAGTTGTATGAAATGACACATTTATACACCAGCAAAGTAAAATTAGAATCCTCTCCATTTACTTTATATCAGCTGCAGAAGAAAAATAGCTGTATTACAGACACCAGACAACAGAGAAACATGAAATAAAGGATTATTTTGAATCATCCCAGAGGATATTTTCCAAAATATGTACTTAGTACATGCAGACAAAATGGTATCATTACACAGTTTTTGGATATCAAAAAAATGCAATAATCTCAAACAGAGAGATTTAAAAAGACAGTGTAAGTAAAAATTGGTAAGTAAAAAACACGTAGAAAAAAAAAGCTACCAAAGAAGAGAAAAAATCCTTTATTTCTAACAGAACAATTACAGCGTGAGGGTTTCTTAATCTCTGATAGCCTGAAATCTCTCCTTCACTCTAGTCTGACTGATGTGCAGTCTTTAGACCTGCACTGTCTAAAGAAAGGACAGAGGTATTCTTAACAAGTGACAGTGCCATAGGAAACCACTGACAGCTCCAGAACCTGGGATACAACAGTAGAGGTGAGAGAAAATGGTTAATTTAAACAATGTCTTTGAAATCCACTGTGTGCTGGAACATTCCTGTTCTATATTCAGTCTGGCATCATGCAGGGGAAACAGCGCCTCAGTAATGCTCTGGGTATTTACTTTTGCTATTACAAAATAATGGCTTTTTCCATTGCATGTGGTAGTTAAAAAAACCCGCCCTGCAGCACATCATGCGAGTGACACAGCAGAGCTGGGCCCTCATTTCAAAATTTTTTGACAAATGCATCAGTCTCCAATTTTAGATCTGAAACTGATATCTCTGCTAATTAAGGAGCAGCATGCACTGGAATAGTTCAGTCGCTTCACAGCAAAGTAGGTTTAGATGGGATCAAACACCCAGAATGATAGGAGAACCCCAGGTAAAGATCTTACACCTACATACAAATTTATGAAGAATATCAATTTAGATGCTTTAAGCAAATCATCCAAAAGCTTAATAAGAGGTCACCTTAACAACTGTTCTGATCCTTCACAGCTGTGAGAATAAGTATCAAGGCAGAAGGAAAAAGGAATAATGCACATCTGTGTTATACTTGTAATGAGGTGGGGTATAAGCCAAAAAGGACACATAGGACTTAAGACAGGATTAGGTGTTTTTATAAGTTTCATAGCCCCAATATAAGCAAAAGGCAATATTTCTTTTTGTTTCTCATTTACCTCCTTTATAAGAATCCACAGAGATATCTGTAACTTAGTAAGAGGTATAGCTAAAAATAATTCTTTTCATTAGTTTCTGAGGTTATCTGGACTTTGGCTGGCAAATGATTGTTTCAGAAAATATAATTAAACCAATTTAAATTATAATAGGAATAATACAATTTCACAGTGAAGCAACAAATGCAATCTTTGTGCAAGTAAACGATATTGATATTTCAATTCATCATCATTCTTTTCTAATCTGTTTGGAAAGATACTTTGGGCACAATGTGAAATTAGACACTGTTTTCCACAGGTCACTACCTACTCATCACCACGAATGAGAGTTGTACATTGGAAAAATCATTCCCTCTGTTAATTTGGTACCTTCACTAATGTGTTTCCTTCTATTCAAGTTATGGTCATACTTATTGCACACTACTTAAAGTTTGCTGTCACTGTAGAACTTCAGACTTTTGTGTCAGGTCTGGCTGTAGAACCTCTCTGCGTCACCTGTTCTGTAGACGGAGCCTGGTATCTCAGAGATAGTAAGGCTGAATCCTGAAGCATGTGCAATCTTTTTGGGTGCCTAGTTTGGAAATCATACGGTCTGTTTCCTCACCATATTAAAGGTTTTTATACCACTTGGTAAAGGCAAAAGTCTCCTTGATGTCAGACACAGCAATGAGCTCTGAAACGTTCATATCATCAACTTCTTGAGCTGACTATTTAGAAAATGAGAAACTTTTATGACCTTCAGGTAAAAAATTGATTAAAACAACTAGCTGGTACCTCGGGGGAGACTCAATATCTAGCTTGGCTTTCTGCTAAGTAAAGATACAATCTACTTTTTTTACTGTTTCTTGTCTCAACCACTGTAGAGGTTCCAAAACCTTTAAAAGGTGGGGACAAGTTTTATAGGCAATTGTTTATTAGAATGTTCAGGACTATCATTGCAAAGGTACCACAACAGTACTTTCAAGCTAAGGAAATGTATCACAAAAGCTAAATGTAGTAGGAAATTCAATAGACAATGAGAATATTAGTTGATTACATTTGGATAAAAAATTACTTCTTCACAGAACAAAAACGGCAATATTCACTTCTCTCAGTAAACATACATATGTGACTGAATGTTTTTATGTGTGTTTGCTTGCTTTCCCCTATTACATATATGTATAAATTACTCTTCACATTTTTTTTTAGAATAAATCAATAATGTATTTAGAACATTGTTGCAATACTGCATATTTGACTTTTAAAAATATATACACCAAAGTATTTCTGTTTGGACACGCCAAAAATTAAGTCACTTACAACACATATTTATTATTTATTTCACATATATAGTAGGAACAGCAGACCAGTTTTGTCTTGCCTGAAAATTAATCCATGGGAAAACGTTCAATTTGCAAATGAAGATTGATATCCCTGTGACATTAAGGTCAAAACTTGAAGTAAGGCCACATCTTTTTAGTTACTGTATTGAAACTTCTACTGGTTTTCTTTAGAATATTAAAGAGTCCTGCAACATTTCAAAGACAGTGACTTAACAAAAGCCTTAGCATATGCAAAGGAGCTGATTTCTCTCTGTCACTACATTGTGTATCTCCAGCAGAATGAGGGCTGAAGTCTCATAGTAGGTTATGGGGCAGCAACAGACAGATTATTCTGCCGAGAAAATAGGATCCTCTGATCCAGCTGGCAAAGTACGACTCAGAGGATGATTAACAGTTGTTTCACATGTCTGCCAAACAACATGAAAAAAGCATCAGGCAGTTCTCCAAAGATTAGATTTAGAGAGAAGCTCTTCTTCGCAGCACCTGAGAATGAAAATGTATTTCTAAATTGTCAAAACTTACAGCTGGAGCAAGGAACTGAGTGCTTCAGGTGGAGAAGACATTTAAAACTGAAGGCTCCCTAGGGCTGCACTGCTAATCATCTTCTCTGGAGAACTGAAAATAAGGGGCTGAAAATGAAATAAAAGAATCCCTGCTTGCTTAACCTTCTCACTGGAGTGAAAACCGCGACAAAAAAAAAAAGATCTAAAAAACCCCTAAATACACCACATTCGGCTGTTTGAAAGTAGCTGTAATGAGGGCTTGTAACATCTCATTAGGAAACTGTCAAACCCCAGGTTGCTTTATAAATGGACAATCATGAGCTGCAATTACAAAAATGTGGGCAATATAGTGACAGAACAAAACATTGTGGCAGAAGAGGATAAGGTGCACAGCATGTACTGGGAATTGAACCTGAGTTTTTTCCTCTAAGTTCTTTAGAAAAATCTTTTAAAGGAAATACTAGGGTAATTTTCATGGGCAAAGGAAGAAGAACAACATTTTAACCACTTCTCCACTGCGACTATAATCTCTGAATGACACTGCCAGTATAGCAAAGGTCTCAGGTGAGGACCATCAGGCATTTTATACCAGGAAAGCACCCAATGAGACTTTTACAGTTTTACCATAACAATATATTTAACATCAGGATTGTAGTGCATTTCACTGAGATTACATAAAAGAAGATAAAAAGGATGTTACTTAAGTGCAAAGGAAAACACAATCAGTGATTTATGAATAATTGAAAGACAGCAAAACCAGTGAATATTTAAGAAGGAAATACTTAATTGATATCTAAAATCACTTCTTCTCCCTATTTGATCCAACTGAATTGTAATTTTTAAGCAAAAGTATTTTTCCAACAAATGAATAAATAGTAAGAAAAAAAAAAGAACTACTATTTCTGTCACAAGAGAAATTACAGTTAGCCATTCAAGGACAAATTTCTGGGTACATCAACATGGAATCCACAGACTCTACACGTTGTATAACAGAAAAAAATGTACTGGATATATCAAACACATACTGGGCTCCCAGTTCAGAGGCAATAGCTGCTTCTGAAACTTGGCTAATAGGCATGTTTATCGAAGAATGGTTTGTGACATATGCAGCTGTCCGTGGAGGACTGTCCTGTAACAAACAGTTCCTAGAGCTCACTGAAATATGGAGGGAGATATTACTCCATACGTAAATACATCCTGTGATAAAGAGTCCCCTGGGAAAACCTGACCTCAGGCAATTCTGACAGTGGTGTCAGATCTACCTGCTCTGGAAAAATGGGCCTTCTTCCCATTTTCAAAGTGTACTTATGTTATGCTGCTTATGTTGGGGGCTTAGCCACGGATGTGGTCTCATCTGCCAGAGGAGTGGTATCTTGTTTTCCTTGGCCCAGCGAGACAGCCGGCCAGGCAGCCCAAGTCACGTGCGCATTCAGAGCAGAAGGATGAAGCCTGTCAGCACAAGAAAGAAAGAGAAGAAGCCAATGGCCACCCAAAATGACAGCCAGACAGTTTTCCTCCCTTGGAAATACACACCAGTGGATTGTACTAAATTTCATATTAAACATATAGAAATTTTGGTAGTGGAAGAGAATTGAAAGGAGATAACAAAAGGAAGTGAATTTACTGCTGTTCTTTTGAGGTTGGAATTTCAACCATTTCCTTTACTTACTAATGCTCAGTACCTTGACTGTCAAAGAACTAAGTTCCCATGGGAAATAGCTCTTTAAAAACAAGTAAAAAATTAAAAAGTCTTCCACATCACTTAGTTTGACTATTACATATGACATGGTTGTGCGCACTCCTTAAGTTCTAGATAATTTTCCATTTATCTGACAGTTAAATTCCTTGAATTATGTGCAGGATAGATTTCCTGATTAGAACAAGTTATTAAAATTTTCTCCCTGCATGCAGCAAAATGAATCAGTCAAAAACCCAAAGCACTAATGTCACCATTTTAGTACTGTTTGTGACAGTTTCTCACACTCCTTTATTCTTAATAATCATAACTGTGCTTTGTAGAGACTTGTTGGATTTTGACAGCACAGAGAGTTTTCAAGCATTTTGAGGCAGGGAAACTGAAAGTGAGAATCTGGGAGCCTAAGGATGAATGTGTTGTTCTGTAGAGCAAATTTACAGCTCAGACCTTGACCAAGTCCTAGCTCAGTAATAAATAAAGTCTTTTAGTTTTGTGCATAGCAGCCTATACAGAAAAACATATAAACTGTTATTCAGAAAGTAATCTACTAAAAGTGCAGAGCACAACTCCTTGAAAAAATTCTTTTATACTTTACTGTCTCCGCGTATATGTTTTCCAGCTTTCACTTTCTCTCATCCACATCCTCTTTCTAGATATTTTATAAAGTGTGTATTAAATAACCTCCTTCCAGAGAAACAAAATTCGCTCTGTGGGACCGACCAGCAAAATCTCTGTTTAAATTTGAAGCAACTTAGTTTTCTGAAAGATGAAAGAAGTCCATGCGTTTACTGATCATTTTCATGCTGTAAGAGCTAAAATAAACAGAACAAAAAATTCCAAGCTTTTATCCTGAACAAAATACTCAAAGGCATATTTTTATTCTAGAACACATGCTGCTGATAAGTTTAAATTAAAGGCTGGTCTGAAGACCAAATGACACAGCCCAACTGGATCTCTTTTATCACTCGAGCACATTCACAGCTAACAGTTCAACAGAACTTGTATTTCTTTACTCTGAGAAGATAAGATTAGTCTTTGCTGATTACTCTGTCTGTCAACCAGCAAAAACTTGGAAATGTTTATGCTAACTTTTGAATTTCTGGAATTGTAAAGTGTTCCTGTACCAGTAAATGTTGGATTTCGCCCAATTGTTTTTGTGTACATGTTTATCAACAACCAGCACTCCGAGTGATATTCTTATGGAAACTGAAATGAGGGACCATATATGTCTGAATTCTGAGTGAACCATTACAGTTCTCATACTGGTTCAAGGCCTTCCAGTCACGTCGGCAAAACTCGAGTCACTGCCCTTGGAACAGGCCACAGGACTCCTTCCCACGTAGGAAAAAAGGACATCTGGAGTGGATCCAGAGAACCATGTTTTCAGGAGAAAACTTGGGAAATAAGAACAGTAGGGGAATTATTCATGATTTTTCCATGTGCATTTTGTTGCACTATCCCCTTATGGATCTCCCTATTTTGCTAATACTTGAGGCCATTCATGGTGGCATGCTTACACGTTAGTATCTAAATTGGTACCATAACATGCTGGACAGCTGAAAAGAAAGAAGAAAGCAATAAAATATTATAACAATGTAGAGGAATCATAGCAATGTAACTATGCTCTAATTCCTGATTTTTTTTCTCTTTTTTTTTTTTTTAAACTGTGTAGTGTTATTTTTGTTTGAGGTGATTATGAAATTGCAAAATTTTTAGTTTTGTTCACAGTGGGCAGGACATAACTTTTTACTGCAAATTAAATTCTGCCTACAATTTAGCTCAGCCCAACTACTTATTATCAGAGATTGTCAATCATATTGAGGGAAATTTGTTATAGCAATACATTTCTATGATTTGTATGAATGATGCACTAATAAAGGTTGCAACCTAGGCTGAGACTTAGTTCAAATCTCCCGAGGTTAGAGACAATCACTCCTAAATGGTTGAGAAAAACTGAAAGTCTGAGATGGCCTAATCTGAAACACTTATGTTTCAACTTGGATCTATTAGGAAAACCGAATTACAATTTTATGCTATTTCCATTCATTGCAAAACCATAATTTTACTAGATTAAAAGGATGTTCCACTTGCAACAGCATTCTTCCATTGTGCATTATGAATAAGAAAGGGATTATCTTATTCCTGAATTCTAGACAAATATTAATGATTATCATTTTTCTTTTCCTATTGTACAGTTTATTACCCTGCCTACACTAGCAGATTCTGTCCAAGGAAATACTATACACTAAAGGTGGTCAGAGTAGTGTTTTTATTTGGATTATTCTGGATATGTGGCTTATGTATTAGGAACAATATATATAAATTGCTGATGTGGAACACTGGTACTTCAAAACTTAGAGATGGTCAAATCCAGATTTTTTGTTTAGGCTACTTCTGGACTGAGATGAAAAAAAAAAGATTGAAAAATTATACTGTAGATATGAAAGTAGTTTCCTTATGTTTCAGCGTGGTGTTTTGTATGTAATTACGTATACCCTGCTTCATAAAGGCATTTTATTATTCATATTTTTTTAAAAAATCATAGCTAGGATTTCAGTTGGGTTCATTTGAAAGACTTCTACAAGTTCATTTTCTTGATGGTCTGGACCTAATGTTCTGGTTCTTCCCACTCCAGGAAGAACTTGACCAGGCATCCAGAGATAAATTGAGTCTCCAGTGTTTACTACGGTACATCTAACGATTTGTTTGGTTCTATTATTTTCAGCAATATAGTCTACAGTCCCCATTTTAATGTCAGGTCAGGTGGTGTCACATTTAGGGATGCCAGGCCTAACTGTGCCTTCCACCATTTCCTCTTATATCTGAGTAATCAGATTAAGGCAAAAATAACAAAAAGAGACTCTTCTCACACTTTCTACTTAACCATTCACCTACAATGTTTTACATAATGAACACCTGGCACAGATTTTAGTGGAAGCGCCAATATTTAAAATATGTTTTAACAACATTTGTTAAATTCAAATTTCATAATATCCTGGTAATTCAGTATAATGATATTGACGTCATCTGAACAAGCATATAAAACAAATCCCTCAAGAAGCTTGTAACTTTCTGGTATTGGGAAAGGCTGTAATAGTAGCAAAACTGAGGTTCGAAAAGGAACAACCAATGAAAAGCCTATGATTTCTATATTCTTTAGAAGTTTGCATGGCCAGTGATATATAATATATATTAGGGATAAGAAAATTATTTTATGCCATAAAGTTGTCACGTCACCAAGAAAAGCAATGAGAGAGTCAACCATTTGCTATGACTGAAAAGAAAAGGAAATAAAAAAAGCCCCAAGGCGGGTGCTGTGGGAAATGGGTGGCTTTTGGCTTCGAGTGGTGGAGGTTATTCAAGCAGGCATACCACAGAAGAGGTCCAGGAACAAGAAAGAATGAATCATCAACAGGCTCTGCGACCTGATATATTAACCACCCAGATGGGAAGGAAAATACAACTATGCCTTTTTCCTGGAAACTTCATTACCCTTCAGCCTAATATAAGCCAAATTTCTTGTCCTTATTTTGCTTAGCAGCTTCCCTGACAACAGCAAAGCTTTCTGATTTCCTATTGATGTGAAAGCACTGACCCCTTTTTCTTAGGTGCGGTCTTCTGACTCTAGAATATGTGTAGTGAAGTAGGTTAATAAAACATTAGCAGATATTGAATAATATTAATAACGCTCCAGTTTAGACCCATCTCCAAATCTTCAGGCCATTAACTGTTTGATGGAAAACACAAAACGGATTAAAAGTTATTTATTTATTTCCCAGGAACAGTAACAAACCATCTGCAGTAGTCTACAGATCTTTAACTTTCACCTGACTGCCACACAAGATCTGTACAGTTTTTACTGACTATGTTAACTAGAAAAAAATCATACTATTAATAGCATCTTAGTATAACAGGAACCATTATCTGAATCTTAACAGCTGAGAAGTTCGTGTTCCTACCCTTCTCACTTTTTTTAATGAAAGCTTTACCATGAAAAAGTATGGTATTGGAGAATCCAGATAATATTTTTATAATTAAAGTGATTAAAACCAATGTAGAACATAGTGAAACAAAATGTGAGAAAACACAAGCATGGTGAAGTTGGTAGTTGTATCCTCAACTGGAACAGGAGAAAACAACAAAACAAGAAAGTGTAAATGCTGTTTTGTCTTTTTCTGTGAAATCTTGTCAGCAAAGCATGGAAAGAAATAACATTTTTTTTTCCCTTAGAATACTGTTATTATAGCAACTTCTTGGGAAGATTGAATTCCTATTATCTAACAACCTGGAGCACCAGTGTTATAACTACAGCTCTTTAGTGCCTCTTCAAAAAGGGGTTCCAACTGACATCTTGGACCTTGTTTCAAGACACAGATATCAGAAAAAGTTTGATACTTATTATTTGTATTTTCTCTTTTTATTAAGTTTAAATAATTCAATGAAATCTTAAATGTTATGAGACAGCTGATTTGTACTTTTCAGTAGTAATGCACTCATTTGAAGAGATTTGCCTTGCCCAGTTTAGCGTCCCAAAACTATTGTGAGATGCTTACGTAAATTCTACTATCCAAACGTATTTGTGAAAGATATTTCAGGCCCATGATATTAAAAATTTAGTTGGATTTACAGGTAACATAATTTACTGCCTCCCAGCACCATGAATAGTGCCCTTGCTGGCTTCAGGATTTAAAGGATTTAGCAGAAGGTTTATCACTTAACTTCAGCAGACAATCCTGCAACAAAGCGAAGCTAGAATTTTTGTCCAGACTCTATGTTTCCAAAGCATAAATGCAGATATATAAAGAAAAACAAACGGTTTCACACTTCAGGAATGTCTCTTGGATACATTGTGAAAGTGAAACGTATTAAAAAGTGTTTAAGAGTGCATAAGCTTGTTGCAAATATTTAGCATCCTTAAAACTGCATTGGTATATGTATGTGGGAATGTGAAATCAGAAAGGTTTTGGGAATTGGTTAGCATGAAACTGCCCTTTTGTACATTTTCTGATATATCTTCTTTCTTGTGCCAACCATGTTTTTCCCAAATCTCAAAGCAGAACAAGGAAGTTGCAATCTCTCCTCTGGGACAGCACTAATCAATTTTTGCCCTAGTTACTCAAATTCAAAACAAGCAAATTTTACAGAAGGTTTTTTCTACTAAGTTTGGAAATACGTACTGGTATAATTCACATTTTGACAGAAAATTGCAAATACAACAGTTCTGAGTCACATTAGTTGAGGAAAGAAACGTCTGACAAAGCTGGCTGTTTCTCAGTGCCACTTGTGAACACAGCAGAGTCTGTTAATCGCTGTGCATGCTCCAACCTGCAACCCTGACCTCGTGAGTTATGCAAACACTGCTTATGTTTGCTATTTCCCACAGGCACCTAACATTCAGTTACAGGTATCTTCACTTCCTAGACCTGCACGGACTGAACACTGTCAAACACTTCTGGATGTTGGGGCTGTACAAAGTCCTAAATATTGTGCCCTGTCATGAATTTTTTAGTTACTATGCAGGGACAGACAAATTGCATTTCAGCCTGACCTCCAGTCTTCATTTTCATAACACACATGAGTAGAGACTGTTGAAATAAAAACTTCTGCATACGATAGCCATCAGCCGTGTACTACATTCATCGCCACTAGTCAAGGAATGGATCAATTTTAGCACTTTTTCTTCTCTGCGAAGTAGCCATATTTTTCAGCATGGCTGTCAAAGTGATTGCTACCCTAAGGCTCTATTGCTGTCCTAAGCCTAGATACACAGTCATGTGACACTTTAATGCTTCAGTAAAAATGAACTTATAATGTAAAATGCTATTTTCATTTTATTCCTGTGTATTCATGTAATGCTGTTTGGGTGTCTAAGAGTTTGCATGATATGCATTGAGCATATCTTTCACTTTTGCAAAATTGTATTTATGCCGTTTCTTGCAGCCGACAGAGTCTTTGCTCTTGATTAACTGTTCCTCCAGCAAGGAGCTGTAAGAGCTTGGTTGGGTGAACAGTGAGTGGTATAGTTTCATAACTCTTCTTCTTATATGATTGTTTTAAAACACATTGCTTTGGGAAGCCAGGGCATTTTTTTTTTCATAGACCAGCACACATTTCATAAGCTCATGATGAGGAAAATGCAACTCATATTTATTTCTGCTTTTTTGGTTCCATTTGCTCACATAATAGCTATAACCAGTGATGCTACTTAAGTGAGTCATCTCCTTAGTAAGCATAATGTTGCTGCATTTTCAGTAGTTTAATTTAAGGAACAGACTGTAAATAGAGTGAAAGCTTTCCTTCACTACACACTTCACCCTTTTATGTTCCAAAATGGGAGAGGGTCTTGACAAACAACTTCCCTCATGCCATCCCAAAGAAAACACATTACAAAAAAGCACTATGGATCCAAACTCACAAAATTTCCTCTATTCACTGTGCATTAACCCATACAGAAGGGTTTTGTCTGAAGGATGACCAAAGTATTTGTTCTGTTATGACCAGTAGCTATAACACTGAAGTTAAACAGAAGGAAAACAATTGCCCTGGGAGTCAACATGTTTTGTTGCTGCAAACCACCGTGGGAAAATCAGTAAAAAAATGAGAAGAGGATTTGATAACAGTGAAAGTCTACACCTTTGCTCTCTGCTAACCTCCTCTTGACCCCAAAGGCAAAGATTGCTTTCTCTTATGAAAGAAATTCAGTAACCTGCTTCTCATCAACCTCAGAAAGGTTATGTCTGGAAACTAGACTTGGCATGCACAATTATTTTAGCAAGAAACCAGCAATGTGTATTTTTTGCAGTTTCTAGAACCACTAAGAATAAACCTGGACAAAAGATTTATCACTTTTATAACGAAAGTCAATTGAGCATGACTGTAATAAGTTCCAAGAAAACTTTAACTCAGCTAAAGTGAGACTGGGTAGGAAATTTAAAGAGAAGTGATTCTTGTTATCAGTTTTAAGGAATGATATTATGTGATAACAAAAAACAAAGGGAAAACAAGATTAGTGATTGCTCAGAAAACATCGTACTACTCTAAATTATCATGACACCACAATCTTTGGCTGTGAAGTTAATTTCCTCAGTAATTATATTCTTCTCAGAAGTACAAGCACTCAGAAATGCCTGCCTGTTATGTCTTCCTCAAGGTATGACAAAAATCAGATCTTTGGTGCCACAGTAGAATTGCAGGGAAAGGAGGAAATCCTCTTGCTGCCCCATTTTCAGGACCTATAATATATACCCATGATGTCCAGACTCCATACACAGAGTGTGCCTTTTGACTGCAATATTCATGACAAAATTGTTTTCAGCTATCAGTAGAATCCAGTCAGCCAATAGGGTCATCCTGGAAGGACTCAGATGACCTTCTAAATTACCCTGTATAAGTCCTTTTTGTCCCCTAGAAAGCTGAAAACAATATAATTATGTTCTGCTTTTAAAAATTGAATTTCTGTTTAGATGGGTGCACAGAATATAGACTATAACACTAAATTATTCTGAAATGCAATTTGTCACCAGAAGTGCGTCCCTAATCCAATGTGAATACTGTCTTTGTGAAAAGAAAAAGCAAATCACTAGTTATTTGTCATAGCCATAGTAACCATGTCTCAGAGACAATGTTTCTTCTCCAAAATCACACTTGTAGGGTTACATCTTCAGTCTTGGATCTCTGCCATGGAGACTTAGACACTCTGAAGACCAGTATATACAGGCAAAGAAAGATTTCTTCTGGAAACCACACCACAGTGTGGCTCTGCAGCCACAGTTACTCCTGCTCCTTGTGGCAAATCCTACCATGAGAATAAGGCTCAGACATGTTGTTGACAAAGAGAGGTGGCATTACTAAGAAACTGTAAAGTATCTTCTCACTTATGGAAACTCAGTGAAAATTACAACCCAGGTCAATAAGTTGTGGACCTAGGGGCCAAGAAAAACAACAAAGAAAAGAAAGGTTAATACATTTATGAACAAAAGACAGCGGCCTTATAGACTTCTGGAAAGGCAAAATTTACAGCAGTGTCACTGCTCCCACATTTAATGATAAAAGTATCATCTGAGGATATTCATATCCTGTCCCAAAGAAACAGGTCAGGACACACTGAACAGTTCTATGAGACATCCTGCCTTTTGTGGCATCTGATCCAAAAGTCGTGTAGCCTCACAATTATCTGCGGTGCTCTCCACACAGATTACTGTGCTGGGTCAAAAGGAGCAGCTTGAACTGTAGCTGACAGCAATGTAACAAATGTAGATGTCATTTAAAAAAAACCAAAAACAACAAAACAAACCAGAAGGGTCTTATGGAATAATACCTATTACATTTGTTTGTACAATTCCTTTTTGGTCAAATCAAGTTCTCAGCATTACTATTTCAGTGTGAGTATTACATGGTCAAGTACATCATGAGATGAAGATTTTTAGTATAAATGCCATTATTGCCTTAAGGTGGATGTCTACAAATGAACAAACAAAACTTTGTTAATTTATAAAGGGCCCGCTTCTGTGCAAGGAAAGCCTTATAATTCTCTAGGCAAATAATTTATATCTGTTTTCCTGATGCTCATGGTAAAAACAACAGAAGACGGATAGAAGTTGTTGAAATCCTTTCAGTACTGTTTGAAAATGTCAGCCTGTCTTCTTGTATGCTCTGGCAGCAGGGTAATGTCCTGTAACCCAGCATTAATGTCAAAAGAGAAATTGTATTTTAAGCTGTCTGTTCAAAGACTCCCCAGAGGCTCCAGCAATACAGTGGTCCTAACACTAGATTCCAGCTCTGGAGTCTATAATATAAATTTTAATAGCTAATTGAGTAATTATTTTTCTAGTTACTTAGAAATCAAAAAGCAGTTCTAAACTTGTCTACACATTGAGTGGTAAGGGGTGGCCACATCTCACAGCAAGGAAAGAGATCACTTCCAATGTGAAAAGACTCCAATCTTTTGCCACATCTATGATTTCAATAAGTAAAAATAAAGGAAGAAACTTTCAAACCTAGAGATGTAGTTTATAGCTACAGTTAGGATATTTCTTTTTCATTTATGTTCTTGACATCTTCCTTACAACACACACACATACACACACATATATATATGTTTATACAAATTAAAAACTATCCCAGTTATGGTTTTTGCTGACTCTGTGTAGTAAAAGACAATAATTTAACAAAGCTTTGGAAGACAAGGACAAAAAACAATATCAGAAAAAATCTCTTACCTAATTTAAATACTGAGACGGGGCCTTTGATATAGGCAACTTCAATATTTTTCCATCCCATCTTATACCTAATTTTATGACTAGAGCTCAGTTTGATCTGACTTGCAGTGTTTAAGTTCTCTGAAAGTCTGTTTTCTTTACCAGCCACTTTATCACTTTCATATTTTCACCTTAATATCTTAACATGCTTTTCACATTCTAAACCATTTGCATAATATTCAGCTAATGTCTTCTCATGAACTATTTTTGAGTATCATTCAGTCACATTGTCTTATTGTTCATGTTATTACAAATGTTTCAAAAGTGTCAAAGTACATAAAAAATAAATATACACTTTTCTAAAAAAAAAACCAATTTGAAATTAGTGTTGAATTTTTAAAATATATTTTTACAAATGTTTTTTTTTTAGCATGAATTGTTCTAGCTTGACAGGCAGCATGTGTACTTTGGAAGAAAGTGAAGAAGAACAAGGCAGGGGGCTGGAACTGGCAATGGCAGACACCAGAAAAGCTTCAAGAATATTCTCTCTCAAGGGAGAACATAGCCTTTGGATATGCCCTGTGCAGAAGCACTGCTAAGGACTGTACATAAACAAAATTCCAGGAATTTCACAAAACAGAGAGATATCCTTTCCCCCTTGCCAGCTGCAAAAAGGAAGGTCTCAACATGCCCCTGCATTATGTGTCATAAAAGAGCAGATACATGACACAAAAGACATATTCTTTTTTGATTTCCAAAGATCAGTAACACGAGAAGACTCTGTCCTACTGTGGGAACAGGCAGCGTCCACTAAGATCTAGCTCTTGGCAACCTGATAGCTTAATGTTTTTTTAAAATATGTATCTATATAAGTGTGTGTGGGTGTGGGGGGGTATTTTGTTTTCATTTTTCTAAGTATTTTTCTTAATGAATGAAAGGTTGCTCTACTACTTGGAGCTAGCTCTGAATCCAGCCATAACTTTCCCTTGTTTAAGCCCACTGCAGAAAGGGTAATGGTCAGCTGAAGCACTGTTTTCCAGTTGTCATGCATTATTAAGACTCTCCTGCTGCAATATGTGTAATCCGAATTGCCTACGGCTTTGCAAGTCTTCTGATGTGATGCCTCACCAAGACTGAAGCTAGACCGTGTGCAGAAAGCCTGATTGCACCTCTTGCTATAAATACTGCTTTTGTTTTTAATTTGCACTCCTGTCAAAGGATATCTACCCCAAACTTGTGAATTTATTGACAAAAAATCACCTCTATCCTTTCAGTACTTGTTCCTAGCTTGCCCTACCACAGACAGCTCTTGCTTTATCAAAGCATTTGGGAGATGTACTGACTTGTTCAATGAATAAAGGTGAACACAGGCAAAACAAAAGGGGATATGCCTATATTTTTTTTTGTTTATGATGGTCTGAGTTGCTGGCACATATTTCATTGAATCCCTAATTCTATTACTTCCTTACACAGGCTGTTTATATTTGCTCATTAATGAAACAGTATCATGACTGAACATGTGGCAGCCACAGTAATTAGCAAAGCATCTCCTTCTATTCTTCAAAATGTCGTCAAAACACTTGTCAGGAAACAAACTCATTTTCAGTCTCTGCTGCCATTTACAGGGTTTCAGGCACTGATGATAGCTTGTCTGCTTAGTTTAAAAGAGCTCTTGATATAACAGAACCTGACACTGTTTACTTCAGCCTATTATGCCTGCTGCATTCACTGAATGCTTCAGTGGAAAAGAAAAATCGAAAGAAAGCTACTCATTGTAATGCCAGCTGCTTTTTAAAAAAAGGAAATCAATTTTTGCTTGAGCTCAGAATGTACTCAGCAGGCCCAGAATGACCCCCACTTCTGATGTCAACAACAAAAGAATCTGCCTGCGTTTTCCACAACAATCACAAAACAGCTAAAGAACATTGAAAATGTAAGATTAGTTTCATCCTATTTTATGTTCAAATTGGTATCTACTAATACAGACAGTATCTCAAAATTGAAAGACTGCTATTTCACAGGTTGCATGTAGAAACTTGATGAGAAACAAAGGCATTTTTGAACATATTACCTCATTAAAAATTACTTGAGTTACAGGACCATTTTAAGGCTGAATTTAAGTTACATTTGTGTTTATAACTGGTATCACAATGACTTTCTGTACTGTCAATTCATTATTTTATGGCCAGCTTGTTTCAAATAAAGTTATCTAATTATGACAATGATCACAATGTTTTGCATATTCATGACAGCCCTACATCTATGTAATTCAAAACTTCTTGCTATTCTGAATGCGAAACCAATGTCTTTCTCTTAGCATAAATTTTTATATAAACTTGTTTCCATAGTATGAATGAGACTGCATAAGACTTGTCATAAGACTAATCATTATTACATTAATTATTATCATTGCGTTATTATTACTAATATTATTATTACTCTGGCAGTGCAGCCACGCACAGATAAAAATCAGGGCTGTGCTGTGCTAGGCTATGCAGAAATGCAGATCTAAAAAAAAAGTACTAGAGACTTTATAATTGAGACAGGTAGAAGCCAGCAAAGCTCACAAAGCTCCTGGGCCAGCCTACTAGGAACCTCTGTTCTGTGGTGTTCACTAAACTCACAAGGATAACAATATCAAAGTGAGCACCTCCATCACCAAATATCTTGGCTTCTTTACTTCTTGTCCTGTGTTTCTGGCTAGGTTAGAGAGATATCAAAACACTTTCAACTCTAAAGAATCTCGAACAGAAATGAGAGAAAGAAAAAATGCAAACAACCCAATTTTTCCTCTCATTTTCAAAAAATAATGATTTTAGCACTTTATGCCTTTAAAGCCCCATGCAGTCTTTCCAGTAGTTCAGTCTGGTTTATTAGGCACAGAGACTCTGCTAACTTCCATGGTGTCTACCAGTGCTGATACTTTATTTTTGTACTAGGGTTTGCATTACTCTGGGTATAACTATGGCCTTTAGAAACCTATAACACACGTTTGTCTAAGTCACTCTGTGCTCCCCTGCTGTCAGCTGAGAGTAACAGATTAGATACCTTGCGCCCTAAAAACAGTTATTTTAGATGTCTACTGTAGGTCAAGATGAACAGTATCCTAGAAGGACCTATCTTTCTACATTAATTAGCTGAAATGAAGATTTCCTTACACCCCTGTGCTTTGACAGAATTTAGGTTTGTTTTCTCTTGTTCAGTTATTTACTTATTTCAAGATAGAAATAATTTTTGCTAGATGTTTGTAATTGTTGGGATTGCCCTGTATGTTTTTGTCTGCACTTTTTTAATATAATGAAAAATAGATTTTTTAAATTCAGAAAGGTAAACTTTTGACCTTTAGGTTAAAAATTTTAATAGCTTTTCCACTTAATATTTAGAATTGGTGAAAAAATACGTCAAACAGTTGGGTATTCAGTTTTTGTCATCTTTGCCTGTTTCCTCACTTCCTTTTTTATTTCATTGAAATAGCAGAGAGACAAAAGAACCAAAGGCCAGTGTCCAAAGACTGAGGCATAATGCTTTTGATTTTCTTGCTGCTAAAGAAAAAAAAATTGCTCAGGGAAACATACTTGGACCTATTTCATCCCCTCTTTCTCCACCAGAAATACACAATTTTCCCAGAGCAACTCTAGTGACTGGAGCATTTGTTACTAAGTATAGCCAAAGAGTCCTGTGAGGGTTAGAGGTCTATTCCACCGTGTAAGACAGATTCTCTCTACTCTTTCACAGTGAAATCAGAAGAATGGGATTAAGAGCTTTTGGCACCTCTGGAACTCATAAAAAATTATTTCAATGGTAAGCAGGAAGGAATAAAAAAACTAAGAAAGTAAAAATATTGGAGAAAAGGAATTATGTGAGCACAATGAATGGGCAAGAATCTCAGTTATTAAAACAAAAAAAGATATCTGGGTTGAGTTCACAATTTAAATCTTTGATATTTGTTCACTAACTTCATATGCTTTCCTGTACAGTGTTTGGACTGGCAAGAAGTAATTAGGAAGAGAGGTAATTTGATATCTTTTAATGAAGACTCAGTTCCAAATTACAGACAATAAATTCCTAGGAAAATAGTAACAATTCTGTTACAATAGTAACAGAGTCCCAAAAATGTTTTTTTCACTTAGTTTGTAGTCAAGATAAAGAACAGCTGTACTCAGCTGTCCTCAAAAGTTTCTTCCTGTTTCTTCCTATTTTAAGTAACAACAGTTTGGCCATCTTCCACAGGACCTCCCATAAAATGATCCAGAAAGGTGCTTGAGGAACTGGAAAGGGTTTTTTGATGAGGAGGTCAAACATCTGTTGGAGCATTCTGGTTGTGCCTGGACATTTTTAATGGTATTATTGCTCTCACTTTCACAAAACAAGGGTTTGCAGTGCTTGAAAATCGTTAATCTGGTGCAAAACCACCCATCTTACTTAAAGAACAAATGACCCTAAAACACAGGATGAATGAGGGATGAAAGGAAAGATATTAGGGGAGTTCCAATAGGTACTGCATGAGTTAATTCTCAGGATGTTTCCTACCTCACTCATCCATAAATCCACAAATCACTGCCATCACTTTTGATCAAACAGATATAAGCAGAAAACTCCCAGAAACTACTGTCCCTAAAACTGTCAGGTACTAAGAGAGCTGTTGGAGATAAGGTCTAATTCCTTTCTTATCTTCCAGTGAATGGCAGGAATGCTGTTTAGGAACCGTCGTTAGTCTATGCAGAGTGCACCCATGCCTAACAAGGCACATGCCACTGGATAGGCTTGACCTTTACAGGCTGCATCGATTTTCAGTCAGCTAATATTTTACAAATATTAATTTTAATTGTCTCATTAGGTTTGTTTCTGCCTCTGAGTTAGCCTGTTGATTAGAAAGTCGTAGGAGTTGGGCTCAAGATAGCAATCCGTTAACTTTTACATGGGGAAACAAAATCTAGTTAAAGGAGGCCAGAATTCCTGAATTTCTCTTTCCCTGCTTCTTCAGCAGATACAAAAATATTGACGGTCAAATTAACTCAATGCAGTTTCACTAAAACTCTCTTACCATACAAAATTGTGACGACAAAAGGAGAAAGTTACTTTTCAACTTTGGTACTTCTTTTGTCCAGCTGCGACCTTATAGAAGTATTTGAGACTTACTTTCTGCCCAGAGATCGTAGGAGCCTTCAATAAAACCAAATGAATCCATGTGATGATCTAAGATAAAGGGGTATTTTTAATATTGATTTGATCAAGTGCTTTTTGAGACACAGCAGACTGTCATCTGAGGAGAGCAGGTCTAGAGCACAATTATATATTGTGTGAAAAACACTTCCTTGAGTTTGTTTTGAATCTGGTGTTTTTCTTTAATTTCTATTTTATTATAAGGTCAAATTCTCTATTACAAGAAACAGAAACTACTAATTTCCTATTCAGCTTCTTTATTCCACACAGCTTTAATGAATCTCTACACTTTTCTGGCCTCGTGGCCCCATTTGTCCCTTCTTTCAGGGTGGAGACCCATGTCATCTATTTCTCATGAAGGAAAATTTTCATACCTTTCCTCATTCTTTGCTCAGACTAGTCACATAAAACAGCTGTTTTTCAGACTCTAGATGATGCCTTGCATTGTCATAGTTGACTATTCTCCTTGTGCTTTGGAAATGAGTGTCTTGGCAAGAAGAAGAAGACATGATTTTAGAGAAATTTTCAGGGGGAAAAAGTAAGAGGAAGAGCATTCCTAATCCAGGTGTACCAGCTATTTTAACTTTAGCCTAAGAAAGGAATAAAATGGACAATCAAGAGAAGAGGACAGATTAAAGGGAAATAGGAAAGTATTATATGAAATAAATTATTAAGTGGTTAGCAATTATGCTTCTGCTGCAAGTTACAGATACTAATTTAAGCCTCAGATCATGATGGATGGTAGTAATACACATTTCCATAGCTTTTTCCTCCTGGTATGCCTTAAGTGTTTTCAAAAAAAATATAAAATAAGTAATCATGACAATTACCTAACTTTTGCAAATGAGAAACAGAACATGTCATACAGGTTCTTCTAATCTTTGTTTGATGTAGTTGGGACTAGTTGTTTGTCTTCAAATGAAAGAAATGAGAGAAACTCAACGGAGCCTCTTGTTCCGTACTGTTCTCATGTGGAGCCTGGGTCTCAGCCAGTCAGATGGGGAGCCTAAGGAGGTTAATTCTAAAATGAGGTATTTGGGAAAGCAGGTGAAAGTTCTTCAAATCTTTCTCACATAAGGTTGCAGGCAAGTCTGTGTATAAGCAATCATAGAATTAAAGCAGCCTGAGACTAAAGCCTCAGCACAGTTACAATGCTGTCATTTTTGATTATCTATAATGTAGTTACTGATGCTTAAAATAAAGCACTCTCACTGTACTGCATTCAGATATCTCACTCTGTTCACTGGGGTTTTGTGCATGTAAGGTAGTAACAAACAATTTCTGCACAGTTACACAATTACAAGCATCTTTGGGAAAAGAAAAAAAGACAATATTTACTCATATTTACTCGCAGTGCAAACACTACCTACCTTCTGTTCAATTTTAGTCCACTCATTGCCTGGACACTCAGAGAAATGGCACTTGTCTCACACAAAATTTTACTTCTGCTCACCTATATGCAAATGCTTGTCCCTGAGCTGCAAAGAACAGAGTAAGAGTACCTCAACTCTTCACGAAATTCTAGGTGCTATAACAACTGCTTGTCTACCTGTCACCAAAACAAAAATTTATTTGAACAGGTATATCTCCATGCAGTAAAATATCTTTTCAGGTTTTTTCTTTATGTATCATGAATGCTATGCTTTATGTATCATGAATGTGTGAGATATATTGTCAAAAGTTTTGAAATTTATCTAAATTTATGTTCTTATTTACAAAACATGACATGACCATTATGAGTTATTGTCAGATAAGAAGAATGAGTTTCATTTTTTATTCTCTTTGGTAAGAGATGCTGGATATAGACATGGTGTAGCCTGGAAAATAATGTACACCATCTGTGAGAAGTTCCTGTTTTCTTCGGGCACAAGCACAGCAAAGTTTATTTTTCACTTTAAGGGTGTCCATAAGTCAAGCTAGACTTACGTGGTGTGTGTACTACGTGATAATTTTATTGTCATCTGATTTCTTGTCACTTTATAGAGATTGCAAATGTATTGACTTTTGAAAGCCTTGTGCAAAGGCTTGACATTCTTACGCGGGTGCCAGTGCCTTGGAGGAAAATGTGTAATATAGTTCACATCATGTAGTTATGCTCATTTGGATATTAACCGTCACAATGACTGCCCTGATAAATCAGAATAACCATTCTGAACACAGAATCATCCCAGCAAGGAGACCTAAGGACTAACAGGACAAAGAACTACTATAACCTTACCAACACAGTCCTTCACTTAGCTTTGAAGTAGCTATATATTTGTTTTGATATTTGTTTTCCCAGAAATGGAGGAGGTTCTGGGAGTGCTTTTCCAAGTCTTGCATCAACTCCACAGATTGCATTATATTTTTACACATGAAAGAGGTCTTTCTGTCATTAGCTAGTAAGTCTCTAGCTAAAAAAAAACCCAAGCAAATTTAGTGCTTACCCTGACTGCAAGAACTCATCCTAGAGTGCTAACATTTAAATTAACGATTTCAAAATCCTTTCAAAGTCTTTCTGTTTTATCATTAACAAGATGCAGCTGGATGAAGCAGTGATAATGAGATAAACATCAATGGAATAGAGGAACATAGGTCTGTTTGGAGTTGTATTTAAACTTATATCTAGGGGGTTGTATGACAGTTTTAGTATTTTCAAATCCTGGATCCACAGATGGAAATCATTAAGAGGCAGAAACATAGCAGCACTTTCATTATGGAAAGAGAAAATATTTTAGATTTTTTTTTTAGTTGTTTTTCAATTCCCTTCTCCATGTGGATTCTCATTTATGAACTAGTATGAAGTAGATAAATATTTTAGAAATAACGCAGTACAAACTACAGAAATTATTCACTTTTTAAATATGGCTAATTTTCTGCCTGATCAGCTCAGGGCAGGATGAGGACTCTGGAGGTGGCAGTGGTGAGAGGTTAAGCTCGTGGCTGGGAGAGGAGCAGGGAGGCACAGACTCTCCCCTGCTAACTGCTAGGTGGTCTCAGACCATCCGAGGCACCTGAGTTTCCCCTGAAATGCTGTGTGAAGGTGTCGACGGTGGGACAGGATGATGTGACATGGAGGAAAAATCTCTACAAGTGGAACCAGCTCATGCTCAATGGGATTTAAGGAGCAGTGCCAGACCACACTCTAAGATACGTCTGAGGTCAGTGTGGAGAAGCTCTGTGACCAATGTCTCTCTGTGCAAAGGCAGTTGAATTCAGTCTCTAGGTCCTCCAGAATGGTCTTTTTACATCTATAAAATAATTCAAATATTTATAAATAAATGTCAGGTGGTGAGTATAAAAGACAATAAGGAAAATGACAAACTTAAAGAAGAAACAAAATTGGACCTTAGCATTTAAAAGATGTTCTCACCAGGAGTTCAGTTTCTTCACCCTAAGAATTTGAACTGAATGCAAGGAGACAGAAAATGCTGTTAGTGATGAAAATCTTCTCTTTTTGCACCTTAGGGTGATGACTGTTTTGTGGAATAATAACAAGAAATGTTTATTTGGACCAAAGAACTTTCACCATAGTAGAAGTCTGAATCTTAAGATTTGCTTGGCATTGATGTAAATTTCATTTGACTAGAAAATTCATTGTAATACAACATTAACCATTAAAATACATGTTAACACTTGAAATAAGTAGGAAGAATTTTACATCTTCTGGCACATACTTATTTTTCTTTCAGCCAAGGTTGTAATATTTTCCTTGCAGGGTCCTTTTTTTTCCTTCTGAAATGATCAATGAAACACAGGAGTCATTGAAGGAAACAGACTAGCTGCATCTCTTAATACTTACTGTTTTGTTCTCCCAAATCAATTTAAAAGCATACTTCTGAGCATCATTCACATTTTTAATAAATATAATAGCAGACATATTGCTTGCTTTGCTTAATGACATCCTGGTAGCTCAAACGTACCCTTCTAAAGCACGTGTCAAAAATCCCAGCAGCGATCAGCTTTATTGTCACATTTGTACAGGCTACTGCTGTAAAAGATAAAAAAAAAATCATCAGCAACTAAACAAGGGCTAAGGAGAACCATCATCCTTTACTGGATACAGAGGGAAACATCACTGTGGCCGAGGTAATAGGGCAAGACTAAGGCCTTCTTTGCCTCAGTCTTTGACAGCAACACGAGTTGTCCTCTGGGCACCCAGGCTCCGGAGCTGGGAGACAGTTACAGGAAGCAGAATGAAGCCCCCATAATCCAGGTGGAAATCCAGGTGTACACACAAGTCCAAGGGGTTGGGAGGGGTCTACCCATGGACACTGAGGGGGCTGGCAAGAGAAACACCTTCAATCATTTGCCAGTAGTCCTGGGCAACCGGGAATGTCACAGCTGACTGGAGGCCACCCAGTGTGGTGTCCATCTACAAGAAGATTTGGAAGGAGGATCTAGGTGCTGGGGAAGATCATGGAGCAGATAATTTTGAGTGCCATCACGTGGCATGTGCAAAACAAACGGGCTCAGTCCAGCCAGCATAGGTCTAAGACAGGTACTGCTTGACCAGCCTGATCTCCTTTTATGACAAGGTCACCCACTTAGCAGATGAGGGAAAGGCAGTGGATGGCCATACCTGGGCTTTAATGAACACCATTTCCCACACATTCTCCTGAAGAAACTGGCTTGAATGGGTGTGCTGCTCTCTGAATGAAAATCGGCCTGGATGGAATGTGGTGGAGAATGGAGTTCCATCCAGCTGGCGGCTGGTCACAAGTTTTCCAAGGTGCTCCCCAGGGCTCAGTATTGGGCACAAGCAGCCCAGTTCAATATCTTTATCCATGATCTGGATGAGGGGATGGAGTTCCCTCTGAGTCAGTTTGCAAGTGACTCCAAGTTGGGCAGGAGTGTAGATCTGCTGGAGGGCAGGAAGGCTCTGCAGCGGGATCTGGACAGGCAGGATCACTGGGCTGAGGCCAGCTGGATGAAGTTCAGTAAGGTAAAAGGTCCTTCCCTTCAGTCACAACAACCCCAGGCAGTGCTATTGGATGGGGCAGAGTGGCTGGAAGCTGCCTTGGAGGGAAAGGACCTGGGGGTGCTGGTCAACAGCAGCCGAACCCGAGCCAGCCCGGGTGGCCAAGAAGGCATCCTGGCCTGTATCAGCAATGGGGTGGCCAGCAGGACCAGGGCAGGGATTGTCCCCCTGTACTGCGCACTGGTGAGGCCACACCTCGAGTGCTGTGTCCAGTTTTGGGACCCTCACTGCAAGAAAGACATTGAGGTTCTGGAGGGAGTCCGGAGAAGGGCGGTGGAGCTTGGGACGGGTCTGGAACACAGGTCCTGTGGGGAGGGGCTGAAGGAGCTGGGGGTGTTCAGCCTGGAGAAAAGAAGGCTCAGGGGACACCCTCTTGCTCTCTAAAACTGCCTGAAAGGAGGCTGTAGCCAGGTGGGCTTGGCCTCTTCTCCCGGGCAGCCAGTCACATGACAAGAGGACACAGGCTCAAGTTGTGCCAGGGGAGGTTGGTTTAGGTTGGATATTAGGAAAAAAATTCTTCGCTGAAAGGCTGGTGAGGCATTGGAACAGCCTGCCTGCGGATGCGGTGGAGAAACCATGAATGGAAATGTTCAAAAAAGCATATGGATGTGGTACCTGGGACATGATTAAGTGGTAAACATGGCAGTGCTAGGTCAATGATTAGACTAGGTTGTCTTAGAGATCTTTTCCAAGCTTAATGGTTCTATGATCCTTCCTTTAAACTGAGGCAAAAAATGGGGATAAAAAAATCCTGATTTAAAACTTGTATTAATAAAATTTCAATAATAGCATTTTATATTTTTTTTAAATTACTTTAAATTTTGAGCCTATCTCACACCTTTTTGTAGACTTTCTCTTCTTTCTCTTCTGCTTTTGGCCTTTAGAACAATATTCTGAAACTAAAGGGATCTCATTTTGTGTCTTATTGCAGTTAAGTGTTCTCCTTGCATCATTATATTTTCAAATCCAACACTGCATCAAATCAGACTCTAGAATAGGACGTCTCAACGACTTAATATCTTTCAATGTTTGTAATTAGTTGCTTTCTAAAAGACAAGCATCCATACAATGCTATCAGATCTCATAATATCACTTTTTGACAAAAAATAATTATTCCCTTTGGCTTAAAAAACTGGTAGACTTTGGTAGACTGGCAAATATATGTACTGTAAGCTGTTATTTTTGTAGCACGGCAGTGATAGCACTGCCTTCCCTAGCAGCCCTAATCTTATCTCAGTGTTAACTCAGATGACAAATTAGAAAGGAAATGTGTATCAACCACAATTTTATTCGAAATTCCATTTCAAAATATGTGCATGCAGTCAAACTTTCAGATTTACTAACATTTTGCTTTTGATAGCATGTACTATCCCTGTACCAAATCTCCTTTGTTTCTCAGCTCCATTCTCTGCTTTATTTCAGCATCTGTGTTCCTTTTAGCATTAGTCTGCGAACACCAATGCTTCACCTGTGCTCACTTGTGACACAGCAGCTGTGGACTATACAAGTAAATCACAGCAGCATGTGGAGAAAAATGGGAGAGGATAAAGTCTCCTTGGTAAATTTGTATGTTCTTATAATAAATTTCTCTCCCTCCTGAGTTCCTGCTGTCAGAGGAGGATGCTCTAGTGCCCTGGTTCCGGAACAGTTGCCTTGTCTGATCCTAGGCAAGCCAATTGCTGTTACTCAAAGTATCACAAAAACCCCATCACTGTTACCACCACAAAAAAAAGAAAAACCGCAAAACCCAAAACGCAACTGTTTTTTAAACTTTTTAAACACAGATCATTGGGAATTTGGGTATTTACTGAAAAATTTTTGGGAGTAGCAAAATTGTGCACTATGTTTTTATACTGTAATTTTTTGTCTAAATAGATACGGAACTATCTTGAAATCTGACTGTGTTTGGCTCTCCACTCTTCAGCTACTTAACAGCAAAAATAGGAAAGTACAGGCTTTTCTGTCTTCCCATGGGAACCAGAAGAATTTACAATATATTTGTAAATATACAAAGTGTTCAAATGTTATGTGTAACCAATAGAAACTCAAGCTTTTAGCACTGACAGAGCAATAAACCACTGTATTTTAGGCAGACTCCATTGTCCTGTTTCAGTCAAATTTTACATTAACATCCTGTCACACTGCCTCTCCCCAGTGGTTTCTCCTAAATTCCTGAGGCATCACACTTCATGCCTCTTCTTTGTGACTGCATTCCTAAACCACATCGAGTGGTTTCCCTCTGTAGCTCTTATAACAGCCAGCATAAACATCTCACCATGCATAAAAAGGTGTTCAGTTCTTCTTTTGCAGCACTGAGCAGACTCAGCTCTCACTGAAGTTATTTGGATATGAAAGGTTCAGTCCCAGCAAGGCCTGGACATATAATGTACATTTGCTAGAATATCTGTAATAACTTTTTTTTTTTGTCAGAAGTCTATTGGTCACATTTTCTTGTTTTACATAGTCCTATTCTTCTCCAGATACCTTTCTTTGCTTTAAAATTTCAATTCTGCAGAAAAATTGTGTGACTCACAGACCTTTTGAAAAATGTCCGTCTGTCATCTCCATGAAAAACAGGTGAGGGAAAAGAAAGAGGCTATAAAAAATTGTTTGCCCTGCCCATCAACAGTTAAAATTAAATTTTGAAGTGGCTGACCATAGAGTTAGGAAGGCTTTGGTTGATAATATTAAAGCTATAATCTTCTGTCCTGCAGGAAATTTCACAGGCGTGCCTGCCTTCTCCTCTGCAGTATTTCACCAAAATAAACACCTGCAGAGATACAGGCCTTGGCACTAAAGGGTTTGAAGGCAGAACAAGGATCAAAGATACCAAATGTAAATGTTTTGGGCTGGGCTGGGAGATGGGTGGGAGGAGGTCAGCAGACGACAGGGAGAGCTAAACATGTGTATTGTGTCACCTTGTAGTTTGGCATCTTATTTTAACTTCTCCCTCCCAGACTTGTTATCTCCCCTTGAATGTCTGCATGTGCTGTGTAAGCACTTAATTTAATTAGTTTTTAATAAAAACCTTGGGCTAAATTTGACTCTGCCACATCTGTTAAAACCAAAGTGAACACCACTGAAATGATCAGGGTTGTTCTGGAATTGCACCACAGTCAGTTAGATCAGAAACTGTGCCCCTGACCCTCATCTCATGAAAATGTTTTCTTCCTTGACTGAGTATTTGATGGGAAATTAGTCATTGGAGCCTTACTGAGTTAAAGGAAGTATTATCACAATATGCCTGAGTCTGGTTATTAGAAATGTGATGTTTAGAAGAGACTTTTAAAGGTTCAGAATGTTTCCAGGCATTCTTAGGAGTTATGGTCTCAGAGAAACAGCTTTATACTCTTGATCAAATAAAGGCCTGGCCCTTAGGATGCTTTTCATGTCCAAATGTCTAAAAAAGGAAAAGTTGTGTGGTTTTATCCCAGGATGCAGGATCTAACAACTTGCATCAGAACCACTGGAAAGTTTCATTTCATGGAAGTCTTTATGGGACATTTCAACATCAATGTAAATCAATAAATAATAATAATGACAACAATGTATATAAATAATAAATCCCTTTTTACAACTCCTCCCTTTTCAGGGCAAGCAAGAACTTGTTCAACTTCTGTATTGCATTGAATTCAGCAGTCATTCCAATAAGTATTTCACACTAATATTCCAAATTTGAAGCAACGGTATGAGACTAGTATAGCATAGAATTTAAGAACAATTAATAATCTATCTGAAACAGGTTTCTGATCTTTACTGCAATGATCATGATCTTTCTATACTGCTATGCTTAGAACAAAGACTTCATCAAAGTCTTCATCTTTTGTTAACCGAACATTGTCCAAGGCAAATTAACAATGAATTTGCTTTGTAGAGGATTATGAAAAAAACCCAACAACCTTCCTTTGTTTTGTTGACAAGCTTTTAAGCAATAGTAGCTAAGTACTTATTCCTCTGTATAAACACATTCTAATGCCTAGAAAATACTCCCTTACATTTAATTATCCAGGTTTGTTTTTTGTTTGGTTTGTTTTGTTTTGTTTTTGTTTTTTTTTACAGGCAAATATCACATAAACATTTTCTACCAAGTCTAGATGTGTGTTATTGAAAACTCAATTTTTTTACCAAAAAATGAATTTCTAAGTATTTTAGATACTTACAGAACAAAAACCCGAAGCAAACACTTTGAGGGATAAATTCTCCTATTGAGAGTATAGGTTAAAACAAAATATCACTGTTTGCCTTATGTTATAACCTCATAAAGCAAAGCAGAAGGTGCACGGACTGGTCATAAGTTATATTCCCAGCATCCTAGTACAACACAGCTAATGCATCATGACCTCTCTTGCCCAGATGCCTACTACATGAACTGCAGCTTAAAGAGAGAGCAGAAAATGACAACTTAATACATATCATCAGGAGAATGCTTGTTCTCAGTGGAAGTGCTTTGTTTTTTATGTGATGAATGCAGAATAGCTTATGAACTGTTCACATCTTTAAAAGTAAGAACCATGAACGTATACACATTGTGATATGGCAGAATATAATGCAGATTGCTCCTGTGTTTAAGAGACAGTGTCTTGCTTTGCTTATGAAATTATTGGCAATATCTTTAACAATACTGTATGAAAACTGAGCAGTTTAAAAGAAAAAGGAAAATCAAAATTTTGTAAATTTTTATATAGTTAGCATGTATGAATTTTTCAGTCTCTAAATATTTCAAACAGTTTTTTGAATTTCAGTACAGACACAACTAACACAGAGAAGAACATAACATTGGTATTTCTAGTGTTTTCAAACTGAAAATTTCACAAATTTTCACAAATATATAGCAAATAGTTTCCTTCTGAAGTAAAAATATAATTAATGGGCAGGGTGACTACTACATTTGTTTCTTCATAGGAAACTCCATAGCACTCCCCAAGAGTTAAAAATAGAATAGAAAAAAATCCCAATTCAAAATTTCAGAAGTTTTTTCAATTAAAAAAAAAAATTAAATAATCGATTCAGAGTTTGATGTTTTCAAATAAAAAGGAGATATGCAAAAATGTCTTATTTGCAAACATTAGAAGTAAAACAAGATTTAATAATGCAAATTAAATATCTTAAAGTAGTGCAATACTTAATCTCTTTTTTCTTGTTACTTATGAAATATACTTCAAGAAAATTTCAACAAAAGCATTTCTTTCACCACACAGCCTCAAAACTACATATTCTGATTATCTGTAATTATGACAATAACTGATTATTTTCTGGACAGTAAAAACAACAAGACAGGACCAATCCTTACTCCCCACTTCTGTTTGGGTGGTGGCTTTGACCTGTTAATACCACCAAGCTTTGTCAAGAATAAGGTAACCAGAACAAATAAACCTTAACCTGATTTTCAACAAACATATAACCAGAAAAAAAAATTCAGTGAGCAGAATCTATTACAGTTTGTTCTGTTACTGCACAAAGCAAACCCTCGTTGAAACGAACAAGTCTGATTTAACAATCGTTTCATTGCCCGTTCATACTTAAAACAAAATTCAATTTAGCTGCTATGTGTCTGTCTTATGTGTGCACACACAGGACATTGGCTGGTGTTGCCTTTTACTAATCAAAGAGATTCCTTCTCTTCTAAACAACTTTTCCTTCTGTTTGTTCATACTGAGAGGTCATAATCCCCAGTGGGTTTAAGTATAATGTGTTGCTATGGGAATGACTGTGGTGCTATAAAGGGAGGATTATGACCCTTCACTATATAAAAATGTTAGGTTTCTATTACCTTCTTGAATAGCATTGAAGAATTTTCATTTCAGTGTTGGGAGTTATCTTTCCTAAATGGATGTAGGGCTAACTATCCATGTAGGTGATAAGTGTTATCCCTAGTTATTACTGATTGTGCCAATGCTTTGATTTCCAAGAGATAATGAATAACTTAATAAAGAACTGTCAATGGATGAACTGAAGCCTTTAACCAGGCAGTGAAAGGCTTTGACTGCTTAAAAAGGATTTATCAGTACATGATAGAGGCTGAAGAATTACCACAAAATCGTAGCAAAAATAATATAAAACATAGCAGAGGGAAAACAGAAACGACTCTTATACATTTTTTAATTAATGCAAATTTTCATGTTGCCTCATTTTCTTTCATTATATGGTTTAGGATTAAAGAAAGAAACAAGCCATCACTTGACTGCTTATTGCAAGACATCTCTGGCCTTGACTGATAATAAAAAGGAGTGAATGGTATGAAGCCTAAGGAACAAGGCTCAATCACTCCCAGCAATTACTGTGTCTTATTGATAACTTGCAGCTCTATCCTGCAAATGCCATCTCTGGAACAAAGCCTGTCACAGATCAGACTGAATCCATTAAAAAGCTTTGATTAACATGTCCCTAGGGTGTGCTGGGGAAACTTTTTACACCAAATGAAAGCCTATTGCTACTGCTTCTGAATTGTCCTCCTGCAATACTCTTGTGTTTTAATCTAGTGCACAGTTTAAATTAAAAAACAGCAATGACTTTGTGTGACCTAAATACGAGCTGCTTTTATTCATTGTGGGATTTATCAACTGCTTGCAGATTAAGTGTTCAGAGAAGCAACAATTAACCTTACTGTGTGTTAGCTAATATTAATTATATATCTCCTGTGCTTTCTTGTGCTAGCGTACATGTGCCCAGAGAAAGGGTCATATTTAATGTGCTCTGTTTAGTGGACAAGAAGCTTTGTACTTGTCTCCCCTTGAAAACAAATTATTTGTATTTGACAAGCATAACATCAACAATGTTGGCTTTCTTTAGCAGGAGCTGACATTGATGTGTAAATGGATTTCAGTCCTTTTAAAACAGACACACAAAAGCTCCATCTTTCTGGGCTTCAGATTTCAAGAGGGCAAGGAATTGCCCTCCACACACCCAATCATTTTCCCATCATCCACTGGGGAAAACAGCCCTTATCTATTGTGGGTATTATTTTTTTTTTGCCCTGCAGTCCCTTGTAAGACATATGTTGAATGGTATGTGTCAAGATCAGCAGGAAATAATACATTAGGAACAAAAAAAAAAAAATTGTTTCCTTTATACTCCATAAAAATACATATTTAAAAGCACCTGCAGGTATAAGAAACCCTTGCCAGAAATCTGACATTATGTGCTAGAATGTAGGAAAAACGCATAAAAGAAAAACCTGGTCCTGTTCACGTTCAGGTCAGTGTTAAAATCACATTAAACCAACATTAAGAAATAGCTAAATCCACAGAGAATCAAGTGTCAAAATGCTGAGCCATTTGACACGGTGGTCATTTGTTTAGTGCCAATTCAAATTTCCCGTGTTCTGAATCTTTAATGAGGGCTGGTGCTCTCAAACAGTACCTGGGATCAGGCTCACAAGGACCAGAGGGGAGCAACTGGGCAAAGCAGGGAGAGCAGCTGGGACATGCCACAGTCCTTGCCATTCTTCCGGGCACAGCTTGTGTCTGATGTGGATGGGGGGAAGCAGGGAGGCAGGCAGGAGCTTAGTGAGCGCTGCGGCAGCTCTCTGCCAAGCAAAATTCTCCCTGAGGAAGGGGGAAGAAGGAAGACAGAGATATTCATCGCCTCAATTCTTTTGAACATCCTCCCCTATCTTCAGAACAGCATTACAAAATGAAATGGTGTATAAGGTGTCTCTGCTTAATAGTAAAGTGCTTGATGACTATACTGGGATCACGGTGGAGAGGAGCCAGCTAGCTTCTGTACCTTTAAAAAAGCTAAAGAGCAATAATCCTCTATGCATCAGCATTTAAATCTGAAGACCATGGTGGGGAAATAAATTCGCTCCTTGCCATCTACCCTTCAGGTAGTGCTGGCAGCAATATTTCATGGGAGCAGCACCTTCTCCTAGCTTTTCATTGCTAATAACATCACTATTCCACATTCCAAACGGGATTAATTTTCCAAGAATTAAGACAGTCAGCACAAAGACATAGCCATCTGTCCCTAGTGTTCCTTTGAATGTCTCTGTGTTTATGGTTATGTATTTCCGAAGGATGTGCATGCAGATGTTGACTTAAAGAGTGCTTTACACTGTTCAGGAGTTGACACCATAAATCTAACAAAAGACAGAGCAGCAACAGAGATATTGGGAAGCTGAGAACGAGTTTGAATAAATATGCAGGGCTCTCAGAACATAGGTGCTATTGCTGTCACCAATTTGTGCCATTCATATAAAATGATAGCACCATATATTTTACCACCCCTGACAATGTTATTTGTTGACTTTGTAGATTTACCATCTATGTCTTCTTGACAACAATTGTCTAAAGCCTTTCTATACACGGTAATTGTGACTACAAATGTGCTTTCAGTGCGTCTATTACCTTCCCTTTAGCAGGTGTAGCACTTTATTGCTTGATACTACCCTCCCTTTTAGAAGTCTGGCTCCAAGCCTCCTTTGTTTCAACACAGATGCCAGCTTCTATTTAACTATTCATTAAAAAAAATAAAGAACACCCCACCTCCAACCATCTGGAGTAGAACTGATAGGGGAGGGGACTTATTTCTGTACCTTTTTTAGCTGTCTTAAGGTGAAAGGATTTGTCAAATCCATTAATGACCTATCTTAGATCTAATAGACAGTTCACATTCAAAAAGGCTTGTTCAGAATCTGGTTCAAACAAAGGCAACAGAAGCAGGGAAGAACATGCACAAGGGGTAGAATGGTTTGGGAAATATAAATCTACCCAATTATAATTCAAACAAAAACAAGTGAGAAACCATACTCTGCTGAGGCACTATTGGCCAAGCATCTCGGCTTTGCATTCATGCATAATTAAGCTTTAGACAGCTGCAGGCTTCTCCAGTGTGACAGGGAGCAGGATATCACAATACAAAGAAAGATACATATTAGTGCCTAAAAAAAGATGGGTTTATATTTAGATACAGCACAAAAAACAAAACAAACAAACAAAGAAAAACCTTCTGCAAAAACAAAAAAAACCCAAAACAACCAAAAACCCAAACCCTAAAAGACATCAGCAAAATGAGATTCACAGAATTCCCCTCTTGCCCTCACTGTGTTGTGTATAATTTTCCACAATGTTCAGAATGTTCCGATCAAAACAGGCAAGAACATTAAGCAAGTTTTTGGCACACTGTTTTTGCAATTGCGGTGGTACTTTAAAAATCCACACCTATCTTTTAGGATATCGTGACATGCAGATGGTAGCTTCCAAGGAGATTAAATATGCAAGAAAGATAAAGTCTCTCAGTGGGATTTTTAACTGAGCACTGTCTTGCCTATAGGAGCTGGTCTCTTTCTCCATTACAAATCACATTTGGCATAAAGACTGAGAAGGCAGTGCATTGTAATGCCAACCACTGACAGACCACTGTTAGTAGTAGCCCCAGCTGTGATGATCTCTGTGATGGTCTCAGGAAATATTGTCAGCTGTAGAGAATTTGGCTATCTTTTTACTTTTATCTTCCTTTGAGACTGCTTTGGTTGAGAAAAACTGTAGTTTTGTGTCCTGCTAATTTTGTTAAGCCTCTGGGAAAAAAAAGTCTGGTTTCTAAGCTGAGTGTAAATCTTGGTTATAATGTGACTGAGAATAGGTAGCTACTAAAAACAAAGAAATACTTTCCATTTTACAGGCTCAGTATTTTTGTAAAGATATCATTTGTCTGTTAGACATGGGATCAAAGTTTCTTCTTGGAAAATTTGAATATGATTAATTACGCACGGATGGGAAATATAAAATCATAATAGCCTGGGGACAGGACAACCACAAGTCAGTTAGCACTCAGTTCACCCTCCTGGATGAAACCATGTAAATGCAAAACAACAATGTAAAGATCTTTATTTCTGTGGAAGGCAACATAAACAGTTTTACTAGCTTTTCAGGGAAGCCTAAATAAAGATTCAACTACTGAATGAAAACCAAGCAGAAGTGAACACAGAAGGCTGTAAGAACACATAGACCTTACTTAAAGATGGCAAATGACTAAGGCTGATGCTGAATTTGCTGTATTTGATACCTAGAGAAATCTGGGTTGCTCTCAATGACAATAAGTTTGAATGTTTTTTTAAATCTTAGTTAAAGGAAACTGAAAAGATTCACCCTCTGTGTCTGAGATGCATGGGGTTTTTTTACAGTATAAGCTTTAGCAGAGCCATGAAGGTGTGATTTTACTTCTTTTTTCCTTATACACACCTAATAAAATATTATAGAGATGTGGGTTTTGTTTTCTTATTCAGTATTCTTTTATAACTTGTCCTCAGAATCATGATCTAAAATAGCCAAGATAACAGCAGCACAGGGTGAAGTTGAGGTTAATTGTTTTTGCACTTATGATAATTATTTTATCAGTTCTGCTCATGGTGGTAAGTCATAATTCCTCTTTGTTTCATCTTTGTCATTTTAATGCACGATTTTCCAAGGTACTCCCTTTCCATCTGAGTTTAACTGAAGCAGAGGTCTTTGGAATTTTCTGCATTTTTAGATTCTGAGAATGTTGCATCCTCATTTTCTGTGAAGAAAAGAGACCATAATTTCCAAATAACCTTCTGCAGAACTATGGAATTAGAGTGCTTTTTGTTATAGGAGTTGTAATACACCATGGCTAAACTATTTAAACACTTAGAGTAATTTCTTGGGCGTTAAAATTATATTCACAGTGGTTTTTGTGTGCGTGCATGTGTGTGTGTGTGTGTATGTGACAGTAAAAATGAGAACTGACAAAGCTACTACAGGTATGTAGAAGTTTGAAATGCAGTAATAATCATGTTCCCACCATAAGGGAAGTGCTGTTAACTTTTGATCTCATACTAATGTAAATCTGTGTTAACTTTGCAGAAGTCATCTAGAGTAACTAAAAAGCTAAAATCAGTGAAAATATTCCAGACACACATACCTACACCTGAGATGACCCCTCTATCAATCTTGTTCATGTTGTCTAGCAGGATTCCCAGGGCCTTTTTAACAATGCTGTTGGGTTGCCAGCCTGCCTGTAGTAATGCATGGAATTGTTCACTTTAGCTTTTCATTTGTCCCTGTGGTGCTCTGTAAGGTTCCTGTTAGCCCATTTTTCCTGCCCACCTAGGTCACCTTAAGTGGCAGGCCTGCCCTCCAGACATTCACGCTGTCCCCACCATGGTGTCCTTCAAACTTGCAGAGGGTCCATTTCCTCCACTGACTGGACTGTTGGTAAAGTTGTTGAACACTTTTCATGACAGTTCTAACCCCAAAGTGTGTCACTCATGACTGACGGATAGGTTGGCTGCAAACTGTTGACACCTATCCTGGGAATCCAATTGTCCAAAGAGTTTTTTCTCTCTCTTTGTGCTCGAGTCACCTTCTCCCCTTTCATGTTCGTTATTTGCCCGGAGATTGACATGAGGGTGACCAGGTCCAGATCCTCCTTCTCGCCTTTACTGAAGAAGTGCCAAACATTTGTCCCCTTCCAGTCTTTGAGGGCGTCTCCCAATTTCTACGACATTTCAAAAAGTGCAAGCTAACAATGCCATACAGCTCTTACAGAATCCTTAAACATATGCCATCTGGGCTGTGAAACTGTTCATATTCAAATTTCTGTGGCAGTCTCTAACGCACTTCTCCTCCGTTGCTGCTAGCACCTCTCACCTCAAAGTTTGCTGCCATGTACTGAGGCTTGGGAAGCCTGGGAGCAGGCATTGTGAATAAGACTGGGGTAAATAAGGCACTTCTTCAATATAAATAGCCACTTTTTCGCACTTTTTTTTTCTTTTCTTTTTTTTTTTAAATGTAAATACATGTTTCTTCTATTAAACAAGTCAGACGTGGAAAGGCAAGTTTTCTCATAGTAACATCTTCTGATTTTACAAATCAACTAAAGTGAAGTATTCAGGAAATATAACTAAGTCCATCGCACAAACATATTTAAATGAAGATATTATTTCTGTGGGAATTGCGTTCTGCTTTGGCAAGATACTTAAGAGAGACGCACAACTTTATAGGCTTACTCATGTGTTAGCTCTACTGAATAGACCTATGCAGGTGAATTTGTTTCAAATATAAGGTAATTAACAAGAAGATAAATTACACTGATCAATTGTTCTCCTCTAAACTGCAGGTGTGCTGTTCATTTGATCATTATTTATTTCATTGCCTTCACAGACAGCAAAGCACAAACATGCAAGACATTCCACTTGAGCAGTCATCTCACCACTGCATTTCTTCCAGGCATTTCTTCTCTCTTCTTCCGCTGGACAGAGCTAACCAAGTGCTATGCCTGAACCTATACCTTCTGAACCAGCGCAGTCTGCTAGACAGAAGTGGTCTCAATTGTCTTGCTCATGTTACTATGTTAGATCAACAGGAAACTAGACCCTTAACAAGATTACCTCCAGATGCACAGCTCAGTCAGGAACTATTCACCTCAAGTTATGATTAAATCCCCTAGAGAACAAATTTACGAAGCAGTAATCCCTGTACTTCTGCTGACAGTCTCTTCTCATTGCTGCCCCAATATTTTCATGCATCATTTATCTTGTTATAAAACAATAACAACAAAAAAGAGAGAAAATGCCTTTGCCTCTACATTTATTTCTTGTTTTGTTGTGGGTTCAAAAATGCTTAAAATTAAGGGCATGGATTAAAGATTTCTCATTCTGAACATGGCAGATCTTTTTATGTTTCTCATAAAAAAGGCAGTTTCATTCACTCCATGTGATCAAGAAATGGTACTTTTAGGTGTCAAGTAACATATTTGATGATAGACTACAACAATCTTGCTTAAGACAGCTATATAAAATTCATTTTCTGTAGTCAGGTAGCAAAATCACAATGCTATTTTGAACAAAACCAGAACCACATGATCCAAAGGATTCCCCAGATACTGATGAAGCATATAACTGAGGGCAGTCCTGTATCCTGGAGCTGCATTTTTCTGCTGGTCTTGGAGACAAGAAGTAAGATAAGGAAATCTTGAGCCCTGACAGAGATGCAGCCATGAAAGCAAAACTCCAGAAGGGGATTCTTTTGGACAGGATGTCAGCCACATCCTGTTATTGGACTTCTCATATGTTAAAGGAAGCAAGACTAGATATAGTCTGTAAATATAACAGATTACAAAGAGATATGTAACTCCCTCATGAAGTTTTCCTCTTATAGAAGTAGCCTTCCAAGTTCAGACCTCGCAAAGTGCTACGCATATAATATAGACAAAGCCCCCTCCTGTGACTCTTTTCCTGTTTTCTTTCACTCATAAAGGAGAATAGGGCCTTTTTTGCTGGCAATGAATGCACTTAAACATTGCAACATAGATCAACCTTTATGGGTTCGTGTATGCGTGTGAGAAAGACTGTTTATATATATCACCTGGTGAATAATTCGTGACTTACTGATATAATTATTTACTATTATTTATGTTTCTATTATTCAGGAAGTCCCTGGGCTGCAAAATGTTGGAGGATGGGAAAGTAATCTAGGAACACAATATACGCTCTTCCTGTTCTTTCTTCACACATCCCCTACTGAAGGCAGTATCCTGGTGGAGGCAGCTACGTGAGGGCAGTTAACATGCGTTCTGTCGTATGCCTGCTCCCGTGTGAGGACTTGACTTTCTCTTTTCCTCAGATGGAGTTCAGTGATTCAGAACCGACAAATGTGACTGGTTTGGAGTTAAAATAAGCAGCACGGTGCTCATGACCGCCCAACACACTGATTAAATTAAAGGCTTTTGGAACAGTTTTATGTAGTGTTTTTGTTGTATGTTTTCTTATGCGTAATGATTAGACTCCTTGCAGTAGTGATTCCTATCCCAAAAATTTATTTTTTTCATTTTGATGAGTTCTTTTTTATACTTCCTGGAAATTTCTGTGTGGAGATTGCACTCAGAGAGAGCTTCTGACTATTTATTTTAGGGAAGATTCTGAGTTGCTTTGTGTCCCAAACACAAAATCTTTGTGGGATTGTGAAGGAAGCCTTCAAAGGCTGTTTTCTGCGGATACAGAATGAGCAGATTGTTCTCTTCATTGGATGTGGGCCTTTTCACAGCCTTCATAGGCATTTCTAGCTCTTATAAAATGCATAAAAAAGGGATGCTCAAGAGACACTTTCTATTTTGGATTCATTTTTCCTAAGCACAGAGCACATATGCTCAGTAGAAAACATTCATGTGGTAGTAAATAGCTAACTGGTATAATTTTAACTACAAGTGACTGGCCATGGTTGCACGCACCACATAATAATCAGCATTTGAGAGCAGCATTCTTTTGTGGAGAATGACTTGAGAAGGAGAAGGACTTGAGATTGTTGAGGGATGAGAAGCTCAACGTGACCCAGCAACGTGCACTGACAGCCCGGAAAGCCAATTGTATCCTGGGCTGCATCTACAGCAGCGTGGGCAGCAGGGTGAGGGAAGGGATTCTGCCCCTCTGCTCTGCTCTGCTCTGCTCTGGTGAGAGCCCACCTGCAGTGTGTTAGAGTCACTTCCAACTCAAACCATTCTATGAGTCTCTGATTCTTTGATCAGGACAAATAATTATCTGAATCCACAGTGAAAAGAAGTGCCCCCAGTGTAACTGGGACTGCTTCTATTTGTGCACAGATGATGCTTATTTTAGCTGTATATGTGGAATTTTTTATCTGTTTGGTTTTTTAATTCCCTGTACTCTACATTTAATAAAATTATTTTGTCTATTAAATGGAAATGAGAGTTACAGTGTGATCCTTGTCTTGTGCACTTCTTTCACGTTATTTATTTCATAGACTTTTTCAATAAAATACCAGAAAATCATAAAGGATTTTATCCTTCCATAGTAAAAACACTCTGTTTTGAACCGAAATAAATTCCTCTTGTAAGATATTTAACAATTGTAAATGTTAAGAAAAAAACCTCCAACAATCTAGGTGGAAAACTACATTTCTAGACATAGTTCAAATTAGTTTTTATGCAGTGTATCTTTTTTATTTGTTGCAATTTTACAGATAATTAATGAAAATATTTTAAAATCTTAATAACTAAAAAAAAAAAAAATTGGAAGAAGGACACAGCTTGATCTAATTCCATATCTCAGCAAGTTGAATTGTTACAATCACTGAGTTCATTAAGAGAGATTAAAGACTGAACAGAGAGACAAGGGTAAAGATGTGATTTTTATACGTTTGATCATACCACAGCTTTTAATAACTTCATGACTTTGTCACAGAATGCGGTGTTTTCCACCCTGTTATGTTGCTTTCCAAAAGATAATGTAAATCTTCTTGGAACCGTTCCCATTTCCTGGATTACAGCACCATTTTTTGTAAGTTAATTTAATGTGCTCTGCTGAAATATGGCAGTTCTGGGATGATACATGAAGATAGGGTAGAGATGATGGGATTCTTTTTTCCTGAAGAAGTCCAGCTTCAGGAAATATGTTCCTATCTTCTGCTGAGTTGTATTTCTGTTATCAGGAATTGTAATCTTGGAGTTAGGCCAAAACTATCCACCATATGTTATAGATTATAATATATTTATAGGAATTTCCTCTTGCAATAGTCATTTCCACTTTAAAAAAACACTTCAAAACCTATAATGAGAGGGGCCTTTTGGAAAATGGATTTTGGCCGCAAAGACACTTCCTTACTTTAAACTCTAAAGATAAAAAAAAAACCGTAAATGACAAGTTTTTCTCAACACTATGTCACAGGAGGTATATCACTGTAACAATACTCCACAAGGATATAGCTTGTTGGAAACCAACATCCCTAATTTATACAATCTTGAAGTAATACTAAAAAGAGAAGGTCAGATTGTTACTGGAAAAGAAATAGAACTTCTGTTGATATTAAGGGCACCTTCTGAGTGCATGTTTGAGTGTCACTTTTAGTCAACAGAGTCATGGTCCTGTTAACCCTACTGGTGAATTTTAAGAAGGCTCCCAACTAATCATTTAATCATTAACGCAATTAGACTTGTAAGACTGATTGGCACGTCAGTTAACAACAGTGATGAAAGAGCCTTTGCCTTCAAATGAACTGAAAATTGGTGACTCGTAAGGATTAAGTTCTATATCCTGCCTTTTACCTCATGCCAATATTAAATCTAAGGACTCTTTTTTTTTTCTGAAACTAAACTATGACATGGAGTTATGGGCTGAGGTAGAGCACTGTGTCTGTGCTTAAGGTTTCTGGTCTCAGAATGGTGAAGCGAAACCAGAATATAACTCATTCGTATAACTCAAAAACTATGATTTTATGCTTCCTGTCTACACAAAATATGATGAGACTATAGAGTGAGTACAAGCTGTCAATGGCACAAACATCTGATTGCTTACACATTTCCCTTAGTGACTGCGAAAATATTTGAAAATATCCGTGCTGTTTAAGCATTTGCACGTCTTTGCTTAAGCTATTGCACAGCTCCTGGAGTATCGTCCTCAGAAGGTAGCAGAGTTTTATAACATATCACCAGCATTAAAAAGGATTCTGATTCAGAGCCCGACATCTTACAGTGAAAATTTCTGTAGTTAGGCTACACTGGCCTCAGAACTTGTCTTAAATTTTCAAGCACAGTGTACAGTATTATTTTCATTAACCCCATCCATATAGCTAATGTTAGCAACACCTTTATACTTAGGTGGCAATTGTGCTTTATTGAGATTCACATTAAATGTTCCTTTTGCCAAGAGTGAGAAAATGATTGATTATACTCCATTAATTCTCCTAACTCCCTAACAATTAATTCTGAAGGCTTCTTGACTCCATTTACATCAGATGCATTTCCCATCACAGACCACATAATTTCTTTTCTTGTGTTGTCAGAGGTGCCAGCGTGCATTGCCAGCACACTATGCCTCCAACAGACACGTCAGGAATTTGGGGAGGGCAGAGTCTGTGCTTCTCTGCTTGCCCTTGCAGGTTTAGTAGGATGAACAATAAATTGAGGTTCACGGTCGAAGACCATATAGGCCTAGCTGTGACACAATGCTTTTGCAAGCAGATAACCTTTTATACTCTTCATTTTGAAAAGGAGAAGACGAATACAGCTGTCGATAGAGATAAAGCAAGAAGCAGGCAGTCTGAATCACAACAGCCCTCTGCAAACGTAGGGACTGTGGTTAATTCCTGTGTTTGGGCAACATAAAAAAGTTGGATTGGTAGAAAAGTTAGTTTACAAAATTTTTGTTTTATGACAGTCTTTGATGTTGACATTACAGAGGACTCAAGGCCTTGTTACCTTTCGCATCCGCACAGGATGTTGTAGAAAGCTTGTGTGGCTGAACTGTACCAATAATCTTAGAAAGCCCAAGCCTGAGATCTGAACACAAGTCTTAGGTGAGGTGCGGGGGAGCCACCTCATTTAACATTTTGTAGGGATCTACAGCTGAAGTAGTTACCCGTAGACACTAGGAACTCAGTTAAGGGAAAGAGTAATTTCCAAGGCCTCCTTAATCTAACACTAGTGGAGACTAAAATGCCCAAAATGAGTATCAACAAGGACCTGTCTCTCTCCTGTGCTTATAGGAGGGGCCTAGGGAACAAATTTGGATATGTTTGCCCTAGAGAAGTTGCAAAAAGCTGAATGCTGTTTCCAGGTATGGTGACTAAAAGGCACCAGCAATGAGAAATCAGATTTCAGGGCACTTGAGGTACCCACATGGGCACCATCAGCTCAGTCAATGAAAAAAAAATGTTTGATTAACTTGAAAGATGGGAGACAAATTGGGATAAGCCCTAAGGGTCATGCGGGGTTATACATACCTGAAACACACTCCTCACATGCTATTATTCGTCACCATGAAACTTGCTTATTGTTTTTATGCAATGTCAAGACCTTACCTACTAAGGTTACAACAAATTTTCAGAGGGTTGTGTGTTGTGCTCTTTCCTCTTATGATTTCTTATGAAGAAAAAACACTATTTTTTCCATAGAACAGTTGTCACAGCCCTTTCACACGTATCAAAGATCCCTTTGGCCTTTTTTTCAGAAGAAAGGGAGTATTTTCCTTTTGTCTATTGCTACAACAGATGCAACAAAAAAGATTTAATATCAATGGGCAAATTTGTTACTGCTGTAATGTACTGAAGTTCATATTACTAACAGGATTAATGTAACAATTACAACTGAGAGAATTTGCCACTGAGATTTATCTTCAGTCTTCAAAGAGGCACAGTAATAATTGTCATTGTTCCTGGAAAGCAATTGCTAATTTCAAAAAACAAAACAAGCTTACACTGGCAATCAGAAGTCATCATTCCTTGCCACAGAAAATAAAAAAAGCCTGAGATTTCACTGAGTATCAATGAAATTATTTGTAGGCTACCCCAGGCCCAAAATAAACACTGCAGTTAAAATTCTGACTAAACAGCAGAGGAGAAATGTAAAAAAAAAAATTTAAAAATTTAATACCGACAAAATGCTGGTTGCAATAAAGGTAATAAAAGACCGGAACTTCCATGTTAGGAAGATGAATTTGACTTGCACACAAACCTTCCAATAAATTAATTAAGCATTTTAGGAAGTTCTTGGGCTTTGTCCTCAATTTCAAAACCTAAGTTTTTATAAAATCAAGATTTTGAAAGTTAAACAGCACCATCTTCCTAAGTAAATATTTAAATCATGACAGAGGGTTTAATGAAGGCTAGTGGGATTAACTTAAGAAAATACCCATGATTGGAGTGATTATTACAATTAGACGCATTCATGTCAGAATTCTATGGTTCTATTAGATAGTTTTACCAAAGCTAGTAGGATTAATACAAAAGCAATGCCCAAATTTGAGGTCATTATTGCAATTAGAGTTGTACATGTCAACATTTCATGGTTTTATTAGAGAATGATTAATGTTTTTATGCTGGAGCAGGGAGTTTATTGTCTGCTCTAGGCCACATGTCATCAAATCAAAATTTATCTGTAATGCAATAATATTCCCCTAATTGTTGCAATCAGTTATGCTAAAGCAGCTCTTAACACACCAAAATATGGAAAGGTTTGTTTTTATTTGTACCAAGCTACAGGTTCTGATCTCGCTGGAAATACATAAAATAGAGACCATGGCCAGCAAGTTTAGGCTTAAATGTGAGTCACACAAAAATAAAAATGGAATGGGAACTTACACTCATATTACCACCAAGACTTGTCGATGCTGCCAGGTCAGTGTCACACAGTTGTAGTACAGATTGATTTCTAAGGCCCTTTTGTGGTGATAATGAATTACTCGCTATTACATTTGGATGGGCTTTTTTTTTTTTTTGTGCATGTGCTTGTTGTTTTTTGGGTTTTGTTTTCGGGTTTTTTTTGTTCGTTTGTTTTGGTTTGGTTTGGGGTTTTTTTGTTTGGTTTTTTGGTGGTTTTTTGTTGTTTTGTTTTGGGTTTTTTGTTTTGTTTTGTTTTGTTTTTTTACTTTTTTCCATGATTTTGCAAAGCGCTGATTTGATCAGGCAACACACTGAGTGATGATGTGCCAGATTAATCAAGATGCCTGAATTCATATGATGGGACGTAACTTGGCACTGCTTTTTATTATGAAAGCCAAAAAGTGCAGAATATGTTGCATAGTAATGGAAATGAAAAAGACTGGCTTTCTGAAAGACAGAATCCATCACTGTCTGCTCTATTTTTTAATAAAGCAGTCGGCACTTCATGCTTCCCAAAACCTCTTCATTCAGATTTGCTGTTGGAAGAATTGTGTCAACCTTGAAAAGTAATGAAAGGTGTGAAAATTGAAGTCTGCTTTTTTAAGTGGTGGTTTTAACTCTTCTCCTCCAAAAGCTGTAGCGAAATCTTTAAAAAAACACAACTCACTGTAAATTTCCTATGTTCAAAACTCACAAATGAAACTCCCATGAAAACCATGACTGCCCCAAAAAAATCATTTTTAGAAGTATTAAAAATATGTTTATTTTTATTCTTTCCTGCATTCCAATTTTTGAAACTCTTGTATATTGCCATAACCTTTAAATGTAAATGCTGTATGACTAAGTATTCCCATTTCCTCTGCCACGCTAATTGCACATGCCAAATTATTATTTTGGTATTTGGCTGCACATTAACTCCTTGGTGAAAAACTGCTGGACTTCTGCCTGTGCTATCCATCATAACATGCTCTTTCTCAAGATAGAGCTCTGCAAAGATATAAAATCTCTTCAAAGATATAAAATTCTGCTCCTTATATTACCTTTAATCTCCTTTCTCCTGACTTCTTTAAACTACTATACTCTTCTTCACACCTTATGCTCCCTCATACTGTGTTAACTCTCTCCCTCAGACACACAGCCCACATGTGCCCAAGCCCGAGTCTTGTTCACGAAGCTACATTCCTTCAGTCACATTTTGGCCCACACAATCCCCTTCCCAGGCTGTCCTTGTACGGCCTGTGTTCCCTGTCAGTGGCAGCTGCCCATGTCTTGCTCATCCCTTTATCACACTGCCTTCCTTCATGTCCTGAGCTCTGACATTCACAGTACCACTTCACTCTCACTTCCCTTTGAGGTGCTGATGGGTTTTCATATCCCCCACACTGAGATGCCTTTTCTGTTTCCTAACACCACTGTGCTTCCTTGATTGCCTTCCCTCCGTTTCACTTTGCTCTCTTTTGCTGCTCTTAGGTCTCCCTGCTTGTCCTTTCACACACTTCCCCCTGAGTGTCATAAGCCTCTCCTCTCTGCTTCACACTGTCTTTCCCCTCATGGGTGTCCATTCCTCAAATGAGCAGGTCTCTGAGCAGCAGCAGGCAGAGCTCTCAGATGTCACATTGGCAGAGCCAGCACTGCCAAGGAACAGGACTTGATTACCGGATTTAATGATAGCTAATATGGTACTTTAAAATGTGGGTCCAGGAAATAATTGACTATGTGACAAACCTCCCCATTTGTTTTATTCTCTCTTTTTCTTTTTGTGATTGGTCCCAGAGCTTCAGCCAAAGAAAGGGGTATGCAAACCCATTGTACACTGCAGGGTTAAGGTCCAGAAGCCAAATAAAAATTATGCAACATTGATTTTTGTTCTTACATTAATCTATAACTCTTGTGAGTATTTTGAGGACAAGTCACAGTCTGTGAATGTTCAGGTTGGCAACAACATAAGGTTCACAGCATATTACAGGTAGCCTGAAAATTCTTGGAACTACTAACCTTCTCGGGACCAGTGCTCCGCTATAAAGGGATCCACAGCTGCAACGTCTCCACAGCTTGCTGGAGTTGTCTCATCACTGTATGTGAGACCAGTTACCCTTGCTACTTCCGAGATATAAATCTGTTATTTTCCGTCTCTTGCACTTTTGCTTCTTCTTGAGTAGGTAAAGACATCTCTTATGGAAAGGGAGAAAATCTTTTGGCTCTGGTTTTTGCTGCTCTTCACATAAGTAATCACATGCAAACTGTACGAACATCCTTGCTTTCCACATTTTTGTGACCTAGTTTGAAAATGCCTGAAATATGAAAGTGGAATGTTACATGGGAACAAGGAGGTGTTTCTACAAGATTACTTCCTCTTTTGGGTTTGGTGAATTTTCCTGCAGAAGTCATCTCTAGTGATTTAACTACACAGGAGTATTGTTCTATATCTTCTCCTTTATAATGTTACAATTAAAAATAATTAATTCAGTTTTGACAGCATAAACCTCTGCCTGCATGTTTACCTACTCAGAAGTTGTCTGAAGGGATTGTTGTTTCAGCTTAAACTACTTCTGAATGATGTAAATTTAAGTGACATTTATAATGTGGACAGAAAGCAAAGCTACATACAACATGGATGCAGCTCATGGCTTATGTCATAGTGGACACAATTATCTGAAACAGTAAAAAATAAGATAAAATGTATGTCATAAAAACCATTAGGAAATGTCTTGTTCGCGGAGTTGACTGTGGACACGTCACTTAGTTTGGAATTTGGAATGTGCTAGGAAGAGGCAAAAGAAAAACAATCAGTAAATAGCACATTGCAGCGATTCATCCTTCATACCAAGTTCAGCTGTTCCTGCCCACGAGTTAGCTGTATGCCAGCCATCTAATAAGTAGCAGCCTAATTTGGAAGAAGACAAATTTAGGAGGTTCCAAAATAGGTTGGAACATGGCTGAGACACCAGCTGTAGCTTGTGGGCCTGGTTGAAACAGACCTAGAATATCAGAGTAGTTTTCTACTTATGCCAGAGGTGTTACCGTCACAGCCATTACATGGGTACACCATGTACCCATGTACAAATCTGCAGTGGAAAAAACAGGTGGCAAACTGCAACGCTCCAGTGACTGTGAGCTTAAACAGGCACTGCAGAATGTGCATGGATCTCCTGGGGTGTCACCTGTTCTCTGGACGTCGGGGTCTGCTGAAGGAGTAGTGGTGTGAAGCAGGGCAGTTACACTCATAGCTAATGCCAGTAATTTCTTAAACTGCTTCACTTGCCTGCTCCACAGGTCTCTGCCAGATCTGCTCAGATCTTATAGGAAGCAATGTACGGGACAAAAATATAAAAGCGAAATAATTGCATTTCTATTGGATTAATTTCTTAATGCATAGAAGCTATTTTACAGAGATAAGTTTTATAAATATTTTCAATAGTAGTGTCAAATGGTGGTGAGTTGTTTTGCTGTCGTTCTGCAAACAACTGTGTTCAGTTGCTACATCACCTGCCTAGCTCCTAGCAATCTATCTGTTGTCATGTATGGCTATCATTAATTGCGGGTCAAAATTGAGGCTAGTTCTCAAACTCAAACAGTTAATGCTCCTGTCTCCATTATGCCAATCTGTCTAACCAAAGCAGTTAATACATCCCTGTAAATGGAGAAAAAAAATATCAAAGAGAAGCAACTCTTGCTGACAAACTGACATCTGCCAAATGTAATTTCTAGTAATAGGTTACCTCATCCTTTGGGAATATTTCTAGTCTTACTATTTTTAACTCAGAACTTCTGAATTCTTTTTCCTTCCATAGCAGTTCACTGATAGCATGTCGTTGATATTGGTTTAAGCTAAAAATATTATATTTTATAGCACAGGTTTGAAAATTTGAATATGTTGAAGGATAATTGATGGACTGTTGTCTGTTTTTCAGTGCCTTGCAAGGCATTTTCTAGGCAAAAAGAGTTACATGTTTTCAAAACTGCTAGTGAACCCTCATCTCTGCTGGACCAGCCTGTTGATACTGTTCAAGTGCAAAAAAATGAACATAACTTCCTATAAGTTTACATGTCGTCATTGTAACCAGGCAGAGGGTTTGACAAAATCTCATGATACAGACACTAAAAGCTTTTTGTTTGAATCTCAGTGCAAGTACAAGTGACAGTCTTTAGGGCCGTCTGGTTATAGATCAAGTATTTCATCCCTGGGTTTATTCACCCCCCCCTAAAAAAGAAGAAAAAAAGAAAACAAAACCATTTCACATTTATTTTATTTTAAATTGTCATGCTCAATTTTGCAGTCACAGTGGTATACTATGAAACATTGTGACAGATGGATGGATCTCATGAAGTAATCTTTGATTGCTCTCTTTGTTCTTCCTGTACGTGTCAAAAGTAAACAATAGAAAGCCTTTTCTCTGTCATGTTGCTTCTCAGTAGATTAAGATGGAAAGAGGAAAAAGTGCGAAATATAAATATTATGGCAGGCTTAAAATAACTTTTCCTTGATGTTTGATTTCATTCATTCTGTATTTTATTTTCTGAAACACAAATATTGTACTACGGTTAGCATTTGGATAAAGATATATAAAAAAATGTCCAAAACATAGAGAAAATAATACACCTCAAGCTGGTCAAACTGCAAACAAATGCATCACAAATTAGGATATTTTTCTGTTAATTTTGCTGAATTCACCTAAATTCTTGCATTTAGGTAAAGTTTAGCAATTAAAAAATCCACAGGATGTTAAGATCATGCATAAGGATACTGATTATAAATCTAACAAAAGGAAAAAGCTACCCCACCATCAATTTCTAGTGCATTTAAAACCCTGGATATATTTGCAGTTTTCTTCCTTTAGTCTATTTTTAGCCTTCAGTTGGCTAAGCAATTAAAACCAACTAACCTAATATCAAAATTCTTCCATTTTAATATAAATACTTTTCATAGTTTCCATTATTAACTTGCAGATTTTAAATTGTTTGAAAGCTATTCCAACATGACAAAGATAATAGTGCAGAATGATGCAGGTCCTATACCCAGCGCCTGTTAAGACCTCACATTTGACCAAACAGCCTCTGGTGCAATGATGCAGAAGCTCGACTACCGGAGTGTGTCTGAAAGCCATCATACTCATATTGAATTACAAGCACACCATAGCAGTAGGGAGATTGGAGCACAGGCTGAGAGCAGGTAAAAAATAATTTCATTTATATTCAGTCAAGTACCTTGTACTCAGATTTTACCTGGCCAAATTATGCTTCAAAGCTGTAAGTTTTGGCTCAGTTCTATTTAAGCAGGAAGCTTTAACAGACAACACTGGGAGATCTAAGGGGCCCTTAATGGCCACTGACCAAAGCCCTCTTGATTTACACAGGGGAAACTGTAAGCTTCCTTTGGATGCACCACCAGTGAATGAAATGACAGAACTTTTTTTTGCAGCCATTTCAATACAAACAAGACCAAAAAAACCCAAACAAAAATTGTTTACCTCTTTGCATACCAGATATTCCTTTAATTTGCAGTTTTAAAATACATTTCTTGGAATTCCCACTGAATCAGGGAATCAGGCTGTTGCTGCGAAGGACTCTCATATTAATTCAGCTGTGATGGTGCTAAGTTCTGCTGACAGATACCACATTTACATTGTAAATTTAACCAGAGAAGTTGGGATGGAAAAATAATTAAACCAAAAGAAATCATTACCATTATGGAAAATGTCTTTGACTTAGTTCCTCTTGCTGGCTAGCAAGCTCTTAGGCAACAATTCTTATCCATGGCAAGAGAAAATCATACCTATCCTGGTGCAGTTATTTAAAGATCTAAATATGAAAGAAAGATGTATTGATTATGACATCTTAAAGTTCATTAAAAAAAAAAAAGACTGTAAAATCACAATAGTTTTAGTGTAAGAAACAGGAATGTTCATTACTATGACCACTAATAAAATATTTCATTTTTTTCTTTCTTCTGCCTTTTCTCCCACCCATTCTGATCGTATTTAGCTCCTGTCATATGTGGGTAGGTAACACTTTCCCAAATTAATCTGAGAAACGGCCTTCTTTTACAAGTGGTTTTTAAATGTGTTTCAGCATACATACTCTACTAATGTACTCATGCTACTGGCCTTAATCTTGGCAAGAATATGAAGTGTACAAATACAGGGCCCAGGAGCCACAGTCCTGCTGCGCTGTTGTTGGAGCAAAACTCTGGAGGGTATAGCAGGCACATTGCAGGCACTTTATGGCACTTCACACACATTGCAGGCACTTTATGGCTGGCTTTCTCTCCCTGCCAGCACACTGCAGTTAAGGAAAAAGACATCAACTCGAAATCAGACATGAGATGCTGTCCAGTTGAAAAGGTTACTGCAGCAAATGAGCAATTAGTGCACCCTGCTGCAATGACTGCTTTAGGTTGAGAAAGGACTTAGACAAAACACAATAGCTGAACACACTAGCTTTGTGATCTGATCGTCACAACTCCTGCAGTCAGTGCTGTACAATGAGTTGGCAGGGCACAACCCTCAGGGACGGCGTGAAGCCTGTTCTACCCAAGAACACCAGGCTTATTCTGTATTTGTGCCCATGCTTGAAAAGTCTGCTTCTTGTCAACATATACCAAACCAAACCCTGAAACAAAATTTGCTGGGATAGAACTTTTCAGGTGACAAAGTTCTATATACTACAAGGGCTTTAAAGAAATGCCATAAAAATCACTTCACTAATCTGCATGAATGCAGCCTCATCGAAGGGATCCGTTTATCAACTTAATCAGAAACTTATTGCCTGGTCTACTGTTCATTACAAACAAGGTTGCTAGGAACTGTTGTCTGTACCACAGTCTGGTCTTACGTTGTTTAAACATTTTGTTTTCAAGTGTTGGTTTGACAGTCTCGTATCAGCATGATTCTATCAACAGAAATGAAATCTAAAAGCTCATAATTGCTATTTAATGTTTAATAATTATGTGTTGGTTTTAAAATCTCAAAATGCTCTCTGGGAGAAAGTACACAAAGCAACAAAAGTCAGGAGACAGAGGAAAATAACTAATGCAATGAAAGAGTGACATAAAGTCAGAATAAATGTGAAGAAAAAGATAGACCAACCACTTAGGTGAGATTTACAATGGCAGAAAATCTACGTGCTGGAATTTGTAGTCAATTGTTGCAAGCCATTAATGTATAATGAATGTGTGTTTTCCTCACTGTAAAAGATGCTGTAAAACCCAAATATCTTCCCCTGTGAGAAGCAGAGACATCTGGATTTTGAGAAGGGAGCAGGCAATGCAGACAAAACTCTTCCTTCCACACTGCCAAAGGGACAGCTGGCAGTGAAATAAATTGTCACTTTCATAAATAAAAGCCTTAATTGTTCAAATCTGAGCACTAATTTCCTCCTCCTCACCTCCTTGTGCTCTCTGCTCCCAGCAGCCTTCACAAACATTGAAGAATAGAAGTGAAAGTCTTTCGAGTAAGAAGACGCCAAAGGGTTTAAAGGAACGAGGCAACATGATTGTGTTAAGTTAGCAGGTTCACAGGTGGCTTAAGTTGGTCTAAGACAGAGTTGCATCCAACAGGAAAAAACTCTTATCAGCCAGCTGCCAATTATTTCCTCTTCCCCAGCCCCCAAAACACGTGACAGCAAAGAGAAGCAGATCAACTTGCTAATGAAGTAAAAAAAGGGAAGAAGGGAAGGGAAGGGAAGGGAAGGGAAGGGAAGGGTTGGGTTTTCAATATGGAAACCGATGGGGGCTATGTGAAAAGGGGACACCTGAGAGATTTGAGTTAGAACCCAGTGTGAACACTCAGGAGATTGCAGGACACCCTAACTAGAGAGGTTACCAATATGGTATGTGCAGCATACAGATTAGTGAGGACAGCATTTAAAGTGTTTTTAAAAAGTGTGGGTTTGCCCTTTTTTTTTTTTTTTTTTTTTTTTTTTTTTTTTGGGAAATTTTTTCACAAATTTTTTTTTTAAGAGGAAATATATTACCAAATCTTATTTTTTGGAAACAGTTATTAATGTAAAGATATGTATGCTGATGAAAGCACTTGGGAGAATTTTTCCAGAAGATCCTGCCTGGCGTTTTTCCCTCTTCAGTGAGTGCAATTCTTACAGGGTGGATTGCACCCGAATTGAAAAAAGAAAGTCAGACTAAATTAATGCTTAGATTTCAAGAGGATTTGGTTCTGTTCCTGAGTATACCAGTGCCTCGGTACTGCCCAGAAAGAGAAAGCCTGCTTATTAACTCTTCCATAGCACTCCACACAATTAGAAATGTGACTAATAATGCTTTAAATTTTGGATTTGCCTATTTGTCCATCAGTTACTACTACCCAATATTTGCCATACTGTTTACATTGCTAGCTGAGGTAGCTCTGACAGCAGAGGTGACTAAACTAATCCTAGGACGTATTAGGGAAGGATGGTGCTCCCAGGCAATTCCCTTACATGTTGTTAAAGGAAATTGAATCAAAGGAAATCCCCAAAGGCCTTTTAGAAAGAGGTTTTGCATTTGTCTCTTGATATCTGCAACTAAAAGACAAAAGCAGCCCTGAGTTATCAAAGGACAAAAGATAGCTTAGAAATAATTTATTGAAAGGTCATGGGTTAGTTTTAGTAAACTACTTTGTAACGTGGATCTCAGAGAATGGTCATTCTAATTTAGGAATCATGAGCAGAACAGTGAACAAAAATATCATCCAGGGCTAGGGGATAGTAATTAACAATTCAGTTATAAATAGCATTTTATATACAATTGTCTATCTAGAAATGGAGAAAACTCAAGGGAAATACAAACTAGAAAAACACAACTAGAGCAGAAGTCATTGCAATAATTAACTGTAAACTAGATAGCTGATATATATTTCAGATTTTTCTAATATGAACAATATTTTTCAGAGTGCAGAACAATAACTAATATTGCCCAGAAGAAAGACTTTTTAATTTTTAAATCTCTGGGTTTTTTGCATATTTACTTACGGCATTGTAATTTTTGGCTGATGGTGATACACTCTTTTTAAGACAATGTACTATGTAAATAAGATCACGTTTTTAGTAATTTTTTTCAAAGTTGATATTATTATCTTTCATTTTTTCTCTTTGCTGAACTGAGGTCCCTGAACTGGCCCCTTGAACAAGGGCCTTGAAGTGTATAAATGGTTTCACATGCTTTTAACACTTAATTATGCTAAGCCATCTGTAATCCAATGTCCATTTCCTAGATTACAAGTGATCCAAATACCAAAGAAATCTGTCAACTTTTCTTCATTCCAAAAACTCAATTATTCTTTTTACAAGTGGAATAAAAACCTGCAAAACACCAAAACCCACCAATAAGACCCAGCATATCCTGTGGTACCCGCAAGGACTCTGAAATCCAAAGAATCAAAACCAACAAAGCTATCATCAACTCAGTGGAAAGTCAGAGATCACGATTAAGAAGAAGATCAGTTTGCAACCAATTTTACAATGTGCCTTTTTGTTGGTTTTGTTTCATTTAGAGAACAGTCTGTAGCAAGATCAAGATTTTCATGCTTCCTTGCTCTTCTCTTGTTCCTACACGTTCTTGTTATGGTCCTGAACTTGCACTCCTTAAGATGCTATATTAAATATGCAAATGGATTGTTAAATACATGCCACAGAGGGTTTTTAAAGCTTACAGTGTAATTATGAGGCTTTAACACTAACATACAGAAAGAAGAAGAAAATTAGAATACTCACAGAAACTATAATATGATTTTAGATAAGAAAACTTTATCCAGAATTCAGAGACTATTCAAAGGAATATATTAAGCAAAAGAAGATATTAAATATAAGCAAAATACACCCAACTGCAAAGGAATTTAAGGTTCACACTAAGTAACAAAGCAGTTTCACTCTGGGACACCAAGAAAGGGTTTTCACTTAGTTGTTTTCTGTCTTGAGATCTTATACACATATTTTTTAATACAAAATCTCTTGTTTGAGTGACAAAGTCTGAAACATTAGTATTCTAAAGTGTTATAGAAACTTCCTCCTTTTTCTCTTGCTTGCTCTCTTACTCTCACATCCCTAGATTAAAAAATTGCTGAAAGGCAGGGAGCTAGACCCTGTACTTCCTTTCAGAAGATTTTGTGGAGGAGTTCGGGCACAAGTGGCTTTAAGATCCCTTTTCACTACAAAATCTCAAAGTCAAATTATATTTACAAAATATCCCTTCTTCATAAAATGTCAGTGCTAGTGGATGGTAATCAAACTTTCATTGCAGTACACCAATTAAGACCCTTTGATAATATTGGCAGTAAAAGCATTATGGCAAATGACAACAGTTTCTCACTCTGTTCAGTTTGTATCAGCACATCTTTCCTGCTACTAATTCTCTCTGCCACGTCAACATGATCCGTTCAAATGGCTCCTCATCCTCAGTGCATCGTCAGTTCCTCTGCAGTACTCCTCCCTCCTTTGTGTATTATCTGTTTGCTCCAAATCCCTCTTACATTTCCAGTCTCTGTGTGGATACTCCACTTGATTGTCCAGCGGCAGAAGCCTTGTATAAAAAATAACTGGTGGATATAGGCAATGAGCTTTCCAGAGATTTGGGTTAATTAGTGAGAAATAGTTCTGAAACAATTATTTATATTAAAAAACCTGAGAAGAGAAGAATGAAGCAACAATTTTCTGTTCATTTACTTGTTTTTCATAAAAGCATAAGTGTCTTTGGGTAATTTTTCTATGGAACTTTAGAAATAGTAGATTCTGTCCCAGCTGAGGGCTGACCACAGGCGGAGGCAGAATACTGGCTCAGCTCCAGCACTGAGTGGCAACTCCAGCTGTTCTGCAGAGAAAACCATGCTTAGCAAATGCATATATACACAGTTAAGTTACTGGCTGTCGGGCTTACAGTGCTAAAGAAATTCCCCAAAGAGAGGCAAGATCTTAACCGGCCTTTCCAGCTGTGACCTGCATTCCGACCTGAAATTCCTGTAAGGTATAATCTGTTGCAACACATTCTCTCCACCCAGACTATCACATGGAAACAGTCTTTTCCTTTTGCTCCAAAGAAACATTTGCCCACAAACCTGCTAAATAAAGTGTGAAATTGCATGCCATATAAGCAAAAACCAGATCCTGCAGTGGCTGTGCGAACACTGAAAAAAAATCTTACTGAAAGCAATCAGAGATAGATTCAAACTAGCTTTACTTCCTTCTCTCCTTTTTTTTAATCACTTAAAAATTTTTAAAAAAAATAGTTCCTTTTTGGTCCCAGAGGCCTAATCCCTTTCTCATATACAGTAGTTCCACAGTGGTGAACCTCTACTGAGTGCCTTCAGATCCTTATCAGTGTAAACCAGAGAGGGGTTTTTTTGCCTTATTAGTTTGGTGACAGCACTCTTCCCTCACACTGGACTTTCCACAGAAGAAGATGTCATGCATACATTGGAAGCCATGCAGTCTGACAGTATAGGAAGCTGGGAAAGAGAAACAGAACTAGAACTCATTTGTAGGGGATGCAGGAACAGAACTAAGACAGAAGGAACAATGGAGCAGTTTTTATGCAGGTGTTTTTCTTTCGCAAATTCCATCTTTGCTCTTTGATCATGAAATGCCCTGGGAGGGCTTTTTAAGTATATGAAAGTGGGTTTTCATTGGAACACATTTTGGAAAAAAACAACAAAAAAAAAACCAACATAAAAGAACATTTAAAAAGCTTATTACCCATTACACACCCATCCAGCATATAAGACATTCAAATGAGTTCAATCAAGCCAATTTGCATACAGCGCACACAAAACAGGCATGCAATTTGCACATTTTATTGTAAAGTAAAGCAATTCTCATGTCAGCATTCAAAGTCTTTAAAAGGAAAGTTCTCTGTGCAGTTGAGTATTTCACAGAGAAGACTGTGGATAGATAGTATTCATAAAATACATTTTATCTAAATTGCTAACTGTCTTTAGCAATAAAACTGTCTAAAATAGATGTTGACAAGTGGAAATTATATTAAAAACCCTGCAAGAATTCAACATATTCAGGACTATGTCACTGTAATTTCAATATCCTGCTATATCTTTGCCACTTATAGAAAGTGCATTTGCCCCCAGTTGCAATTTAAAACAGCAAGACCTACATTTTTTGTATCCTTTTTGACCTCAATGGAACTTCAACTCAGAAAAGACTAAGAAATCAGCCTGTATATGTAGGTAAAAGTCAGAAAAACACAAAATTACTCAATATGGCTAATGCTAAATACTCCTCCACAAAAACAGGAAATCTTGCATTTTTGGGATTTGGGAGAGATCCTCATTCTTAGTTCCTCCCTTCTTTCTCCCTTGTGATGATTTACTTAGTTTTACCTCTTCAAGATCCCATTTCAAATATCCTGACATTATCAGTTCTTACCTACCAAGCCCATGTTCAAGTTCTACTTTTTATTTCTCCCTCCCTGGCTCCTTAACTTATTTGTTTTCTACTCAGGCTTTTTTCTCCTTCATCTGGCCTAGGACCAGCCTCTGTCAAAGAGCACAGAAAGGGGGCACACTAGCAGTATGACAATGGGAGGGACACATTGCTCATCTTTGGGTACTAAAGTTCCATTGTGGTGGCTCATGTCTAAAAATAGCCTATGCCCCAAGCTCAAATTTTCAACAGCTTTTTAATTTATCTAAATTTAGGGATATTCTTAAAATGATGGAAGAAAAACAAACCTGTAAAACTAGGTCTGGTCCTCAGCCTAGTTATAATCTACTGCTACAAATGGCACCATTCTAAAAAAAAGCTCTGAAGACAGGCTTAAACTCTCCCTAACCCATTACCAGAACTAAAAGAACCATATAACTCCAACCATTTGGAAAACTGAGTCTGAACAGAAAAAGGCTTGGAAAGTTGTGTAAATAAAAAAAGAAATCTTTAGAACAGAAGCACATTACAATACAGGACCACATGAGAGCATTATTAACATCCCCTCCTCCAAATAAAGACCACACTGCTTAACAGTGAAGATATATTTTCAGTATATTTATAAACCAACAGCAGATTAAGGTCTCTTGCATTCAAGGAGAAGCACAAGACAGAAGCAGAGGAAAACTCAGGTCAGGAGAGAGCTCAGGAGGTTTCTGGTCTAATGTCATCCTCAGCAGCATCAGCCAAGGAGTCAAACCCAGCACTTCAGGAAAAGAGGAAGCCTCTGTCACAGTTCATCTGTATTTCTGGGGAAAGGCTTCCTCATGGCCCATCCCAGCCTGTCCTGTCCCTCACCCTGCCTCTGTGGCCTGCTTAGAAAAGCCTGGCTCCAGCTCCAAAAAACCGTTATAGGCAGAGGGGTCTGCTTCTGCCGTAAGTGCCCTGGACCTGCCTCTTCTCTAAGCTGAACCAGGCCCTGTCCTCCAGCCTCCGCTCACGGGGCAAGTGCCCTAAGCCCAGCTGCCTCACTGGCCCTCTAAGTTCAATCTGATTTATTTTTCACATTGGGGAATCCAAAACTGAATGCAGTATATGGATGTGGTCTAAAAAATTCTGAGCAGAAGGGGAATCCCATCCAGTGATTGACTGGCCATGTTCCTATTGAAACAGCTCTGGGTGTGTTTGACCAGCACACCGCTGGCTCACGCTCTGCTTGATGCAGCCAGCAGCCCCAGGACACTATTCAACCAGGCAGTCCCTAGCATCTAACTCTGCAAGAGGTCATTCCTTCCCATGACAGATGCTCCTGTTCTTGTTGGAGCTCTTCCTGGATCTATTCTTGTTCAATTTCACGAGATTCCTGTTGACCTATTCCTCCATTTTGTTTAGTTTCTGAAAATTCTTCAGGGGCATTCTCATTTGTCCTATAACTATAACCAGTTTCAGAAAAGGACCTTGTGCTCATACAACCTCATGAAAAAATCAGAGGCAAATCTCATTGGAAAGGCAATTTTAAAGGGATAATGCAACACACAGATACATATGGTGACAGTGGATGCCATGGTCAAAGTGGGGCAGAGAGGACAATATGAGATGTTGCCATTAGCATTATTATGGTTTCAATCACATCAGCATGACACGTTGCTTTATCAGGGAAAATGGCGTGCTCAGGAAATTACTGCAGTTTTGATGCCTGAATATGATGGGACTCTTTGAGTGGCAGAACAAAAAGGTAAGGGTGCAAGGAGACAGCATGTCTTGCTCCCAGTGATTTGTGACAGGTTCTGAGGTGAAAGGGCCAAGGTGTGATGATCAGCACTCACTGGGTGTGGCGTGGGCCAGACAGCTCCTCATTGTGTCAGGGACCTGAGACCTGTGCTCCTCTTACACGTGGCTGATCATCCCAGTCTGTCCTCTCCAACAGTACCTCCGGTTTCTTTTGGATAATACCTCTATCACCCTGCCTCTAATGCTAGGCATAAAGTTGCACACAGTGGTGTTACTAAGCATTGTCATGAAAAATTAAGGTCCGGGAATTTTGACGACAACTCAGACCAAATGGTTTGCCTCAGGATTCCTACAGCAGAGTGGATCAGTTTATTTCGAAAATCGGCTAGATGACAGTAACTAGGGCTGCTGACAGGATACTGCTTAGAACTCTTTTCCTCCCAAAACATTTTCAAAATTTAGTCAAGGCTATGTCTGGGAACTCTAAATACAGCAGAATGTCAGCCTGTTTATATTCCTCCCCAGGCTATTTTCAACAGCTCATTGAGATGTGCTGACCAGCAAAAGTCACTCAAGTTTAAACTCAACTATTTGTCATGTATTATCAAAGAGAGTCATCAAACTGAGGTTTCAGTAGTGTAGTTTATTTTGCAATTAGTTGGGTAATTAAAAGAAGCTTTGTGTGCTAGCAGAGCAGGTAAGTGAGACTCCACGAGCAATCATATGTATTTATGATTCTACTACCAGCTACAACTGCAAGCACAGGGTTCAGCTGCTCTCTGCCAGTTTCCACATCCCAACCCAGTATAACAGCATGTACTAGAGTAGCACTGAAAAATAAGAATCTAGTCCATCTCCTATAGAACTTAACAGCTGTGCCTTTATTCATTTTTACTAGAGAGGGCCAAATTTAAAGACCTTGAATCTGACTGCGAACCATACTCTGGCAGCATATCTGTGTGGTCTGTTCAACCAGAAAGTGGATATTTCCCCTCCTGAGCATGGGACCCCATGAGACTGCAAAATAGGCCTCTCTAGTGTTTGTACATGATCTCCTCCTATCTAGACAGATGCAAATATCACATGAAGAAGAGAGGATAATTAGTGAGACACAGTCGTCTCTCTGGCTCGTGGTCTGCAGAAATCTTACCTGAGGCCATTCATAGTTCTGAGAAGCTTAAGGATGCATTCCTGAGCATCCCAGAGTTAAAGAGAGTAAATGGAAGCTTCCATTGTGGTCTTTACAGTTGCCAAGCACAATTCACCTGTATTCCATGTGATTTTGTTGAAAAGAAATAGAAACTAACTGTAGAAATCCACAGTTAGTTGCAAATGTACTATATAAGACCAGAGGGAAGATAATTCCTACATTTAGTAGAAATTCTCTCTGCTTTAAAAACCAGTAAGAGAAGGTAATTCTATTTAATAGAGGCTGTAGCTTGTAAAAGAAGCTATACAATCTACAAATTGAAAATATCTGTGAAAAGACAACATATTTAACAGAAATTCAACAGCCTTCTTTGTAGCAGCAGACAAGCAATGTATGATGTCAGAGGAAAAAAAAAAAGAAATTCTATTATTAGGGCTGTTTTTTTTCTTTTTTTATTCAGTCTCTTATTGCCTAGCAGGTTGTCAGGGCCACCTCCAAGAGCTCTGACAGTACTTACACTGTGAGCGCCCCTTCCGCACCTCATTGCACGATGATCCTCAGCCGGGTTTTCAAACACAATTATTTCTCTGGGTAACAATGTGAAAGGCAGCTGCAGTGAGCGTGGAGGTCAGGCAAAGCAGGCCATGGATGCAACAGCACCTGCCTTTTGCATGCAAAGACGAAGCAAATTATAACATTTGTCGCCAAGGAACTGAGCAGCAGCACCATGTGTGATGGCCTCACGAGCACCATTTTCATCGTGTGCATGGGTATATCTTTTCAAATCTAGAGCAGGGAACAGATGTTTCATCAAAAGACACATTTAAAATAAAGATAATTATGCAGTAAGAAGCTTAATTACATAGGATTATTCAGGTCCACTTAATTGCTTGACAGTCTGAGGGCCTCCTATATATTTGTGACAGAAGCACCCTTCTCACTGGGTTACCAAACTCAGTCATGGCTCCAGGACAAATGTAGTTCTTTTACTAATCCAACTAATTCTAGTCTCTGATTTTCAGCTACAAGGAGGAAAAGTAAGCAAACTTATCAAGTATTAAAATATTGTTTTATTCCCATAGGCATTGTATTTTCTTCCATAAAACATGAATAGCCTAAACTACAAAAACATTGGTTTTATCCCTGTATAGTATGAAGAACATTTATTTTGCTTAGACCTGATTTAGATAAAGAGGAGAATCTCCTCTGGTCTTACTGCTCACACATGCCTACACATCTCCAGTTTTCAGAAGTTTGTTATGATATGTGAGTATTTAAAAATGGCCTTTTACCTCCCCCAAAAAGGGATACCCACTGTCTCCACAAGCAAAAGTCCTAATAATGTTAAAAAAAAAAAAAGTATTTAACTCTAAGAAAGAATTTTTTTTTAATCTTTGCATAAACAACACAGCATGCACTGTGTGGAGTGGTGCAGCCATTCTGCGGGACTCTATTCTCATGGCACTTACTGAACTGATTGTACTAATACATTTCACAGAAAAATAAAGATTTCTGTGAAATTATGCTGACAGGCTTCCAGTGTGATTCTATGGGCTCCTGGGAGCTTACCAGCTGCAGGGCTTGGATTCAGCACTGCTCCAAAATACGAAATTAGGGAGGCAGATATGCCATGTGAATCATGCTGAACAGGGAACCCCCACATTTACAGGATCCACAGAGCTGGGGGTTTTAAAGAGCACACGGCATCAACCCAGGTGTTTTTTACTCTTCACAGGTTCCAGAAAATAGTTAAAATGATAATTTTGTAGAGAGCTTTACAATTAAATTTCGTCCTTCCAGCCCTAAGTGTGTTAGTTCCCCATAGTCAACATGTTTTTTGATAATGTACTGTAGGGCATTAGCAAAGCCACACACTGAATTTATATGTAAGGGGTGTAAATGTGATGCTGAAAGCCTGAGCACTAAAATGATCTCTTACTTTTCATCAAAGAGAGCACTATAATATTTGCATCTGTCAAGCCGTTGCAGGCTTTTCTTACACAGACAAACTAGGAGTGGCTTCATTGTGCATTACTGAAAAAACCCCAAACCTGCAGAAGAATTAACTTTATAAGGAGTTAAAGCTTCTCATTTAGAAAAAAAATCCTTAGTTCAGTATAAGCCAGTAAATGTAACTTAAAGCTTGGGAAAGACGATTACCTTATAATGGCTCCATTCACATTCACAAAGTTGGGGTCATTTTAAACTGCTGCTATGTTTTGGAATGCTGCCCAGAAAACTTTGGTGTGAAAAATCTGCTGAATGCCTTTGCGCTACATTAGCTAACAGTATTTAAGGTCAATAATGCAGGTGCGGGCTTTCCTTCATTCACCTCAAAAACTTAAAAGACTTCTTCCTAAACCTCTGTTTATAAGTGGCTTTTGCTCAAACCTCTAAAAAGAAGAAAGAACTGGGGAAGAATGAGGAAAGGATACCATTTTGCTGTTATCAGGAGAGAACATGAGAGAGGTGCTAATAAATCATAAACCAAGAACAAGTTTCAGTGTGGCAACTTAACTTTTGTAAACATGTACCAGCACTTAGTGCACTTGCCAAGCAAATCATAGGAACTTATGCTACTTTCCCCACTAATGGTGTCAAGGTGCACTGAATGTTTCCCCTCCTGCTGTTTGAGAGTGACATTAGAGAGCTCCGGTGAAGCATATGCCCAAGCTCCTACTCTGCAGCAGCTATCGTATGCTAGGGTGACACTATGACTGATCACACCCAGGCACTGCTTCTGTCGCTGCAAATGGGCTTTCAGCTATAATGGAAACGTTTAGTTCAAAGCACCGTATACATTACATGTGTTATTAATGGCTGAAACAGATGCTTCTATCTACTGAAAGGGTTTGTTTTTATATAAAGCAAATCCTCCTGTAAATTTGGATCTTTTATTGGGTTGCATATCAATTTGAGGGATAATAATAAGAAAAGCCCCTTCTACTTTGCCTTATATCACAGAAGCATTTAAATTTTTAATTTGTGTTTCATATCAACGAATTTATATACATCTACACACATTTTATTACCCATTTTATATGGCTCCGTTTGTTTCTGTTGTAAATTGCACAGTTTCTTAATCACTGCTAAGCATAAAATGCCCCATCAGTAAATTATTCCTACAATAAAATACATGATGTGGTTTACAAATGATGGTTATTAATTTCAGGACAGAGATGTTGCATTTGTATTGTGGTTTATGTTCAATTAACACATTGCTGCATTAATGCAAAGTGTCAGCACAGAATTGAACCACAGACTAAATGAAAATGAAGCACCGTGAAAAGGAATTATTGCCCAGGCTAAACAGAGTAAAAGCCAATTTATTTGTGAGTTTGCTTGCACAATACCACCTGAGGTATTCATGAGCAGATCCAGAAGCATAGATCAGGTTTTCAAAAGGAAACTATCCAATTGCTTTACCTTTTTATACACTTTTTGTGGAAAGTATTGTGTCTCTGCACACATGGTTGATCAATGATTCTAAAGCTGGAGCAGGTGCAGTTCATGAAAGCCAGATTACGAGTAAGGGGAATACATCTTTAAAAGTAAGTCACCCATTTTTATTAATTATAAACAAGAATGTTTCCTAGAGCACATGCAGCTCATGAGAGAAAAGGGTGGCCACAGTGGCAACAGTGAATGGGGTCTTTTAGATGCAAAACATAACATTAGTTTTATTTGTCAGACATGATCTTGCTAGAAAAACTCTGTAAAGTACTCTGACAAAGTCTAAGTAATAGCAGCAGATGGTAATGGCTCAAAACCAAAATGCTGAATTAGACTTTTTCGGAACAGGACAACTTAGTAGGACAAAATTGCTTATATGTTTTGAATTAGAATTGCTGTAGAGGTTAAAACTAACCCTGACTGCAAACCAAGTGGACTAAGACTATGTTCTTTGAACATGTGGTATGTCTCACTTCTTTTTTCTGCTCTCTCAACCTGTATGAATTGCAGTGGGTTTTTTGCCCTTGAATAAATATCTGAATGGTTGTAAAATACTGGCGTCAGAAAATAAGTTGGCATCGTTAAAAAAATTCTGGATTTCAGCATACTGAAATCTGTTTAATATCAGGAAAATTAATTTGAGTTAAGTGACTCCTTTTTAGTAAGACATCGAGCTGTACATGTTTAAGAATAACCCCGTAGAGGTTGCTTGGCAAACCTCCCAAAAGCTTTGTGAGACACTACATTTCATTGTGAGGATTTAACACTTGTACTTGTGTATTTGTAGAGAAACTTAAAAAGTCCAGCTGGCACAATATCACCACAAAACTGGCACCACAATCCTGATAAACTCCCTCTGAAATTTACGTTTCATCCATGTGGATTACATCTGCTTCATCATATTGCCCCAAAACACGTGAGCTCCCCCTCATCTCAGGCGAGTGCTGGAGGACAGCATCACCCATAGGCTTTCTTCACATAATTTTTCCTGTTTCACTCCATGTCAGCAGCGAGGTGAGAGGCAGGATTTCCTTCCTCACAAAACAGCTTTTAGGATACAACTTCCTAGCTGGAGGGCAAGCTGTGTAGATGTCACAAACCCAGGCACTGTTGCTGGTCCATCTCTAGTTAATGTTTCTCTGCTGGACTGTGCTGCACACTCTCCATTTGGGGACCTCTGCGTGAAGACAGAAGAGATAGAAATAGGGAAAAAAATAACACCCTGCTACCCCCCAGAAACCAGGCAAACCTTCACCGCACAGTATTACCGTAGCATGGGCTAGGCTGGGCTGTAAAATGTTTTTTGCATGGTTCATTAGTAATGTTTGGTAAAAAGTGCTAGAAATAGGATAATTTTCTAATACGAATATTTTTTATAAACTCCAATTCGAAAGTTCACCTTATTGAAGAAGACACAAAGCATGTACTTTTACAGAGTTACAAGCCACTGAGGAATATTTACTGTTATTATACAGTCAGCAAAAAACACAGTTACTTTGACTTCTTAGCAAGAGAAAGGTGTTTCCTGTGGTATGGCACTTCCACCTATAAGAGTCAGTAGCAATCTGAACAGCTACAAGTAACAGTACAAGAGTCTGTGCATTTCCACGGCTTAGATTAAGATTTTTCCTTAGCCTGTGCCTCTGATTAGGCCCTATGCTTAGGCCCTACCACCAGGAATATATCCTGCATCTGCAGACTGTGGTTATTCACAAGCATATGTCCAGCCTTAAAATTCACTGATTTGCTGCTACATGGCTCAGCTTAAGCAAGATTTCCTCGAGATATGCATCTCAGGAAAAAAAAAAAAAGTTGTTAGCTTGTTTTTTTATTTTAATAAGACAAATAATTTCGATATATCCACAAATAAGAAAATGGAGGTACAGGGGAAACTACCATCAAGTTATTAATCCAGTTCCGATATTTAATCCATGGACAACATATTCTACAATGAATCTTTAGGATGAGGCTGGGGTCCACAGCTGACATAGTAGCTCAGTAATTATGCCTATGTAGCAATCTGATAAGATAAAATCTTACTGGAAACTTGGAGCAACAACAACTGGTACTGTAAAGTACTATTATTCAGGGAAAATGGAAAAAGTAACATTTATACCTTCTATAACTACATGAAAAAAATTCTCTTCAGACTTCAATGAATGATAGAAACTTTTTTTGGAAAATTTTCTTGAATTTGCCGTGCTAAATTTGCTTTCATTTAGGCCCTTTCTGAGGCCACTTTGGTGCTAAAGCACTTGTGTATTATGACTGGTTTAGAAGTAACTTACTGGTGTGAAAATAACATGTAAAACTGGTAGGAGGAACTGCCTTGATTGAGTTGAACATTCTTTAATGGGGCAAAGATATTTCTAGTATTAAAAATCAATTACTTCATAGAAAATGAACAATGTTCAGTGACCTGTAGTTCATATTTTACTGCTAATTTGTTGTATGATATCCGTTCATGTTCTCGGACTAAGCTCAAATGATGCACATCAGCTCCAGGCAACTTTGCAGTTGTTTAGAACCAGTCCTCCATCAGGATTTACTCTATCTTTTCTTCTACTTGATAATTTAGCTAAAGGAAAATAGCCCACCTAACGGATTACACTTACCCTGAAGGACTTCAAGTGCCAGATGATAAAACTTTGAATAAAAAATGATCAGACGAGACAAGGAAGGATGAAGTACACAGATAAGAGTAAGGAAAGGTGTTTTTCAAAGAGAGGAAAAGAAAAGCTTTTCCGTATGTATTCCTTACACAGACAATATTTTTTTTCTTTTCAAGATTGACTTGTTGTATGAAGAATTCTAAGAATACGGTCATCTCTGGCAGCCAGAATGCAACAAACAAGCCCACTGAAATATTCAATCTTTCATGGATATGTTCTTGAGGAGTAGGCTGCAAAACAATTTTGTCTTCCAGAGACTGCTAACAGTTACCTGGGGGTTATACAGTTGAAAAATATGACTTTGTATTTAATACTTGAATGTTGTATTGCTAAGTATTCAGCAATGGCTTAAAAATTGCTCAGCTGGAAGAAACAGAAAGCTAAACAAAACACCTCAGACCTGGGTTTAATGCAGTGTGATTTAAGGAAAAGTGGCTTTCTTTTGTTACTGTTGCCTCCTAAATGGAATGCATAGCCTCATTTTTGAAGATTTTCTCTCTTCCATATAGCCCTAAAGGCCTCACTCTCACAATGCTTGCTAGTTTTTCCCTTCAGTAATACATGAGTATAGATAATAGACTTTCAGTGTCACAGATTCAGCACAATCTCCTGCTTATATATCAGAAAATGTCGCTTTCCTTCAGATATGTTTTTAGTTACAAATGCCTTGCACATTTCAGTGGCTTTCTCATGCTGAGCACTTCATCCAGGCTTGGATCTGATCCAGCTCTCACCACAGGCAGTGGCAAGAATCTTACTGGCTTCAATAGGGACTAAATGAACTCTGTGGGTTTTATCCTCATTTCTATGTGTTCAGTCCCAAGTGCAGCACTCAAAGAGATGCTTAAATTTGTCAGTAGTCCTATTCAAATCAAGGGATCACTCACATGTCTATATTTAAGTACAAGCAAAAGTAGGAGCATGTATGCATATATGTGTACGGTTATATGTATATGCTATTAAATTCGTGAGGGCTGCACAGCTTATGGAAGAATACAACTTATCACCTTAAGTGTTAGAAACAGAATCATGGAATCATAGAATATCTCAAGTTGGAAGGGGACCGCAAGGACCATCTAGTCCAACTCCCTGCTCCTCTCAGGACTACCTAAAACTAAACCATATGACTAAGGGCATCATCCAGTCACTCCTTGAACTTTGACAGGCTTGTTGCCATGACCGCTTCCATAGGAGCCTGCTCCAGTGGCCATTTCCTAATGTCTAATCTGAACTTCCCTTGAAAGAGTTTTATTCTAAATCCTCCTGTCTTATTTCTGGTCAGCAGAAAGAGGACATCAGTGTCTCCACCTCTGCTGTTGCCTCTTGAGCAAGATATAGCCTGTAATGGGGTCCATCAGCCTTCTCTTCCCCCAGAGAAGCGACAAGTGACCTCAGCTGCTCCTTCTAAGTCTTGCCCTTGAGGCCTTCTACCATCTTGGTTGCATTCACCTGGATACACTACAATGGTTTTATGTCCTTATGTTGTGGCACCCAGAGCTGCCCCCAGCACTCAAGGTGAGGCCGCCCCAGTGCAGAGCAGAGCAGGACAATCCCCTCCCTTGCCTGGCTGGTGATGCTGGGCCTGATGCCCCCCAGGACATGGGTGGCCCTCCTGGCTGCCAGGGCACTGCTGACTCATTGCCATCTATCCAAAATCCCAGATCTCCTTCTGCTGGGCTGGTCTTCAAATAGTCTCTATTCTGTGTATTTTTCAGAAGTCAAACACTTGAAGAAACTAATCCTTTTTGATGAGTTTTTCATTGTCTCTGACATAGTCATTCTTCACAAATAAATGAACTGCAAAATGTAGCCCTTTATCTTATTCAAATTTGTTGTGACACAGGCCTGATTATTTTTTGTTTGCCTTATCCATAATGATCAGGTGAATAGTTTGGGTGGACTATTTTAAATCAATAGATTATTTAGGCACTGTTCAGTTTGTTTGTGATCTATGATTAATTACCTGAGTGTTTAAGCATGGTTTCTGTATTCTGATTGGATGCCTGAAACTTCTGAGAACAGGAAAAGAAGGAGTCAGAAACAATAATTAGTACACAGTCAAAGTGAGCACACTTGTTAACACATGAATGACTTAGTATAATATGAAAATGGATGATATTACCAAAAAAAACTCTCGATAATTAGTACAATTAAAACTGTTTGTGTAAAATACTTAAATCAGTATTTTTGATATATTCAACCCTGGGTAGTTAGTTCAGTATATCTATTATCAAATTGCTTCAAAACAGTAAAAGTGCCACACTGCTGAAATAAGAAAATTAACTTTTGCAGGGACAAAGGGTATTGAACATTTTATGGTGTAGGTATATCATGGAAGCAAAAGCATAGGTTCTTAAACTGTTGTTAGTGCAACTGACAGAGGATTTCACTGACCTATTGCAGACAATACTGTTATACTGACAACTTAATTAGCCTCTAAGAAAAAGTAGTTTTAATGAGAATGGTCTAGATGATACACAGCATCCTTTTCATACCCATGTGACAAGGCATAGGAAAAAAAAAAGCAGTAAAATTAAAAACAACTGCCCTCAAAATACAACACCATTTCAAAAGATTTTGAATAATGCCTAGGATGAGGAGGGTAGCTATAAGCAGCAGCAGCTGGCTTCCATGCATGAGGACAGTTGAACTGTGAGCCCTTCAAGTTTTTTATTCAGACAATTACAAGAAAAAAAGGAGCCTGAGAAGGTAAAATAAATCCTTCATGTGGAAAAGAATAACACAGAGAAAAAAGCCCTGAGATGAGAGACCTGTGACCAAGAGGACACAGGTGTGGAAGTGGTTTTCTCTGGAAGTCTGTTGCAGACCCTCATCTGGAGTTTGATGGCGTATCATGAGAACAGGCCCTCCATGTCATAGGGGAGGGGCTCCTGTGAGGGACTGTGGCCATTGAGGGGACCTGCACCAGAGCAGGGACACTCCCTGGGGGAGCCTGTAGCGGGCAGGTGGCCGTGCTGGAACAGGGGAAAAACAGTAAAAAGGAAGATGGAACCACAAGAGACCAGTATGCACAGGAGCGCACGGAGGAACCATTACCCCCTCGGACCCATTACACACAGCCTGCGTGGCTGCCCCTTGCCCAGCTTGTGGAACCAGGATGGGGACATGGGAATTGTCTTGACTTAGCACTTTTCTTCACCCTTTCCCATGGTCTAGTTAAGTGTTGATTTACTTGTTTAGAGATTTTTCCCTCAATGCTTGAATCAGTTATTAGAAATCTGGGGTGATGGGCATTAAACTAAATAAAATTTTTCCAAGGTGAAAATATTTTGCCAAAGAGAGGAGGGGGAAATAAGTCGTGGCAAAATCCTCGCACTGGCCATCCCACAGTGCCCAGTAGCAGCAAAGAAGGGGGAGCTCAGGCTCTTCTGTGAGGTTTTGGTGCCTGCTCAGGAGATTGGTAAACACTACTTTCAACTGTGGAGAATGAAGCTCTGATTCATATAAGGATATTGTAATATCCTCTTCTCCTAATAAAAAGGGAGGGGGCTATAAGCATCAATCTGATCAAGATTTTCAATTTTCAGTTATGAACTTATAAATGTACATACAGCTAGAGAGCAATGAATATGGTAGCAGAAACAGCATTTTTGTATTGCATTAACTGTTTCCACGAATGCTAATTTACTCTAAAAATTCTGTTGTGCTGTGATGACGAGTCCCTCAAGCTTGCAAGTGTGAAACCACATTGTGTCGTGACACTCCTGATTCAGTGGAGAGGACTCAGTCCTAATCTACATGCCAGGCAGATGGTACTGCCCTTCCGATGAAAATATTCCAGGACAGACATATTAGTCGTTTTCTTTCAGAACTGTAGGACAGAAATTCCAGTCTTTGGGAAAGCTTACATAAAAAAGAGATGGGAAGACATGAAGTTTTTGGTGTCTTAAAGGTCACAGAGTTAGCCTTTCACAGAAAAAGAGAGCAGCATGCAGTGGTAACCATATTGCTTTTTTTTTTTTTTTTTTTTAATATTTTGGAATTGATAGTCAGAAAAAAACCCAACATGTTGGGGTTGGCTAAGCGGGTGTGCCAGTAAACATTTGTTCATGGAAAGAAAACTGTAGAATCTTGCAGTCTTAGGTCTCATGTGATCTTTTTTATAATTATGTTTAATGAAATACACCATCTAACTATTTTCCATTGAAATGGTGTGCCTGGAAAAAGACAATGCATAGATTTTTCTCATATTGATAAAAGCAAGAAGCAACTGCACAGGGAATTGAGTTGCACTCTTGCAAAAACAACTTCTAGAAACATGGAACTGGGACTGTGTCTCCTGTCAAATGCTGAGATTAACTCTGATGGTAATTGAGAGCAGAATTTGAAGTTGTCAATTTGCTGCTGAAGTGCTGCCTATTCCTTAAACATTTGCTTTGTCTAAATGTAGCTTATGCAAATTTAAGAACAGAATCAGGGGTTCAGCATATGCAAATATTACTTTAGCTAGTGGAAAATTAAACATCTTTAGCTAGGTGTTGGAACATGTTATATTAAAAAATATAACACTCTCAGGAGAAAACGCCTAACATGTATTGAATGCTAATCACTGAGGAAGAAATTTCTTCCTCTTTATCTCAACATTTAGCTTAAAGTAGTTGCAAAACCCCAAGCTTTAACATGGGCTGACATAATTTTGAAGCCTACTTGTCACTATGCTACAGAAACCATTGGTGCCCATGGTTTACTGTTTTGGAATTCAGTTGTTCAGAAGGCATTGATAGCAATTTGAGGTAAGTATTCTACTGAAGTGGACAGTATTTTAACGAAAGCTTATGAGCTTGACAGAAAGCTGCTTTTCTCCTTGAAACCGAAACAAAACATCATTTGTAACCATTTTGTAACCATTAGAACTGTAAAACAAATCTTTACTACTTAATTCTTTTCTGGGCGAAAAATTAAAATGCATTTCCTATATGTTGGTTTGGGTTTTTTTCATAATTAATTATATCTTTGTTTCCGAGCTGTGTTCTTTTCAAAAATGTAGTAGAGAAAACTCATTTCTTCATCTGAAAACCTCTTTCACGTTTGGCTCATGAACAACAAAGGTATCTGAAAGTGTCTTGAACTCTTTTTTGAAGCTCTAGCATATCCTGAAAAAGTTCTGCCATGAAAATATGTATCATATCATATCATATCATGAAAAGGTTCTCATCCCAGCAGGATGTCAACTTCAAGTATATGGTAAACAATTAAGTTTCATTTACATTTTGTCATTAGGTGTCACTTACATTTTGCTGTGATTTTGTCATGCATCATATACTTTATTTCACATCTTTACTAAATTCACAAACCATGAATTTAAACGTCCCACATTTTTGACATGTTATTCCACACGGTGTCAGTTTTTTGAACAAAACCTGAGAATTACGTAAGATTGAGATCAAATTGAAATGAAATTAGTCTGAAATCTAAAAGCTAAGCTAAGTCATTTACAGCAGCTTCATAAAAGGCTGAGATATGAAATGCAAATTCTCTCTGGCATTAAATAAAATATGTTTAAACCATGTCATATATTATAAAGGCCTCTGTTGGTAGAGTTTTGAAAGACTGTCACTTTATTAGAGCATGGATATTAATAGGAGATCAATATGTAATGCTGGATTCTAATTTTAAATTGTTGGATAAATGCAGATGGTAATTAAATAGGGAATTTTGTGATTATACCCTTTGCCAGAAATGGTGTAATTTTAACCATGCAGCATAAAGTAATATTTTTTAATCTTTAATTATATTCTAAGATTTTAATAGTTAGATGACAGACTATCCACAGAAGAATTACTGTCAGATGTTTTCCTTTTAAACTCTGGAAAACAATGCTCTGTTGAATACACATGAAACATTTCTTTCTCTTGAATAAGATTTTCTCATTTTCAGCTTATTTTCTTTTTGTAGTCATCTTACAAAACAGTACTACAGCTGCCGCAGTGATTTTGCTGTTCATCTTTTTATAAAAAAGATTTTATCTTCTCTGAGTATTTCCATTTTACTGAGTCTCTGATTTTTTTTCTTCTTGACGCAGAAGAAATGCTCATCTGTAGATGACTCTTGTTCAGCACAGAAATGTGAGGATTCGTGTGGTGAAAATCACTTGTTAGGAACAGTGTGACACACAGACTTGCGATGTTGTGACTAAGTTCTTGACATTGCTGGTTTTGTGGCACTAGTTCCTGTTGTAAATATTTTAATAGGACCTAATCGGAATACTGGAGAGCCAATAGTGTGAGACAATGCATCCTGTTCTGATCTGTGCCACTGCAAAATCTCAGGCTAGTAATTAAATTTTTTTTCAGTTCTAGTTGGCTCTTCTTCAAAAAGGGAATATGTGCTTGTGTAAGAATGACTGTATTTTAGCTTCGCCCCTAGTTTTCCAGGTGCCCGTGGATTGGCAGTACCAGGGTGCCATCAGCATCGTGGTACACCCCAGCTAAAAACCCTTGCCAAGAGACTTAGCAGCAGATATGGTACAGAGGCAATTTAGGATTCTTACCCAGGATTCTCACCCCTCTCTGAGCTTTGAATAGATTGTTTTTCCTCTCCTAGGTGTGTCTGCTCTCACTGATGTGAGAACATTCTTCAGTCGCATTCTGTTAAATGCCATATATTGCATCTCTGGTCCAGGTCTCCTAAGCCAAAGCTTGATGCAGCTAGCTTAATTGAGGCAACAAACTATCTACAAAACTAGTTTTGCAGCTCTACACCTGTATTGTCTTAGACACCTCATCTGGGGTATGACAATGAACATTTGGCTTGATGATTCCCAAACCAGTCACAGAAACTGGCTTCAGATACCCTGCCTGCAATACCTTGGAGTATCTTCAAACCTGTTACTGAGACAGCTGGTTTTTACAGTATTTCTTGTAGCACATTTTTCACTTAAAATGGTGTCTTGATTCTGACCTCACTTGTCAATGTAAACCAGGAATAATTTTACCGAACTCAGCAGGGACACACTGCTGTGGGAAGGTCAGAAACCAACCTTTCTTGGGAGTCATTCCAAGTCTAGTACAAAAACTTATTAGGTATGTTGTATTCAGAACTTGGCACAAAATTGTAAATATAGGGTCAAAAATAGATATTTTTGTCATTACCTGACATATACTTTGCTCTTTCTAAAAGAAAATGTTGATTTAATTGGCTCCAAAATACCTTTCAGCAACAGCTGCCAAGTTCCTCTTAATGGAGTATGTGGAAGAATTTTATTTTCTGTCATTCTCTTATTATAAGCAGATAGAAGATTGATCAGGGAAAGCATAGCCAGCTTTTTAAACCTCTTTTTCTTCCACTCTAGGATTTGACACTTCCACCTGATTTGACACTTACAATACATCCTGGCAAAAAATTTTCTTTATGCTAAGAAGTGAATAAGAAAATTTGTGTTTTATATGTTAACCTACTACTCATTTTTCCATTTTCCCCAAAATTTTCTTGGATGTCTAATGCAAATGAGTGATTATATAGAAAATCCCCCCAATATTCAAAAGTAAACTTTCAGTTTCTGCTGGTCTGTATTATCATCTGGAGATAAAATGGAGAGATATCTAACCTCTGGAAAAGCTCCTTGGAGCCTCAGCAGCACTCACTATAGCACAACATCCATATGCTAAAGGGGTACCTAGTTCGTTAAAGCATCATTAAGGGATAAGTGGGGTGCATCATCCCATTCCCATTGCAGCCATTTCCTCTGGTCAGATTTTGTTGTCCACATGGAGCAGAATAACATGTTTAGAGGCACTGTCTGTGTGTTCTGTGGAAATTAGACCACTGGCAGGCCAAAACCTCCAAGAGCTATGAGACCAAAAAGAGAAAGCAAAGAACCTTTTCAAGCCGACTGGTGAACACAGATATTCATATTAGAGGAATTCTAGCTTTTCCAATGTGTTGTGTTGTGTCATCCAGCTGGTGTTTGGTCACTAGTGGTGTCCCGTAGGGACACAGTCCTGTTTATTGGGCACAGCACCATTTAATATCTTCATTGATGACCTGGATGAGAGGATTGAGTCTACCATTAGCAAATTTGCCCATGACACCAAGCTGGGTGGGAGTGTTGATCTGCTGGAGGATAGGATGGCTTTGCAGAAGGGCCTGGGCAGGCTGGATCAACGGGCTGAGACCTGCTGTGTGAGGTTCAACAAGGCTACATGCCAGGTCCTGCACTTTGGTCATAACAGCCCAATGCAGCACTACAGGCTCGGGTCGGGGTGGCTGGAAATCAGCCCACTGGAAAAGGACCCGTAAGTGCTGGTCAACAGCAGCTCAACATGAGCCAGCTGTGCCCAGGTGGTCCAGAAGGCCAACAGTATCCTGGCCTGTATCAGCAATAGTGTGGTCAGCAGGACCAGGGAACAGATTCTCCCCCTGTACTTTTCACTGGTGAGGCCATGCCTCGAGTCCCATGTTGAGTTTTGGGCCATGTTCAATTCAGGAAGGACATTGTGGTGCTGGAGCTTGTCCAGAGAAGGGCAACAGAGCTGCTGAAGGGTCTGGAGTACATGACTTACAATGACCAGCCAAGGGAACTGGGGTTATTTACCCTGGAGAAAAGGAGTCTCAGGGGAGACCTTACTGCTCTGTACAACCACCTGGAAGGAGGGGGTAGCCAGGTGGGGGGGGCGGTCTCTTCTCCCTGGCAACCAGCAACAGGATGAGAGGACGTAGCCTCAAGCTGCACCAGAGGAGGTTTAGCATGGACATTAGGAGGAATCACTTCATGGAAAGGGAGTTAAAGCACTGAAATGGGCTACCCAGGGGTGTGGTGGAGTCAGTGTCCCTGGAGGTGTTTAAGAAAAGACTGGATGTGGCACTCAGTGCCATGGTCTAGTTGTCAAGGTGGAGATTGCTCACACACTGTACTTGATGATCTCAGAGGTCTTTTCTAATGTAATTGACTCTGTAGTTCTGTGATTTTGTGATTTGCATGGCAGTGTTTTGGCAGCAGGAGGGCTATAGGGGTGGCTTCTGTTTGAAGCTGCTGGAAGCTCCCCACGTGTCCAACACAGCCAGTGCCAGCTGGTTCCAAGACAGACTCACCACCGGGCTAGGCTGAGCCCATCAGTGATGGTGGCAGCACCTACTGGATAGCAGGTTTAAGAATTAAATAAAATTATTGCACAGAACCAAACTGTGAACAGAGTAATGAGATTATGTAAGAGAAAGAGCTCTGCAGATACCAAGGTCAGTGGAGAACAGGGGAAGCAGGCGCTCTGGGTGCCAGACCAGAGATTCCCCTACAGTCCGTGGTGACAAATGTGGTGAGGCAGCTGTGGCCAAGGAGGTCCACAGTAGAGCAGAGATACACCTGCAGCCCCTGAAGGACTCCGTGCTGGAGCTGGTCAATGCCCAAATGAGGCTGTGATCCCATGGGAAGCACACGCTGGAGAAGGCTTCTGGCAGGACCTGCGGATTTATGGAGAGCAGAGTCCACGCTGGACAGGTCTCCTGCCAGGACTTGTGAACCCGTGGGGGTTCTACATTGTAACAGCCTGTTCCTGAAGGACTGCACCCCATGGAAGGGACCCATGATGGAGCAGTTTGTGAAGAACTGTAGTTGATGGGAAGGACCCATGCTGCAGAAATTTGGGAAGGACTGTCTCCCGTGGGAGGGACCCCATGCTGGAGCGGGGGGAGAGTGGGGTGAGCAATCCATCCCCTGCAGAGGAAGGAGCGGCAGAGGCAACATGGATGATCTGACCATAACTCAGGACTTGGGTGACTGGTACACAAAGCCCTGAGCTGCAGCAGCTTTACAGGGCGACCCAAACCAAGTTACTTTTTGAGCAACAGGTTCCCAGCTGCACAATATGGAAAAAGGCACTTCTGTCTTGCTCATGCAAGTGATGAGAATTCCTGTAATAGGGAAACACATCCCATGGTAACAGAGATTGCAACACCATAATGGGGATACATCCTCACAATATCAACAACATGCAAAGCATGGAGAACTCTTCTTTATAGCTTCATGGGCTGTTTTTCATTTTACAACAACAGATACAAGTTTTACTACAATGCTTTGACTTACATATGTGCAACTATTTTGTAACAAACCTGTACTTTTAGTATTAAAGAATGAACACCAATCCTGATAGTCAGGAACAAGAAAAAGCAATTTGGATCTTCGTACACAAATAAACATTCACAGATAAATTTGCATCAGGTCTTATGTATGTATGATCTGAGTTCACTGTATTGAAGCTATTGCCTTGTTAGTCCCGACAACATGCTGCTGAAAGAAACACAGCAGTTGTAGAGAGGTTCATTCTTTTCCATCAAAAATGTATACCTAATTAAATGGAACTGCCTGTGCTTTCATTTTACCTCAAGCCTCCATTTGGCAGGAAAGAACAAAAAATGTGATCTTGTACCATGACAGTCCTTTGTGCAACAAGCTGAAAAAAACCAAAAAAAGCTTTTACTTTCAACCTAATCACCAATTCGGGTGTTCACAGGCACTATTTGTCAGGAAATACAGTTGAAAATGTGTAGTTCTTCTTCATAAAATGAGAGAATTTGATATTAATTATTGCAGACCGTTTAGTCAACGCAAGGTCCTATTCTAAATGATGACTTTACAGGCAGTGTAACATCTCTTTGTACAAAATATGCTCTTGCATTCTGTTAAGCTTTCAAGTTCTTACATATAAAGTAATATTTCGTGCCGTGGCTTCAATTTTTTTTTGTTAGCAGAATTCCAACTGTGATTTTCTTTGTCTGTTGCAAATGTTCAACAATTTGCAGGAGAAGTTCCAGGTTATGAGGTTTCTTAAACTGTAAACATATAAAGATTAAAGAATGAATGTGCAATCAGCATATAGAGAATCCAACTTTTACACGAACGAAATCAATGGTTCAGCTTCTTAAATCTCAGTGGAATTCATAACATCTGCATTCACTGTTACCACTCTTTTGTGTCTCCTTCAACTAAATAGGTTCTTTAGAGAGACGGTTTGGTAAACTTGAAAATACAGTGATAAAACTTTGTTTTTCTTTCTGGCATGACATGGAAAATGTCCAAGCACTTGTTTCTAATAAAAAATTTAGCACTTTCTATTACAGTTTAGTTTTTCTCCTTACTGTTCCCAAAGGCATAAACTCTTGTCTTTTTTTGGTTTAAAGAGGAGGTACATCTAACCTTTGTTACAGAGTGTGGAGGTATTAGAAAAAAAATCCCTTCTGAATGGTACCTTCATGGTTCTGTGCACAAATGTAGACTTCTGGGATCCTGAGCAGAAGTCAAGGAATGGGTGTTTCCAATTCTCTGTACTCCTTTGTGCTTACGTTTCATGACATTGAAAATCTCCCTTGGCCAAACTGTACCCTACCTGACAGTGATTGAGAGAGGAATGTGTACAGAAGCGCAGACACTGGTTCTTGGCCTGCTAAACTCACCGAGTCCATTAGGGACCTCCCCTAGGACAGAGGAAAAAGGCTTCATTTTGTTTTTTCAATTGCTGTATCGAGACTTGTCCGTGACTACATTGGTATAGAGACTGCACTTGGCAATGAGGAAATTTTAAATCTCGTAAGCAATTCTTCTGTAAGAAATTTCTTTTCGAATCTAAGTTATTTGACCAGGACTTAGATCCTTATCTCAGCAGATCCCTCTAAATCAAATGATGGAAACTTTGCAAACTCATGAACCACTTTCCTTCCTAAACCTATATCCTCTGACAAGCAGAAGGCATTGTCATTGAACATACTTGCTAGCAATGTGCTGAATGCTATTCAATACAAATAGGTAGTAAAATAAAACTGTAAAATAATTATTTGGGCTTGATATTTTAGGTGCATAACAACTTCTGTGCATGTCCTGTAGTTATATGCCAGCCCAGCTGTGGTACTCTATTTGAGTTGTGTATAAATATAGAAGAATCATGTGAACAACCCATTTGTAGGTCTCGATGTAGACATTCTAATATTATCAGGTGGAGAAAGTGTTAAACTCTTTTTTTCAAATTGTGAATTACAAAATGTGTCAGAACAATTGCAATTGATGTATAATTATGATTGTGTGTAGCTCTCTTTATCAGTCTATTTCTTCCCAATTTTATTAATCATTAGATATACAAATGTTTTATAATCTCATTAAAAACATGTTCATTGTTTATTTAACATTGAGATTTATTCAGATAATGTAAAATTTTAGTTATAAATCGACACGAATTATACTTCTAAATCTAAATGGTTGTTACCTCCACACTTCATGAGTTCTAATTTTAGCGATACAGTATCAGAAATAACTTTACAATAGCAAAAGAAGTCCTATAAAGGTATTTTTTTGAAAAGAAATATGTTGTGGCATCAGATATCATAATTGATCAATTCATTTAAAAGATACCACTCTGTTAGATTATCTGAGATTTTAATATCCATATAGAAAGAAAATTAAATGAAGAATCTGTTTTCTTGTAAACGAATGCTATTGACTTAATGAATTGTAGATATATAAAAGAAAAAAGTACAGCCTGTTAACTTCTGTCACTAATATAGATATTGTAGGAGATCAGCAGTTACAGCAGGATGTAACCCACTGACATCAACATATTTTATTAAGACAAGATATTTTTGAAATAATGAATATTTTCATTCGATACTGCATGATCCCACAGACCATTTGATTTGAAAAGAAAGGAAAGCAGCAGGTAAATAAAAAGAAGTTTGGAGCTTGTGACACTCTTTCTAATGAATTGCCTGGAGTTCAAGTAGTAAATGTTAAGTTTTTGCACTATGTCCCTATGCTTGTGCAATTATAATGCATGTTCAAGAATAAGAAGAAAAATAAGGCGAGTAGGATCACCAAATAATTAGAAAGCAGGCCCTCCTATCTAGGACATGCACACATGCACTGTAATGCTATCTCATCAGGGAACCAATTGCATCCAGGAGCCTTTTGGAAGAAAGATGTAGGAACATCTTTGTTCCTGTTTGAGGAATGATACAAGGGGCTATTTTTGAATGATTAATTAAAGGGAATCAATCTTCATTGCATTGCCACTGACATGAAAAGCACCGTAGCTGTGCAATAATCACATGCAATTATTCAACTATCCCTTTGGCAAGGACAACGTAATTAGTCCTGGTAGTGTCAAGAGATTTTCTTTATACCCAACAAATTGGCAGTTTTAATCAAGTGTTGCTGAAAATTTATCATAACACAGGGAAAACAATAGGTGAAGGGATGAGGCCCCAAGCTGTGTGAATCCTATCTACGACAGTACAAATTTACAGTACTAACAACGTGATGAATGCTACCAGTCCTTGAATAAGCTGGTTATAATTGTGCATCAGCATCACACATCGTAGTTCTTGTTTGTTTAAAACCATGGGCACGACCCTTCTCATGCCTCATTACTTAGCCTGCTTCAAGCTTCCTACCTGTTATTGTGGTCACCTGTTATCACAGCTATCACAGGTGAACCTGAGCTGTCAGGAGGTGTCACGTAGGTCCAGGCCCCAGGCCTGATGAAAACAAACACAGCTAAACCCAGGATCATTCAGCCTCATTCAGTCCCTGAGCTCTGAACTCTTGCAAGCTGAACCTCCCACATTCAGAGGCAACAGAGAGCTAGAAACTCTTGTAGTGTGTGGCAAAATGAAACCAGCCTGTAATGAAGTCAATAAGCTGTATCCTATGTTCCATAGCCAGACTCTTGGCAGACATTTAGCAGGGACTGATGTTTAAGCACTCTTGAGCCCCGACGCCGTGCCACATTTTGTCAGACTGGCTCGTTCCTGCTGTTGGAATGCTTGTAGTCACATTCAGCTATGACGTCAGTCATATTTCTGCTAACTATTACAGATTTATGCCAATTTGGTATATGAATTTGGTAGCAACTCTTTCGTTAGCATAGCTGGAGGAAATGCCTTTAAAAATGCCATATTACAGACAGTGGGTTCAGTGTGTACAGAGTATTGACAGATAAATCACAGTATGTGACAGAGAAATCAAACTTACAGAGGGAGCCGCTGGAAAAGACAATGTGCTAAAATTGATTGCACATCTGAGATAGTACCTGTTTCAGTACAGATAGGTTCATCTCTATCTCACATACTCTTGTATGAGGTAAATGTGCATGCTGGTTTCTTTGTTAAATCTTAAAGAGATTTTGCATGTTATTTTTTAAATTACATATTAAATTTTATATTACATATTAATTTTTGTATTACATTCAGTGTAAGTCCAATAAGACAGACAGTATGGGCAGTTCTTGTCAGTAAATCTGTGTGAAAGTTGTTTTTATTGCTACCTGTCATTCTCGCTGTGGCTGAATTTGAATACTAGTAAGTCAAGGAAAATATGCCCTACAGATAATTTATAATCTAGAAAAACAGGCCTGTTCAGCAAGCCTAGAAAGGTAACGTTTAGCCAACAGTTTTCAGACTGTCTTAGAAATTAAAATTTCTTTTAAGCTGAAAAAGTTAACAAGGATCCATGGTCCGTTCTCTACAGGGTAGGTTTGGAGAACTGTTAGTTCAGGTTATATAAACCTGCAATACTTAGGGCCAGAATAAGGGAAAGAAGAGCCGATTTTCCCCCATAAATGTGGTGTATTTTTTCACCTCTTTGCAGATTGAAAAGAGGAAAAAAAAAAGCTCTTTTTGTTCCTCTATTCTTTTCCCTTTCCCTTTTTTTTAACAGCTCTAAACACAACTCTTACAAATGCTGCTGGACCGTATCACAACACAAAGAAATCAGTAAGATAACGGCAGAAGCATTGTTCTTTCTGCCTTCAAGCATTGTGTTCAGCTTTATAAACTATCTATTTCTGCTAGATAGGTTGCCCAGTGACTTCATACCTTCTACTTTTGCTTGTCTTTTTCTAAACGGAGAAGTAGTATGTTGTCTTTTTAATATCCACTGTCTCTGAGATTACTTTTGATCTCAGAATGCAAAACTTTTCCTCAGGCTACATTTCCATTTTCAGTGTTTTATAACCTCATGAGTGGAACTGCACTGCACACTGACAGAGGCATACATTACCTGTGGCAATGTGTTGGTTTGTTGCATTGTATTGCATTTAGTTGAAGGAACATCTCCCTCCATCCCTCCACTCATCCCCCACCCTCACACTCTCTCAGGAAAAAAGAAGAGGGAGGAAAAGAAGGGGAAGAAGAGAGAGAGTAGAGAAGAAAAAAACACTACCTATACACAGGAGATTTTCTGTATAATCTGAATAATTTTTAGCCCTGCAGAGGTCTCTAATCTTAATGACTTCCCTAAAAAGTTGTCTTGTCAAACATAGTTAAAAGCTTTTGCATCATATGAACGGAAGCAATTTGGAAACAGCATAGCACAAGATAAAGAAACTCATTGGTTTGTCAGAATCATGCCAACGTTGAGCAGCTGTAGTTACTATCAGAGAATTTTGATTCTTCAGCATTACATTTCCTTGAGCATAATCTATTCTTGAGCTATATAACTAACAAAGCCTGATGAGTGTGTGTACTGTTCTCTTCTGCATTCCTGTGAGACATCAATACCACAACAACAGCAGTCAAAAAAATTCATTTTTTCTGCACAGACGTACATAGAAAATGTACAGACTCAACCCATCTTGCACTACCTGATACATATACATATGCATGTACATATGCATATACATACACACAGATACATACATATGTATATAATATATATATGTATATATATAATTTTGTTTTAGTGTGCTACTTCCAGCACTTCTATCAAGGTTTGCCATTCTTTCAATGTCTCCTCAGTCAGTATTTCAATAAGATGGGTCATCACAAAAAGCACAAAGCAGAGATGAAAATTAAAGAATCCATTATGTTGAAAGAAAGAGAAATGGGAGGAAGCAAAGTAGTGGGAGGGAAGATGTGATGAAAAGTGGAAGGGAGGAGATAGGAAGGGGGGTAAGCATATAATAAACTACTCTGAAGGAATTAGGAAGGATAGAGGAGCTGATTGGAGTTTGCAGCTGTATTCTGTCCTAAGGAGGCTAATGGCAGTAAATGAGCGCTGAATGAATTTGTGAAGAACTGAACTGATAACAGTGTCAGTAAAGCATACTATAAAGGACAGGAAACATCAGCAAGCAAAGGAGAAGAAGTTATCAGTGGAGAGGTAGAAAAGAAACAACAATTTATAAAGTGAATGGGAAAAACAAAAAGGTCAAAATCTCAAAGCAAATATCTGTATTATTTGCTCTTTTGTGTTGTCTGATTATTTTATTTTTTTCACGTGAGTTGAAGGTCTGGGTGGGTGGCGGTGGTGGTGGAATCAAAGGTCTGAGGTCCTATCTGACCACACAGGAGTTTGGTTGATAGTAAGCTTGCTCACTGATAGAAGGAAAAAAACGCATAAAGTTCAAACTACAACACAGAGACTTGTGAAATCAAGCTTGGATCTGGAATTTTTGGGTTATGTTTTGGTCGCTCTTCTACTAATTTTTTCTTTGCAAAATATCATTATTATTATTATTATTATTATTATTATTATTATTATTATTATTATTATTATTATTATTATTATTATTATTATTATTATTGTTACTCATGAGAACTTAGGTTGAAATTTTTGATTGAATACACCTAAGTACTCAAAAGAGAACATTTAGACATTCTTTATCAGCCAAATTTCATCTTTATCAGACAAAAAAGTGTACAGATGCTGAAACTGCCTACCTGGACATCCTATATTTAGGTGGCCAATTGCTCATTGGAAATATGACAAGGGAAAATTGAAAGCAAAGTCTTCTAGAAAGAAAATAAATTAGGCTTGTATCTTCCTCCCTCCCTTGGCCTGTAAGGACCCCAGGTATTTTAAATTTCAGGATTTCCAGATTCCAGGAAAACAGAAAACATAAATGGAAATTTACAGGAAAATATTTTCTTATCGTGTTTTTTTAACCTGTATTTTATTAAAGTTTCTCTCCTTCTGTCAAATCCTCAAAATCTTCCATCTGGGAAATGCAAAACCAGGTGACTTCTGCTTCAACTTGCTCCCATTTGAAAGGATTCTAAAAACTGAATCGTAGAAGGGAGGCACCTAAATATAGATATAGAAAAGCATACCATATGTGAATGGTTTGTAATTCCTCCTCCAATATTATATGTGTTAAAGGCATATATTGTCAATGGATTACGGAAAGTGGACAAATGAATAAAAACTAATCTTCACACTCAGGTGCTATCATGAAGTAAGAAATAAGACGGTGTAAAAATATAGTCCTGTTTCTAAGTATGACCTGAGCACTTAGGGACCAGAGTCATGAGGTCCTGAATTAGATTTGAAAATGCTTGGGTCACTTTCCTGGCTTTTAAGTCACTGAACACTTTGAAAAGAAATCTCAGCAGATCTAAAAAATTGCTCATGATGAGTAGTTCAGTCATCTCCAGATATGAAGGAGCAGGTGGAACAAGAGAGATTAAAGAGCATGGGTGCATTTCTGAATTAAGGTCAGGAGAAACAGAAGACATGATTATATAGGAATACAGGCTGGGATTACAACAGTTTATATGTCCCCTCTAGCTCACCCTCCATGTCAATGTGTGGCTTGAAATTCTTGCTGTTTATGAGGATTCTGCCATTAAAATATGAAAGTTCACATCACTAAAAACCGAGGAGCCATCTTCACATTCTCCTTTTCTCACATCCCACACAGGGCCATCCTGCATTGAATGAAAAGGTTCAGTTAATCAAAAATGAAATTTTGCTTTACTCGTGCTTATATCATAGAACTGGTTTTGTTGCCAGAATTCAATTGTGCTTTGCCCTGTTTTGCTGTGCTGGAGCCACTCGTTGGGCCCCAAGTATACAGAGTGATGAGACAAACACTGAAGCTTGATGCTGTGCAGTTTAGCTAAGTGCGTACGGCGAAATACACTGGGGTCCTCTGAAGATTTTGTAGTCAGGTTAACATTAAAAGGGAAATGCTCAGTTGTGGCCCATTCCTGCTCACTTTCAAGGTAATCAAAAGATTTGCAATAGCATCAGCTGGAATAGGTTTAGATCCTTTTTAAAGATTAATCCTAGATGTTTTATGGCAGGTGGTTTATCCATCATCTCAGTGCCAATTCTGTAAGAAAACATCCAGAAAGTCAGAATTTGTAAATGTCATTTTATCATTCACTGTGGGGTTTAATATTATGTGTCAATGTTACAAACAAATGCCTCCAGGACAAGTAAAATCTCATCTTCTCTCAGGATATTAACATTTACAAATATTTGCTTCAGGTCTTTGGAGATGATAATATACTTCAGCTGTTATCTTTTGACAAGTCATAGATATAGGATAAAAATGCATGGGCTGAATTCTTCCTTCTTACATTGCTATGGATTAGGAGTAATTCCAGGAAGTCAAAGCATTTACATCACACTAAAGCTAATTAGCAAGAGCAGAATGGAGCCCAGAGTTATACTGTGAGACTCATACATAAGTGCAATCTGCAACTAAGAATAAATGTGTTTAATGTAACCTTCATAAGTCATCAGCACAGATCCCTTTAATTTTGTTGTCTATTTATTCATATTACAAAATGCCTTTGTTTAAATATTTCTCTGACCTAGTTTAACAAAAAAGCACATCAATAATGTAAACCCCAACAAGTTAGCTGATATATTATATTTGTAAACAGTGGCATGTTTAATCAAATTGCACTGGATGATAAATTCAAGTGCTTGCTTTCTTCAGCAGGAAAAGAGCTCGTGTTTATATTTGTTTTATTTATATTTAGCTCATTTAGTTTACCATCCTCTTTCTGCTCTCTTTTTCTTTTATGCAGCTCACAGGCTGTTGCATTTGCTGTTTGTATTTTCCCGTGGAGTTTAAAGAGAACAGGAGCTGAACGACAAAACAATTATTAAGGCAGATATTATTTGAATGATCTTCACTGTTTTTATTCTGAAAAAATATTAATCAGGATTTGATAACTATTCCTTAGACTCCTCATGATACAGGCCCAAAGTGTGTGACCAGAAGAACTTCCTACCTAAAGAGAGAAGACAGATGGAAGTTCATTCTCAGGAATGAATAAGTTTGCCTTTACAAATTCTTGATGCTTTTAGATAGATATAGGGAGCAGTGTTTCAGAGATGAGACATTTTTTCTCATTTTTTCAGTAAGGGTGGGGCAGGAGCTGCAGCTGCAGCCCACTCCATGAGCACCAAGCACAGATCTAGTCAGAACTGCACCTGCCCTTCCGGAGCAACCACCAAACCTCCAAAATTTGCAGTAGAAAATGAAACCAGGATGGGGAAAGAGTTAAAGAGACAGCTTCTCTCTAGTAGTCATATCAACAGCTTGCCTGGCTAGGCAGTGGATAATTCTAGAGAATAAGTTTATTCTTGTCAGAACTATAGCTCCTGGGACAAGTAGCAGGTAAGCACTATATCTAAATTCTTACTGTTTGTTAGAAACAATGTTTTCTTTTTACTTAATTTTTAAACACTGTCTTGAGACAATATATGTTTTAAGTTAAAAACCTCTTCCACAAAAGTGAAGCATTTAAAAAAAAATTACTTCAGGAGAGTACAAATATTTTTTTTAAATCCTTTCTCTAATCTTGACTCTTAGTAAGAAATCATTTTTAACTTCAGTTAAAATTGGATTTTGAAGCAGTTTAGTTTTCTTGGCATCCCAAGATGTATAACTTGGAAGACAGTCATATCTAGGTTATTCAGAGGGTTAATATACCTAAGTTTGCAGTTGAAACTTGGGTCTAGACCTAAACAAAAGAACAATCAATGAACAGTCTCTTTGTCTCTTTGCTGGTATTTTATTTAATCAACACACATTATTTCAAAAACCCTTCATCAGTGTTCTCTAATTGATCAGCCCTAACTTCTAGTGGTGACTTCTCCCTCTCCGCCCAGTTTGAACAACTTACGTAAGGCCATGAAGTAGTTCTTTCCCACCTTTTATCACAGCTGGTCATAGATCCAAGGTCTGGACTGATATTTAGTCTGCAGTTATTACATTATGCACCATTACTCATTAATTAAAATTAATAAGAGCTATTGGCTTTAATATGCTACAAATTAGCTTTAGAAATGGGATTATATTAGGAAGATAGCTTCTCACACGGTTCCAAGCTCACTGTCTAAAGAAGGCAGGGGATTTTCAGAGGATTCATCATTGCCTTAAATCAATGCTGAAGAAGGCTAATAAAGCATGCTTGCTATCTGTAATCCAGGTAACCACCACTGGCAGTTATGGTGAACATTTCCCATGGTTGAACTTGATGATAGCAGCAACATCCTTTGCTAAAGTAAAAAGGAATAATTTACTCAAGTTCATATTGCAAGTCATTAGTGAAGCCAAATGAAGGCCTTGAAGTTATCATGGGCCACCTGCAATCTTCCTCTTCCTCTAACGTCTAGACATATTAAAAAAGCACTAGCAGTGCTAATTAGCGAAATCAGATTTTTAGGTCACTCCCTGTATGGATTTGTTTGTTTGTTTTTAAAGCCAGGTTTAGCATCAGTTTTGTTTTACCAACACAAGAATATATACTTTCTAGGGAAACTTCCATGTATTCTGAAAATTAATCTCTTTCAATGAAAGTTAGGTGAGAGCAATGGTCTTATGCCGGAATAAGACTTGGCCCTTTTATTCCGTTCCCTCAAAATGCAAGGAGTCAAGACAACTCTCCAGTAAAACTGAATACAAAGTATGATTTAAGTCATACCCCTTGAGTTATACTTATTTTAGCACTTTTTCTTTGTGCCTGTGAAGAATAAAAAAATAAAATTCAAGTGCTGATGAAGGGTCCTTATACTAAAGGCCAACCATAAGCATAAGCAGTAGGAAGCTGACTCCAAGGCCTGTATGTTTTTAGAACATTGTCTGCCAAATCTGTCAGAAAAACAAGCCCATTCTGTCTGGGCTTTGTATGGCACTCTGGCTGGAAGCTGGCATTGTTACTGAAGGGTATCAAGGGGTCTCTCACAGGCCGTGGATTCCTGAATCCAGAACAGGTGCAGTCACACCCTCTCTACAAACAGAACTACTTTGTTTGAATAAGCACGGCAGAGAAGAATGGGATGTATTAATAGCTAAATAGTGTCTTTATTAACAGTGGAACAGCTGGCAGTTCTGTATGACAGCACTCATTCCAGTCTATTTTATCCAATTGCAAAACTATAAGCACACCACATCAGGGAACCGAAGGGACCACACACAAGCAATCAGCCATTCAACGGCACTATAATTGCTTCACAGTTGGAAGTTTGTTCTGCTCAGCTACTGTTATTCTTTTAGTTTGAATTGTTGATGCACTGCAACTATCTGGAATCTAGTGTTGTTAATGCAGATAAGCTTGCTCAGAAAAAAACCCTTTGTTTTACAAGCTAGCCTGCTACAGGAACTGCTGCTGTGCCTCTGAGGATCACAGATGCCTCAAGTGCTGGGTACCAGCACCAAGACAGAGTCAGGCAGTCTCAACATCTTGGCTGTATCGTCCAAAACGGTCACCCCGACAAGGGGAAAGATATCCCAATGATCTCTTAAAATTCTGTTAGACGCTACTTGAGAAACTTTGCTAAAGAATTCCTACTGAGCAGCAGAATAGACTCCATGAGTCCCTTCAAGATGTATCACTGGCTGAAGCTGTGCTAGGAACTGTGATGCAGCAAGGTAGCTGTTCTGGGAGGAATTGGTTTCAAGTACAATAGGGTTATGCATGTAGATAATCAGTGTGTGTATGCACATGTCTTAGTGTGGATTTAGAGAAGATACAACAAGGATAGGGATATTAAATTTACTAGGCAATAAAGAAAATACAACTTGATACATTTGTATTCCTAAGGAACTAAAAGTCTGGAATTCTAGGTTGCAGCTTGCAGTGCTGCTGTTGATTACTGTTGTTTGCAATATGCACACATCCTGATGCTAACATTGTTCATTGCAGCTTGATTCTGCAATTTCTTTCATCTGTCTGCCTTCTCATACCCATATATGAACACTTTTTCCCTTCCTACCGCAGCATAATGCTTATTTGGTAAGTTCTCAAAATATCATTCAGAGAGAAGATTAAAAAGCCCTCGGCTGTAGCTAGGCTAGCAGAATCCATACAGATACAAAATTATAAAATCTTTCTGCTTTGCAGGGTTTTTAGCTTTCTGTTTTCTATCATCTTTTGGGATTAAATACTCAGAGGACTAATTCTTATTCAAAGTTTACTATTCAGTAGATCTCCTTCAGCCTCTATACAAAATAGCATTTCAGTACACTGTTGTGATTTCTTTGCTATGCCTTGACACATGGCTCTAGGTAATAAAATAATATGCTGTCCCAACTTGTTATCTGTTGCTACTCTTTCAGGTTGTCCTTTTTTTTGCTTCATCTCTACTGATGCACTTTGTGGATAAATGAGCAGTTCTTATAGGCATAACAATATATTTGTATGAGCTAAGGATCACTGTTAAAAACAAAATTAGTCTCAGGACAGCTTGGAAAATTCTGAATAGTGAGGAAAATGTCATGTAAAGAAATCACCAACCTTAAGAAAGATATAAAATTTTTATTGAAATGGAGTTGTGAACTAGAATGTGCATATGGACGGTCAATAAATGTTAAAAAAGCCCCAACACAAATGACAAAACAAGAATAATTAGGGAATAATCTAGGGTCACCTTTGAAAAAAATAATGATTGCCAAATATAGGAATAATACATAGGTGCAAGATGTAATTGTGCATACAAAATCAACTGTGAACAAAGTCATTAATAAACGACACTGTTTTATTTCCCACTGTCAGAATTTTTACATTAGTAACCAAGAATGCAATTAACGACTAAATGCTCATTTTGCCTGTGTTTCTAGACTTTTTGCTGTCTGCTCCAGGAGAGTCAGATTTGTACTAGGTTTCCACACAAGGTTTGTAGTCTTCTAGCTGACACTGCTTCAGGACTTCTTCCTTCTTCCCGACAAGGTGTGAAGCACCTTAGAAGCAGATCCGTACTAAAACTTGTGATTCTGAGAATGCAAAGAGCAATTTACACCTAGTTCAAGGGGACCAAATCCAGTTGGGTTCCAAGTATTTAATGCCCATTAGCAATGGGAGTGCGTTAAATACATGTGCCATAATCCATTTCATGCTCTACAACACTGCTTCACCATGCTTCACCTGGCAAATATTAGAAACCAGGAGATGTGCTTTCAAACTGTGATTCTGAAATAAAATAAAAAGTTAGTATGAAAGATACCATTATGATTTTCAGCAATATTAAGGTGAATATTTGGAAAAGTTCCTCTGCAAACCATGCTGAATATTTATTTATTTAGGCGTATTTAATAGTAAACGTTAGGGAAATTAAAATGTCCTATGGGCCCCAATGGAGATTTTAAGAATCTCATCAGTTAAATATGGAATTTCCTTGGTAATTCTAGCTCAATATTCCATTTCCTTCCAAACCTTCCAAATTAGCCATTGAAGAAATTACTATTTGGTTTAGAAGGATTTACAGGTAATGGTGTAAGTATAAAAAAATTAAGTTAAACATATACTTTGAAAAGCAGAGTTGAAGAGGGTTTGGGGTACTTGGTTCCTTCACATAACTGTTTCTAACAGTTACAAGATTTTACAAGGTCATTCAAATCACCTAATTCCTGCCTTAAGATAGATAATATCTCTGCACTTTTAACACTCTTAGCAGCTACACGAAAAATTAATTTTTGTAACTGTCATACATTGTGCTTTATTTTGCACCAGTTTGTTCACCACTACCTTATTGCAAAGGCAAGAAAAGTCCTAGAGTTATCAGAAGACCCAAAAAAAAAAAAAAAAAAAGACTGCTGTTTCTTAATTGACCTGGGGGAATATCCCTCTACCAATCTATATAGTTGGAATAGTGAAAAAATGTCTCCAGAGAACCCTGAATGTAATGGTACATAACCACTCTGTATCTGTACAACTTTCTTAAGCAGCACATAAAATATGCACAGAGACACTACATTTGTGTCCAGGCACTGTTTAGAAAAAATTTTTTGGTAAAACCCCATGTATTTAATGTATTGCAAAATCATACTAGGCACTGCTTCCTCTTATTTTTCATATTAATCTCTATTCTTGGTTTTCTATTAGTTCACAAAGCTCATGGAATGCTTGTCTGTTGAAAAGGAGTTACTGCCATTGACAAGGAGGAGCATATTGGTGTGGATGCCCTTTTCATGAAGGGTGCCCAGTGTAACTGTGTTTGTGAGACACAGACTTCTTACAGCTTCTATTTAGGTTTCAAGACAGATAAAAGATATAATATGTCCTCACAAGAGATTAAAAAAAAAAAAAAAAGGGAAAGAAAGAAAAGAAAAAAAATAAAACGATCCCATTTTCTGACTGAACTGGAAACTTTGCTTCCATTTCAAGGGAAGGAATAGGATTAATGGCATGAGTTCAATGCTGTCTACTAATTAACATGATTAATTTACATAAAAGCTAGGCTTAGAAGTGGTGTGTGCAGTATAAGCTGTCAGAGCATATTGAGAACACTAAAGCATAGTTTGCAGTTTATATCTCTGCTTTCAAAGAGAGTCATTCACCTAAGCACATTTCTTGGGCTCTTGAATTCCCTCCTTCTTTCAGATTTTAGTGGAAAGGTTTATCAGCTGTTTTTAATCACCTTCAGCTTTCCAAAACCTCTATCAAACTCTTCTGTCTCTTTTCCTTGTATTGTTCAAGCTAAGAGGCAATTTGCAGGTGTACGCCTGTATTTAGGCAGCACAGCTGAAATATCAATGCTTACTAGAGCCCATTGTGCTGCTTTTGCTGCAAGTATTGTATTTGGTATTATATCCAGTTGCCTTGGGCTGGTTACAACCAAGGCTTGTGACATCTTATATTTTTGCTGCAGAAGACTGATAAAGATTTCTCATTTGATTGCTAAGTTAGGGGCATAAGTAGTATAGTGACACACCTCTTACTGTGCCAAACGTATTTTTTCAATTTTCTTTGATTTTTCCTCTTCCCTTCATCTGAGATAGCTTTTTAGAGAAAATTTTAAGACAATATTAGCCTCTGACAACAGGAAAATGGACTGGAGCCAGTGTCAGGAATAGGGCGCATACTACCCATGCTGCAAGAAAATAGATAAGAAGTTGAAAAGACAAGTGGCTTGTGCTTTGTACCGTTGCAGATTTTCTTCACATTAAACTACAGTGTTTTCAATCCTCATCATCCTATTTCATGGACTGGACTGAATGCAGAAACACCTGCTGTGACCTCAGCTCTGACAAAAAAAGCACTGCAAAAAGCAGATCAGATTTTGTTCTTGTTCTCTGGTTGGTATATCAGTACAAATATTCTCATTCAGGGAATTTCTCATACCAGATAGGATGAACCAGCAATTTAATAAATAATTATCTTGAAATTATTTATAGCAGGTAATGGGACTGGCTTAGGGTTTTCTTTTTTCTTTTTTTTTTTTTAATTTTTTTTTCCCCTGAACTGACATCAGCATACTGAGTGGTATTTCTCTTACCTGGTGAAAAAATGGACCTGCTTTGGGATGCAGTCACTAGTCCACTCTTTTACTGCTGGTACGAGAAAAGGAAAGAGAATTATTTTAGCTTCAGGGTTTCTTAGATGTTATATGGTAACCTAAGCAAAAAAAAAAGCCAAGTTTTTCATGGACTTCAAAGAATATGGGAGGTGCTCTATGTGACTGTTAGCCTGTACAACCTGTTAAGGACAATGAGGTAGAGCCCAGGTCTGAACAGGACCCACGTCCATCCTGAAGAAGAGGCCAAACAGAAAGCTCCAAACTTGTGCTTCCTCAGAAACTCCATACACAGGGAATATAAAGGCCTGGTTTTTTGAGCTTTCTGACACCTGATTACCTGGCTTTTTCAAATTCTTTTCCATCAGAGAGTGTAAAAAACCATCTTCTGAAATATCTGCAGTTCTTTCTTCTACCCTAGAGAGTCTGACTTCAAGCCTGTTATAAGACAGCAACAGCACTCTGCTGGTCAGTTTTGTCTTGGCCTGAAGGAAGACCAAGTACGCGCTGTGATTTTTTTAAAAAGATTTATCAGCTGCTTTCAGTTCTGTTGACAGCGTGGTTTTAAATCCATGGCATTAGACCAAGATGAACTTGGCCCACCTCCTTGAGCATAACAACATCCAGACTTACAGTTACTTCTGCAGCAGTTACATGTCTTGAAATTTGTTGTTTTTTACTATGAGCAATTTGAAATGTGGTAAGTAGGTTTTCTCTGCTTTGACCTATGGCTTTTCAGGGCTGTAGATTTGTTCTCATGAGTGCAGCAAGAAAGTTGCAGGCATCTTTGCAGAGACCCTTAACCAAGAGAGAAAGCTGGTGGTGAAGCTCTGCGGCACTAATCAAAAGATTCATTTGTTGCACTGATTCTGGCTTTCACTGAGTGCAATGTGCTGTGTAACATCTCTCCCCGAACTCTGAGAATGTATTCATGCAAAGATAAAGCCAAATCCGCATTACAAATATGTTACAACTTAGGAAGAAACAAATTAAAACATATTGCTCAAAACTTGCTTTGCATGGAGTAAGGCTTATTGAAGTAGAAATGTACAAACTATGTTGCAGCTATTTCGTGAGCTGAAAAAGACTCTCCCCTGTAGGAGACTTGGGTTGTTTAAAAAATAAGAAAATATACAATTCATAAAGGCAAATAATAATGATAAAAAACCTGTAGCTGCCCTGAACAACAGCAGCTGTAAAAGGAGACTTAGGTTTGACGTGAATTTTAATATGCTGCCTAGATATTGCCCAGATGTATGCACACAATACTAGAATTGCATTTAGTTTAAGACTGTATTTGGCATAAATATAAAGACAGAGACTCTTTCAAGCCACGTAATTGTAGATCACATGTGCAGGAGAAACAACTATGAAAAAAGTCATAGTCTTTTCAAACAAGGCCAGAAATAGTGGGCTAAACCTGTATTTTTAGGCATATGACCTTTGTCTCATTACGTGTACCTTTAACTGTGATAAACATCCATTTAAATGAATATCATTTTCTTACAATTACAGAAGGGTCATACATAATATACTAGGTTCCCCTGGCAGCATATGTGTTAGTCATGCATATTTCATGAGCAGTTTTTTTTCTCTAGTCAGCTTCAAGCGATGCTCAAGCTCATGGCTTTGGTGTGTAGGAAATTAAGGTCTCGCCCATAAAAAAGATTCCAAGGCAATGATTGTAACGCTGCACGTTACCAAGAAGTGCAGCAGAATGACCTCCTTGTAGCATTTGATGGGTATCGATATAAATTTCTTTGTGACACACACTAATTCCCCTTATTTGCCAGTTGCTATGGAAAAAGCATTATTTCCACAAGTGTTTGAATCTAAAAATTGTGATTGTTGCTCAGCACTGAAGGCCAGGTAGGAATGTTGTAGTTGCATTAGAAACAAAAGAAGAAGAGAGGTGTGGAAGACTTAGGTAAGTCAAATATGCTACATGCTAAAATTTTATAGGGCAGGCTGAAAAGATTTATTGTGATCCAACACATGATCTGGGTAGGTAAAGCAACATCTGTTTGTACACTGTGATGGCTTTTCCTTATGCAAAAGGGGAATGATGTAAAAGGCTGGGGTAGTAACAGGGGTTAAAAAAGGCTGCAGTATGAAACACAAAACTCTAGAAATTCTCAACACCACCAGCAGCAATTTCCCCTTTTCTCTTTTCAAGAAAATCAATTTTATCAAGGCAGCTTTATCTAGCTGATATTTTTCACTGTGGTTAAGACACTGTTTGGAGCTGCATAAGTCACAGATGTCAGCTTAGACAGTGAACACATTCTGCTGTTGCAGCAGGATGGTTTGGTCTCAAGTCAAAAGGAAAGGTTATTCTCTGCTAATCTTTAAAACGGTGCAGAGCCACACAAAATCAAATCCAGCAGACGCCCCTCTCTGAAGTATGGCTAATGCTCAGAGATGGAGATGCCATGTTTGATGCCCTGTGTTTTTGGGAGATACTTTTTGTTCGACTGATTACAGTGAAGAAAGCTGTTCTCCTTGATATGCTAAATTAATATTTATGTTGTTAAAATATCAGAGACACCACAGAAAAATATTAATATAAAAAGGTTATAATTATCTTTAAAAATGTGGCAGCAATTGAAATGTAAATCCTAGTGAGCTGGGAGAGAGACTTGTTTGCATTGTGCCTGGGGCACCCTGCCTGCCTGCCGCAGCTGCCATTGATCATTTCAAATCAAAGGAAGCTGGAGATGTCTCTGGTGGCTCGACTGGGAAAAAAGCAAGCAGAGAAAGATGCTCTGTTCTGCAGGACTGTTATCAAAAAATGAGCTGGAATGTGTTTTAAATCTTGCTCCTGTTGAATATGGAGCCCTTCAAAGCTTTGCCACAATAAATAAAGTTTTCAAAACACATAGAATCTAAAAGGTATGTTTAAAGTCCCCCTGAACTAAGCATTTTTACCTTTCTTGTTGTTATTAGAAAACGACAGCATGAAACTAATGTACATGTGATGATTAAATCAGAAGACTATGCAAACAATCAGAAACCACCATTTTTTAGAGTGGAGTTTCTTGTTTTAAATTCCTGTATGTAGAAAAAAAGTATTTTCAGGGAAAAGGACGCACAACGCAGGAAAGTCGAAATGCAAATTGATATCACTACTGTTCTCAAACTGTACTGGGCAGCAACAAGCAATATGCCTTCAGCTGTCTACACTTCAATAATAGGAGATAAAAATGCATCTTCACTAAACCCTGAATATTACTATGTAGACATTTCTTGAGGTCCATTAAATTCTATTTGACGTACATTAAAAAGATTTAATCACAGATGCCAGTCAGCTAACCAACCCATTAATCTAGCTGTTTTTCCTATGAAAATTGTATTTAAAAAGGTCTTTTTTCCCCCCTCAATTTAATTTAGTCATCCATTTAAATTTCATGTATTTATCATGTAAATGTGCCTTATTTGCAAAAGAAAAGCTCAGGACTCAGTGAAATAAATAGTTATTTCATTAAAATGGATACAAAAAACCCTGTGATTAGGGTAATTAATTTGCACACTAAAAGCTATCTTTCTAGTTCAGATCATTAATATTGATGGTGTTCGATTTTGTTCTCAGTAATGTTCCTTGAAATACACTCAGAACTGGCAAGCAAGGATGAAGAAGCAGCCGCTTAAACTAGAAATGAGGATTCAATAAGCACTTGGCTACTTTCCCTCTTCCACCATTCAAAATTAATAACACACAATCATGATGCCTGTGTCCCAAAGTGAACTGGATTATTTGGATTGTATGGGATTATGTGGTTCGTCACGACTGAATCTTATTTACATATGCAGTTCTCACTGCATTTCGCTGACTTTATTTTCTTAATTGCAAAATAACATTAGTAGAGCTTATGTCTAGGTATTCGTGCTGCTATACACATCACTGCCAGATAACAAGGCAGAGTTTGCCAATACACTCTTTTGTTATTAGCTTTTCATCTGCATAATATGCAAATTATGTTGAACACTTTCCCAGTTTGAGTCGTTTCTACCATAAGATTTAGTCAAGACTCGTATTTTGTTTTCCCACTGTACAGCAGATATATTCCATGAAAGACTTGCAGGAAAGGCGTCACATCACTGCTGGGCACTATCAATTACAGCGGTGGGCAAAGTGCTATGAAAACCAAGTTCTAGAAAAATTTTGGAGACGTAGTGCAGTCTGTGTGTACATACCCAGACGTACTTTTTGGTGGAGAAGTCAGACGTGTACTGTAGTATGAGTGCTGTATTGTTTATTTGTACAGGCAAATTATATGCATACATGATATATGACTTCTTTCAATGTCTATGTGAAATATTTACTTTCAGCTCGATTGCACAGCCTGCTCTCTGTTCATTTTCCACCTCTGGCACCTATTTGAAACCTCCAAGAATCATCAGAAAGTTTCAATGTTTTGAAAATAAGTTAGCAAAACAACTTTTTCCCTCTTTGCCAAATGTGGAGCTTTTTGTAGCCCCTTATCCATCTCCAAGATCACATTTGGATAATTTTTGTCTTCAGTCAAAGAGAGTTTCATGTGATGGAAGCTTATCTATAAACACTTTTTGCTCATGAAGGATTAGAAAAATGCATCTTATCTTATTAGGGACAGTGTTTCATTTACATCTGGTAAATTTAGTATATAGAAAAGAGACCTCATAATTATTACACTTATTTTACATATAATCTATACAGATACATACATCTATACAGTTTTTTCAGAACAGATCACATTTTGGAGTAATTTCAAATTTGTTTTACAGCTGTTGATTCGTGATTATATAACCTAATAATTTCCTCATTCTCAGTCCTTTCTCAGGCATATTTGCACTCTTGACTTTCCAGGCAGTTGCATACCAAAACCCATGAAGTGTGGTTTTCATGCCACAAATGTGTAATTGTTCTGCAACTTACATGTAACATATAAATAATATACTAAAATACAGAATGATTTAGAACCATTTACTTCTTCAGTTTGTAAATTCAATCATGGCTTCACTACCAGTGAGTAAGAGTTAATCCTTAGCTAATACAGCAACGTCTTTCTTTCTTTCTTTGTGTTTGACCACAGTATCCAAAACCAATGTGTGATTTAACAACCTGGATGTTGCACTGCTGGTGACCAGAATTGTACCGTCTGAAAATCCAGCCCCATCAAAAACTAGCATGCAGAATTACCGACTGCCTTTAAAAAAAATCCATATATCTACTACGCACAGTTGTGTGCAAATATTTAAATGTGAACATATATGTAAATTTATATATCTTTACATAAAAGCCATCATATTTTTCCACTCACTTGTACTGTATTGGACTGAGAAGGTATGTCTCCTCTCTTAATTTCTACACTGTATGAATGACTGCATGCATACATATGTATGTTTCAAGAAAACACTATGGTCTTTTAGGCTTCAAAAAAGTTTTATTTCCTGCTAGAAGTCTGGCATTTGCCTAACAGCTCATCCTACTCATCTGATGCTTTTAAAATGCCAATTCCCAATGTCTCTCATAAAAAAAAAAAAAAAAAAAAAAAACAAAAAAAAAACCTAATTGTGAATAACTTCCTGATACTTCTGCTATGGAAATTGTTGAAGATCAATAATTCAGTTCAAAAATTAGGAACTCCTGTGTAAAGTACTGTGAATTTCTCTAATATCTTTCAGCATTATTTATTGCCAAAATTATTTACATTAACAGTTAACCATCCATGATTTAGAAAGTGCATGTCATAAGACAGACTCATTCTCATACTCTAGACAGTATCTGTCATACTCTAGTTATTTGAACAATCATGATATTTTCTTAAGAATTTGTTTTTAATGCCTGGTTTCTCTCTTACATACCTTGATATCAATCATAACTCAGGAGATCATATTCCTTATGCAGTAATGGATATGGGTTTTGCATAATTCTTGTGAGGATCCTCTACCAGCTTTGCAGGAATGCAAACCCAGCATCGACCATCCGCATATCCTTTTTCCTAGTTTTAGTGAACCTTATATGGAGACACATACATAGGAAGATTCCTGGGCCAAAGAAGCTTTAAGTTAGCAGATGACCTCTATGCCCACATGGAAAAACATCGGGAAAAAAATCTTTAATAACCCTCAACTGTGAATAATAAATAAATTTGTTTAAAGGTCTTCAAATGAAATTTTTGCATGAAATCTGTAGAAACAGATGAAACTTATGCTTGATTTAGCCATTCTATTTTATTCTTTTAATCTTTTAATGATTTGTCTATATAATACATATGGTATGTATTATCTTGAAAAAGATATTTTCGTGAATCTCTAGAAGTCTCCATTAAAAAGTGCAGCTGCAATCATAATATATTCCCTTTTGCCAACCCTTTCTTTTCTTTATTGTTTCATTGCCTGAAGCTTCTGACAAATTTTCTGGTCACTCTTCATTCTCCCTTTCATTCGGCTATTGCTGCAATATTTTTCTACTTTAATGTTAGTACTGCTTTGAAATTCTGCTCTGTCTGGAACAGCTGTGAGAATTTTGAAAACCATTTAAAATATTACATCAGATAAATTTAACAAAAAAATGGTTTAAAAAAAAATCTTTTCCATCCTATTCAACTACGAAACCCTGAAATATCACTACATATAAGGCATAGTAGTAAGAGAACTCCCTAAAAATGCTTCTGTTTTTAAATCAGCGTATACACATTCCAGCTATGTAAAATAAACCTTTCTCAAGTATGTTTATGAAAATCTATTTTAGAAGCACTTTTATACAATATCTATCACTGGATTTACTCAGAGCTTTCATAGCTAATTCTTTCCATAAAAAAAAAAAAGTGAAACATTGAAGTATTTTAAACCAATCCAAAGTTTACTCCATGATATATATATATATATTTTTTTTTTTTTTCACAACTTGTTTCATGAATTTCTTCAAGTAGTATCCTCTGATGCATTGTAATAAGACAGTACTCATCCAAACAGCAATAACAGCAGTCAGGTTATAGCAATGTGCTAATTAAAGAGAGGAACTCACCACAAACCTACTCGTTACTATTCATGGCAAGTGTACAGCAAATCACTTAGCTGTTTGTTTTTAAAATAGAAGCTTTTGTCTGTCTTGTTTGGAAAGACATGCATGGGCTAAAAAGACTTTTACTAAACCATGACATTGAAAAGACATTGCCCCAAGGTTTGACAGAACAAAACGCTGAAACATTTATAGTTTAATGTTAGACCTTATTTTTTTTCCCTAGCTATTCACCTTTCATAACTGCCTTTAATTCACTCCAAATCAACAGCTAGTGGAGCAGTGCAAGGAGTCTTCTAGGATATATTTTGTTCCAAGGAAAATGATAGGAAAAGCACCCTTGCTAATTAAAATAAAGAGATCTCTGATGCCTGGCAGTTAAATACTGTTCATCTTTATTAAGGCGTGAGGAGAGCAGCATTGCAAATAGTCAAGAAAACCATTAGTCTCTCAGGCTGCACTGTAAATAACTGATTCATTGAAAACAATGCAGTGTGAAGAATGAGTGAGCTTTATTCCTAGAAATGCACAACACAGTGTACTACATATTATTCAAAAAGTAAAGATTTTCAACAACATATTATTTTATAAGGGAAGTTAAGTGAAATAAGGAAAGAGTAGGAAAAATCATGGCATATCAAAGTGTTCCACTAATCAACATTTAGTGGCAGTAATAATACAAATAAAAGATGGCAAGCATACTGCTTCTCTTCAAATTCTTTTAGAAATTATTTTCAAATTGAACAAAAAACATATATTATTATACTCCTTGGACATGAAAAAAATCAAACATCTAACTAGTCCAAAGATAAGATTTCCACCATTTTCTGAATTAGACTAAATTCTTGGCAATGTCTGAAGTTTTACCACAGTCTGTGATGGGAGCAGATTTAGGATAATCCTCACCATGTCTGAAACACCCCATTCCACTTCATGGAAAAGATGTTGTTTACTGTCAAACAGAGAAGGAAACCTTTTTGTGACAGAATCCTATCAGTCATGTATCTTTTCCTTAATAGAAATTACAGATTTTTCTGTTGTCTGTATGTAGCCTGGCACAGATTTGTATAAAGTATATAATTAAAAAAGCTTTTGCCTCTGCATTTGTTCTTCACTGTCACCCCCACAATGGTACAGTTTACATTTAGCTGGAGCCCTGACCATACCAATGCCATGGCCAAGGAGCAGTAGTCAGACCTACTGTCTTCATGAGCAAGATGTGTTTGGGGGAAACATAGAGCCAAGACACCTCCAGGGTGATCACAGGGATGTCTGGGGCTGGCAAGCTGGATACAGGTCTCACTTCCGTCATATATCCAATACAGAGTGGGTGCAGGACACTGATCTCTCCTTAAATTTGCACCTGCTCATTCACATACCCTAACAGAGCATCTATACCAGCTTTTAAATCTGTATTTGTGCAGTGCAAGATGTAAATATTGACCTTTACTTAAGGACACATTGATTAAAAGCCACAAGAAAAGCAAAACGGCACAGATAAAATATAGAAATTGCTGAGGAATGGACATTTTTTAGGCTACGGGAAATGCTCTTAGTGGATATGTTACACTTAAAAGGATTGGGTGGACTAGTGTGCGGTGACTAAGAGGAGAACAAGAGCAAAACATTAAAAATAGCCATCAACATTAATAGGAAACATTTAACAATGGGTAGAAAAAATCACCAAAAAGCAATTAAATTCTGTTTTTTTTCTCTCCTTGCTTCTTGAGGAGAAAGTGTGTAACTGGTGGAAACAGAGAGCAGGGTAACCAAGAAATATCATTAATTCTGCAGGCTGTCAGTTGACCAGCACTTGGCCGTGTGGTTGGGAGGGGAACGGGCAGTGGCTGTACCATCAACAACACAGGACAATGAGCCTTGGCATCAATGGCTGTATATGATTGTAAATGTGTCTTTTCTGTTTGCCTTAGCACCATACAAAAAGTGAATAAAAGTTCTTTAATAAAGGACAAATCGGCACAGAGGGTGGGAGGGGTGGGTGGAATGGGCCCCAAATTGCTGTTTGCAGAGGGAAAGTTTTTTGGAAGATTGTAAAGAGCAGCCAGTGTCTTATGCAATTTGCAGCAACATTAATGTGGAAAGAGCTTTGAATACAGGCAAGGTTGAAGGATAGGAGACAGGGAATTCTATCATCTTAACATTTAATGGTTTCCACAGAAACTTAAATGATAAAAGTCCTCAAAGAAGTGTCCTCCTAGAGTATTAATGCCTCTCCTGCTGTATCCAGAGCCTATGTTACTCAAAATGAAAGATGTTTGGAAATCAGCTGCACCACTACAGTATGCAGTAATAAATATGAACAGAAATAAATAGGTGGGCTGCGTGCATGATGTCTACATGTCACTGAAAATAAACTTATATCCTATAACCACCCATATGTCTGAAACTGCATAAAAGTTTTGCTATTCACAACAATAAATAGATAAGTGTATTATTTTAGCTGCTTTGCCTTGTAAAACACACTTCTGTGTTATGAGGGGAAGAAGAAATATTCCTATTTGAAGCAGAAAGGTAACTTAGGCAGAATTTGTGAGAACAGTTATGTTATCATATAATTTGATAAAACTCTCAAAAATACCTAACTGAACCAAACTGGTTCAACTTAATTTTAAGAAAAGTTTCCTGCTATTATTTTTATCCTGTAATGGGAATCTGTCCCTTGGATAACTGGATTTCAAAATACAAACAACCACAAAGCAAGATAACAATTTGTGCATAACATTGCAAGCCTTTTATGAAGAGTGAAGAAAAAATGATATTTGTTTGGTTCTCAGCAAACAAAAAGACAGACAAGTGACTTTTAGATCACAGTAAATGACAAATAAAGAATTAAAGTAAAAGTGGCAGTGGACACATGATCAACACTTTGATAGTCTCACAGACTGAGGGAACATGTGCTAATAAGGCAGCATTTTCCAGCAAATACAAGCTGTGAAATGGTGCTGGCAGAAATTTATTTTAGTATTGTCCTTTAACAGATCTATCACACATATACTGCGCTAATTTTCCTGTACTTGCAAAACCTTTGCCAGAAATTATGTATTGAATGAAGCCTACTTATAATATAATACCTCTTTTTCCAGCTTAATTTTATACTGGTCTCAGCCAGTGCACATTTAATGGAAGGACACATAAGCTGTATGTACATATGAAGAAGTGCAAGAGAAAAAACTCAAAGAGCTGATGGAGATTTTCCAATAAATCCAAGTGTCTGTATCTGAATAGCAGTTATCTATGTAACTATACAGTTATGCATGTGAGCCGTAATTTTCAAAAATCTATATTTTCAGTAATCTATGAATGATTAGAAGCTGCTGCAACGCTAGCAATTATGAAAAATTGCCTAAGTAGAATGCTGAGATATGAAGAAAGAATTCTAAATGGAAGAAATTCTTTGAAAGCTGAAGACAGATTCGCTAGATGTGGAAAAATGGAGGTGTGTAATATCAAGTGTTCCTTTCTGTAAATTTTTACTTCCATAATTATTTTTTACTCTTATTCTATTCCAAACTCATCTACTAGCTTAAGAAGGACTGTCGACTACAGCATTTGCGCAGCCCCTCTAAATCCCATATAAAAAAGAATTATACTGACTGCACGGAAAAACCAAAACTCTAAGTTAAGAAACAGACGATGTAAAGGCTACAAGTCTTGTTATCACTCCCAACAGGACACTTTGCACCAGCATTTTACTTAAAGAGAGCACGTGTTCCAGGCAAGAGTACATATTTCATTTTGGAATATTAAATTGTAAAAACTGAGCAAGGCTTTAGAAATGGGATTGATTTTGTGTTGTCATGCTTATTCAGAACACAGGCTCCATTGCCACCCACAGGAGTAGAAAAGTTAATCTAGACAGTAACAAGGCAGACCTTTCACTACTGTGAGCTCACTCCCCAAACTACATCTGAGACTCAGTTTCAGAAAAATGATGGGTCAGGTTGCAGTGTCTTATCCAGCAGTAAGAAACCCAGAAGGAAAGGCCCAACAGGAAGAAATGGCAAGGTCTCTTCCCTTTTATACTGCCACAGACCCTCTGGATGTGATGTGGAAAGAGGTGCTCTATGGATTCTCTGGACTTGCAAACCATATGCATAAGCAATGTGTAACCTCTTTCCAGTAGTAATAGTCGGTTAAAAAAAAAATCATAACACTACACAGAAATATTGTGACATGATACCTATCTAATTTCAAAGTAATTGGACACAAATGTGTCCTGAATTTCACCCTCTATACAGACAAATTGAAATAACGTCTTATATCTGAAATGGAAAAAAGAGGAGACAGATGGCAGCATTCCAGACTCGTAACATGAAACAAAATTTATCTTTCAGAAATTGTCATCCACATGTTAAGGGGAAGTAAACATAGTTTTAAAGCAATGTTGGACCTCTCCCAGGCCTCTGCATCTGTTGGTAACGGAAAGATCCTTTTCGTTAATAGACAGATTTGCAATGTGTACTGAAGATGAGTAGAGATTTATTTGGTTTAAGAAGAAAAAGATATAGAGTACAGCACCCACTAACTGGACAAAATTCTCTACAAATTCCATCTTCTATCTATGAGCTTGAGTCACGTCCTTGTCCAGTAAGCTCTTCTTCAGAGCTCTTGACATGCGTGCTTAACTGGATAGGTTTGATTGTCATGATCTGGAAAAGTATGAAACGGATATGAAGTGACAAAGGTGATAGCTTGCAGCATCTGGGGAACTGGATATGCCAAAACAATTAAGTAACAATGATTCAAAATCCTGTCAGAGAAAACTAGTGAAAAAATAATTTGGATTAAATTGCATAATAAGCAAAACTCAGAAAACTGCCGAGGTGTAGTATTTTTCAGAAAGGTAGAAGAGAAGAGTCTGTACAGACTATTCCAGACAATTTTTTTCAGTTTACTGGCTACAAGAAGGCACCAGTTTCATGATATTTAAGGAATTTCTACACAACAGCATATTGTGTGGTATATGCAGGTATGTGCCTCCTTCGGTCACATATAGTTCACAAAACCTAGTATTTTTCAAGTGTCAGTCACTTTTGAAGAATAGCTTCAGTAAGACCAATATGCCCACGGTGAGCCTTCTGGTGTTCAAATGGGTTGGTAGCTGAATTTTTACAGATCAGTAAAAGTTGCCTATACAGTGGCAACTCAATGTAGGGAAATGCAGGCACAGTTGCATTTAAACAGGTATCATTTCAGGACCGAAGTACACCCTTCATTCTGCATTTCCTCTTTCATTCTCTGATTCATTCTTGGATGGCCTGGTTGTCTCAAATGGCCTGTGTTATCAACAGTGAGTGCAAACAGCAGGATTTCAGGATTCTCACTGTAATCTTCTTGTGGTTTAAGCCCAGTAGGAGATGAAACACCACACAGACACTTGCTCAACCCCCCATCTCTTCCCCTCCACCCAGATGAACCGGGGAGAAGAATCAAAGTAAAACTTGTGTGTTGAGACAAGAAGAGTTTAATAACTGAAAATTAAATAAAATACAAAAACAATTGTGAGTAGTAATAATAATAATAATGAAAATAATAATGTGAAAAACCCAAGAGATGCAAAATGCAATTGTTCACTGTCCAGTGACAAGTGCCAGACACCTCACCCCCCACCATCCCAAACCCAGGTCAGCCATGCTTCTGGATGACTCCCCCCAGTTCATGTACTGGGCATGACGTTCTGGGGTGTGGAACAGCCCTTTATCCAGTTTGGGTCACCTGTCCTGGCTAAGCTGCCTCTCAGTTTGTGGTTTGTTTTTTTTGGCATACTTCCTCACTGACACAGCATAAAACAACATTAAAAAAAATCCTTGACTAAATAGGACTTATCAAAAACCCAAAACATCAGTGTGTTATCAACATCATTCTCATTCCAAATCCAAAACACAGCACTGTAACAGCTACAGAGAATAGTAACCCTACCCTAGCTGAAACCAAGACGCCTGTAGATGTATGGTATAAACTGCTTCTGAAAGTAAAAAGAGAAGTTCCAGGGATTGTCAAAGCTGAATGCATTGAAATACAGTTCCGGATGGACCAGGATTTCCGAAGCTGCATGTGATGCAGATAGATTCCTGGAATGTCAAATGAAATCACATCTTTTGATGTCAGCAAGTGAAAATAGTCTTGAAATTACTAGTCTACACACAAAAAGTCTAAGATATTTGCTTTAACTGAGTCTCAAAAGGAAAGGAAGTATCCATCTTAGACAATTACATTCTGAAAACTGACAACTTACTTACCAAAAAAAGGCTGCAAAAATATTCAGTGTATCAAAAATCATGTGGTTAGAAAGACCACAGGAAGAGTATATAAAACCATATGACTAATCATATTGCACCATGGACTTGGACTAAACTGTGGAGTCTGTAAGCAACTAAAATTTTGACCAACTACCTATTTTTTTACCAAGAGGATGCAAAATTATTAAATCTATAAACTTCAGTGTTGGGTGTCTGTCTTTTTTCTTCCAAGTAGCTGTTATATCACCCACTTCCACTGACTGTGTTGAAACTTCTAACAAGTTTTTTACCTTTCTGTGCTTTGTGCTGAGGTATTTGGTGAAGTCAGAACAATGGCTACATATTTATGATGTTTGAGAGAGATTCAATATCATGTTGATGCTCTGCATTTCGTCAAATTCACTCTCACTCAGTGGTTACCCACAGTTCAAGATAATAAGTGTCTGTAAGACAAGGGAGAACAAATACCAACATTTCTTACTTAGTTCAGATTTCCCACATTTTTACAGATTAGAGAAATCCCCAAACCACAATTCTGGAAACGATGTCATGGAAAAGAAGTACAGAACACAGGAAAATTGTGTATTGTGTCTTGTATCAGCAAATCCAACAGGGTGTGTGTGGGTATGCGTATAAGGGAAATGGGGCTGTGTGCATGAGAGAGAGATAAGTGGCCAAATACCAATAAACCACACAAAAGTTTATTTATTGCAAAAATATTTTCTAATTTCCTATGTATATCCATACAGATATCTTTGGTAAATCTGCATTTATGAAGTGATCTGATAATATTATTCTCATAAACAAGGTTTATTTTCACAGAAAGGTGTGCTACGGATGTACAGAGAGTGCGTTGGTAGTGCAGTTTTATTTTGTAGCTGAATAGTCTCTGCATTTTCTCCGTGTCTCTCACAATATCCCTGGTTACTCTCTCTAATTAATTGCTAAAAATGTTATCAAAATTTTGGTTTTATAGAGAAAGAAACTCTAGTAAATATAGAGGGAGCCTTGTTAAACCTGGTGAGAGCCCAAAAGGATTTTCTTGTATTTTATCTTCATAGTACAACTAAATTAATATAGCTAAGATTAATAAGACAATGATTTTTTGGCAGGATAGAAAGCACATTTGTTTGACTCAAGTTTCTTTTGTATATAACTAACAAGTGACTAGTATTTCTACCACAGATTGGTTTTTACTTCTGTAATCTCTTCTCAGTGAATTAATATTTGAGATTTTCAAGTAAATTCTAGGGTCGAAAGATATGTTGCAAAACTAGTCTTAACGGGAAGGGCCCAGTGTGAATCTTTTTTATGGAAATGCCTCTCAGAAAGTAATTTTAGGAAAAAAAACCCAGGCATTCTGTGTGTCCTGAAGGACTACACGAAGCTGCAAGCAGAGGTGATGCAAAGTAGGCATGCAGCCTCAGGGCCGGGGAGCTGAGAGCACAGCCCTCTTCCAGCTTCCACTCAGCACTAGGGCCTGGTGTGCTTGGCGCTGCTTTACCCACAGCCTCTCGGTCCTTTGAGTCACTTCTTCTGAAAGAGGGCAGGCAAGGCAGCAGCTCAGCCTGCGGGTTTCATGTGTGTTGCAGGTTCAGGCTGCTGTTGCCTGCTTTTCCCTTGCTAAGGTCACCTTACCCCAGACATTGCCCTGCATAATGCTGCCGTAAAAACCTACTAATGCTGGCTTTCTGCAAGGTAATGTGACCTTCAGTGAACTGTAACACTGGAGCTGAAAAATGGAAAACATCCTGCAGGGAGATGAAAATAACTGTGATGTCAGGCAAAGGCATTACTGGATCCACCTTTGCAAATTTACATTTACTGAAGAGCTCAAGCTGGAGGAGAAACATCTGTTTCAAATGGATAGGGTGCTCATAGTCTTGCCATTAAAAACTGTGTGTCAGACTAGGCTGGGAAAAAGTAAGAGACCCATTGGGATGGTTTTCAAAGCTTTAGTTATTAGAGTTTGTTAAACATGTTGACATTCCTGCAAGGAAAATACAATCAAATCATTTAATAGGGGAAAACAACAGTTAATGAAAGTGCAATTAGTCTGGGCATGGTTTCATGAAATGCCAGGCAGTTTAATAAGAGGACAGCAAATGTCACAAAGTGATGACGAATGTCATGATGGCATTTTCTCAGGCTAGACTTATTTGTGTTTCCTCCCCTCAATTCTGCATAACATGTACAGAATTCAATGAATAATTGGAAGAGAAAAAAAATGGGGAAAATTTGTCAAAACCTACAGGTAGCACCCTGCATTTGGTATGCTCCATGAACAAGAAAATGAAAGTCACGTAGTGTGCCACATAAGAAGCTCATAAATTATTAACCATCAGTCTCTAAATCTCTAACTAGAAGTTACTTGTGAGTTGTGGACAATTCCAGTGCATTTTTGTATTAATTTTATTAATATTGTTTCATTTTTTTTTTTAAACTCGAAAAGGAGTAAAAGCATCCAAGCAAACCCATCAGCAAATTTTCTCAGTGGCTAAAAAACTGCAAGCAAAACTCCTTTTCCTTGAATTGGGCTCAGTTTTCTGCCTCTTACAGTTAGAGAGACAAAAGTATGCAATTTCTCTATGCTCAACACACCCAGCAATTCTATCATTTTAGGGCGTTGTCAAGCAAACTAAAAAGTCATGAAATGCAATGGGTTTATCAAATATTGGAATTGTGTTCATAATTAAATATTTAGAAAAAGCCCCACACACAAGGTAGGAAATAATGTCCTTTTATTAGATCCTTTTCTACATATTGAAAAGTATGAAATTGACAGCTCCTTGTCTTTAAAAAGGCACAGCTTTCAAGTATCTTATCAGGCAAGGTTAAGGATATATAATTCCAAATAAAAGCCTTTCATACTCTGAGAAATCCTTTTTGCCCATAACTAATTTTTTTTTTTACACTTTCTGTACAGAAGTAGAACAGTTTGTCAAATTCTTAGTTACCACACAAAATGTACTTGCTACAGACTTACTTGATTTCTCATATATGAGCAAAAATTTACTTTGTCAAATTTTGCTCTTCAAAAAGGTCTTTTAGTTGAGTTAAATGTCTGCTTTGTGCAAAACAATGACCACACATCAACTTGGAGTGATTGCACGGTAGTTACTTAGCCTGGCAAATGGCAGCAAAATGTCAGCTGAAATGAAAGACACACAGCCCTGGGCTTATCACAGAAAGTGCAGATGATTCATGTAGCATCGTAAATAAATAACACAGGCTTTGTGTTAAGGTAGGTTTAACAGTAGAGGTTCTCTTTTCACCACCAGCTCATTTCAAAGCACCCGTAATAGAAGCTTTACTTGGTGACAGTGACATGCAGCAAGATAAGGTATCCTGTCTTTAATGCTCATATTTCAAGGTCACAGAGTGTTACATTCCAAGTGAACATGCAGAAACTCAGTCACATAGGACCTGCATTAATGGATCATCAAAATATTGATAGTAGATTCTCTTCCCTGCCTGCAGGGAATGTTTAGCCTGGCTGGTAATTACACAGGGCTGGAGAGGGGGTTTGGAGAGACGTGTCAATCATGATTTGTCTATATTTGTCACAAAAATTAGGGGCAATTATTTGGCAACGGAGCTTGAATCCAGGATTTGTAGATAGTCAAAGCTCTTACTGACTGATCTCAGTGATCAAGTCTATGAATCAACAGTGCATAGCCAATAAAAAAACATTTTCTGTTCCTACAAGGGATATGAGATAAACATTCACTTCTGTTGCTAAAAATCTCCATGGTTTTTGTCTAATAGGTAAGAACTTCAGATCCACTTGTTTTCTTTTTTCTAAATTTGCTACTAAGCCTGAGGTTTTAATACTAAGCATATGTTGTTTGCTCAGGAGGACAAACTGGTCCAAAGAGAAAGCAGTGATGGAATACTAAGAGAAGCAAATGCATATGCTGGTAAAAACCCTATGAGAAACACTAAAACAGAAAAGTTTTCTTATCAGCTTATGGCCACTATTTCCCAAGTCCAACATTTTTCTAAAAGCAGGTTAAGCCATGAACTTTGGCTTAACTGAATCAGTTATGAGTGATGATCACACTGTTTGCTACAGGGCAGCTGGCAGTATTTATTATTTAGGGTGTGATATGCCCAGGTGACAGAATGCAACAGATACAGTCAGAATTTTCTTTTGTATTTCAGATATTTGTGCAGTTTATCCTTACAAATAACAATGTGTTACACATGAGAGTATTTAAATTACATTTACTGTCCATTCAGATTTTGTATTCTTTGAAAATTCTTACAGTAAACCAGTGCTTGCTAACACAGGTATTTCTATTCAGCAATTACTCATGGGTGTTTTTACCTTATTGATGGTCACACTATGTTGGGGAAGCGATGTTAGGAAGAATGTAAGTTTAGTAAAAATCTATTACCCTTCGGCTCAATTATTTCTGCTAATCTTAGCACTTATCAAAATCTTGAAATCTCTGCAGGTTCTTTAGAAGCACTTGGTCACCAAATGCTAAATGTTTTTCCCCACTTTCCAAAGTTTGGTGTGTACCTTTGTGTACGTTGTCATCCTTTAGATAGGTATTTTAGAATGCTGGATTCTGTCCATTTGCAAGGCTTCTAAACAGAAAAACAACAGGCTGTCTCTAGGCAGTAATTTCCTCTCAAGCTTCCAGAAATATCTCAGATATAGAAGACTAAAAGACTTCAGAAACCTTCTGCTGTGACACAGAAGGTTGTGGTAAGCCACCTTTTGTTCAGTGATATGAAAGGCTTGAATACCTTTTAAATTTAAACCAGTAAAACAGGTTTAACTATGTAAAATTTCTAAAATGCCAGATGAAGTACCCAGATGATTTTCTGCAAGGCCATCTGTCTTAACTGAAGTTTTCCTTCCTCTGTTCATAAAATCATAACTTCCATCAGCAATAAAACATCTTTCAAAAATTAATTACTTTTTCACTTAGGATAATGTCACAGACTTACTCTTCTTTCCATAATGTTTGTCCAACAGTAATCTCTTTCCATTCTATCATGAGAGTGGATAAGACACTGGGATATTAAATTCCAAAATTTGTCATTGTATTCTGTATTCTAGTAGTAAGACCTTATGAAGACTTAATTATATATGATTCTGTCTCAAATTTATGAGTTGTCTACTGCCTTGCATCAGAAACTAAAATTTTCCCTAGAACTTTTTATCCCTAAAAATTGATATTGAACCCCTATCCTGAAACTATGTCTATTTTAAAATCTTCAATTATAGACTTATTGATGATTGTTCTGTAGATATCTTAAAACTTTGTTCTGATGTTAGTTTCGAAACCTGAAGATGATCAGCAGGGCCTTGTCATCTGACATTAGGGCTGCTTGCCTGATGTGGGAAACAAATTCCAGTAGATGGAAGGCACTCAGGAGAATTGTGGACATTTAGGAATACAATTACAGCTGAAATGAGAAAGTTCTGTTTTGTTTTTTTAATCTCAGAATAAAAACAAGAATGAAATGGTCATGACTTCTGGGACAGAATTATCTAAAGAAAAATCTTGAGGTCTGTAACAATATCCTTTTCTGGGGAAAAAAAAACTGAGTGAGTGAAAACAGGAGTAAATTGACAGCATAGACATCTGGAGAAAGGATATTTAAGAACAGAACTGTAATCACAGCTGGACTGCAAGGGAAATCAGTCCTGAAAGAAAGACCTTATAATAAATGTTGCAGGAAGATAAGGGAAACATATAGCGTAAGAATGAAAAAGCCATCTTAAAGCAGTCACTCTCTACTCTTAAAAGTTAAAACCAGAAGTAACTTGCCATGGAAAGCTTGTGATCGGAGACTATCTCAGCAAGATCTTAGTACCTTTTACTAGCTTCCCTCAAAGTTGATGATACCATAGAACCGAAATCAAATCAGGAGCCATAATCAGTTCAGTACTGTTTTAAATAGGAGTTACTTGGATCATTTGGCTGCAGTGTCAGGTTAGACTATATTCAGTGAAAGGCTCTGAAAATTTGGAGGTTTGTAAAGTCTTTGAAATTTCCCTTTGTCTCTCTTTTCTGCACCATATAAATCATATCAATAAGATATAAAGAGAACTGTAATTTCTTTCATTGTTTGTCTTTCAAAAGTGTATCTTTCCTCTCCTATTCCAAAAGAAATACCACTTCATAGTGTCTAAAAGGCTTTTCTAGTGTCTTAAAAATCATAATGTCTTCCATAAGCAAGAACTTGGTAAAATGTGGATCAAATCATTAGATGACATAAACTCTTGCAGCTTTTCTGACTTCATTAAAGATAGTTTATGTGTAAAGAATATGTCTCAAAAATGCTCTGCTGTAAGCAAAGTGTGTGAAAACTGAAGAATAATTAGAGAAACCTTAGTCAAGTGGGCCATTGCTCATACAATACCATACAAGTAAGGGTTAGGACTTCATCTTTGAGGCTGTTCAGCCTGTCCCTGAAGGAAAGGGTAACCCAGGTTCTTGTTACCAGATCCTTTGGGGTGGATTAGACTGAAACAACAATGAATGATTGGAGTTTATAAATACATAGATATATGGTTTATTTTAGAAAAAAAATTGGTTGCAGTGGAAAGCAGATATGTAGAGGTTTTGGTTATTAGTAGCTATAGTAATATAACAATATGAAAGTATAAAAAAATCCCTTTGGAAAATGTATAAGGAAAAAGAAAGAAAGAATAAGAGTAGAAAGATACCACCACCCATAGATCCTACAATAAGACTCGATGGTTGTGAAGTGATGGCCAGTCTTGTCTAAGTGATGATTGCAGTCTTGATCCACTGGGGGTGAGGGAGGCCCACAAAACAAAAAGAGCCATGGGATGATATAGGCTCAGGTTTAAGTGTGCATGCCCAGGTACATCCCCTGAGGGAGAGATTTCAATCTTTGGTGGAAAGCCTCAGAAATGAGTCTTAGATTTATGAGTATCAGGGTCTTTGATGGTTTATGACTCCTCCTAAGACATGACAGCTGCCTCTCACATCAGCACAGTGTAGCCAGTTCTGCTCCATCAGAAGAGATGAAAATCCTCAGGGCTGTGTTTGAATGTCCCAAGTGAATGTGACCTTCCATAGGGCAGGGTGTGTAAGGGATGACAATCAGCATGATAAAACTCTGGTGGTGGGTGTTCACTGCCTCTGTCTTATGGGGATTGCCACTACACACTCAAAAACTCACCCCTTCCTCCTTGGGGGCAGGGGGAGGGTTAAACCTGACCTCAGCAAAGTACCCTGCCCTCCACTTATGGACAATTACCTTGAGTCATTAACCATTAACATTTCAGTCTCTCACAAAAGTGTTGGTTAAGATACTTAAATTTGTGGATTACTAAAAGCTTCATCTTGTGAATAGGGAAAAGTATATCAACGAAATTCCAGATGATATCATGAATGTTCAAGATATTAGAGATTACAGGTGAGAAATTTTCAGCCTCCCTATGTTCCCTTCAAAACATGCACCCTAATCCTGCAGACACAATATTTCGGGTTTTGTCACAGATCAAAGAGCTAAGAGATATGCCATTCAATGCACTTATTTTGGTAGACAATTTACACATATCTTACTGCTTTCCATATTCTTATAAGATGGATGCCATTGTTCTTGGCATTTGCAATTGCAACAGGCTTATATGGCACTGCATACAACTACTATTAAATTCTTAAAAAATATTTGATATTCTTAAGGCTAAGATCTTCAAAGCTAACAAAAAGTCTGTCCAAATTCTGTAATCCACTGCAGTTCATTGTTCAAAATTTTAAGTGTAATATATGTTAAAGTTAAATCCTAAGCCCTCCTCCAGACTTTTTTCAGATCCCACTGCTTTATGTTTGTGCTCCAATGCTTTTGACTCAACGCTTTTGAACTTTTGCCTCAATCCTTTCATGAGAGGTGTGGTAATCAGTAAACATCATCACTACAACAACAAGAGATTAAAATAAATAACTAAACAAAGAAAAAGTTTGTTATGCACAGTTTTATGGGAACCATGATAAAGTATTTCAGTCCTACTTCTACTCCTAATGCAGGAAATAGGTGTTTAGTGGTAGTGGTGTTTATGTATATCAGATGGGAAACAATAAAACTTGAAAAACTTTGAAGTGAGAAAACTTGTAAATGGCCTGAAGCTAGAATTTAATCTGAATGGTTACTTTGCAAACAAGCTTAATGAATAAAATATTCTCAAGCACAAGGTCAAGTAAATTAGCAGGGAGAAAAAACTTGTAGCAAAGTTCTTGCTCCTCAAACTCATTCCAAATTGCAAGCTTAGGAATTACAGTCTACAGTTCTGAAAGTCTTGTACAAATTTGTATGCTTTTTGCTAGAGAAATAAAAAATAATTGTAATGGTTTGTAAAAATGAAAGAATTTCAAAAATATTGATCTGAGGGATTATATGGAAATAGGAAAAGAATGCTCCAAGGTAAAATGTGATTGTTTCTTGCCTAAGAATTCTTCTGGTCCGTATTTCTGTTATAATGCTGCTACATTATGTTTTCTCTTGCTGAAATATTACATACACAGATGGAAGGAAGAGACCTTGGGACTTTGACAATTTGCCTACATTTAGATCTAATAGTATAATTAGACAGGAGAACCCGTGACTCTGCAGCTAAAAGCTAGAGATGAACTAACCATCGCTTTATCTTCTGTTGCCATGGACTACATGATGAACTCTGCAGTGACCTAAATTTATTACAGAATAGTGCTCATTGCTGCTGTACTAAGCACTCCATTGCAATTACAGCACATTAGCCAGAAGAGTGAATCTCAAGGGAAGATGTCTAGTCTTTTAATCAAGCAGTAGAAAAGTCAGAGTGAACAAAAATTACACTACTGTATGTAACTGCAGTCAATCTGTAAATGTACATCTAACAGCAGTCTTAATTTTGCCCAGAAAACATTTCTATTATATACAGGGGTCATGACTGTACAGTTCACACACTTAATCTTTTCTGTACTTCAGTGCATTTTTTCCTGTATTATATCCTCAACCTTCCTGAACTTTGTTAGGAAGGCCAGAGAATTAAAATAACCAGTCTTAGGATTTCACCTTTAGACTGACCTATTTCAGATTAGAATAATCCTTTTCTTTTTTTATTTCATTGGTGTACGTCACAAATCTGAAGAAGCGGGGAAAGCACACTGTGAGCTGAGCACTTGAAGACAGGCACAATTTTCTTGCAAACAGCTTTTAATATCTAATGGGATCTGTAAAGCTCACCTTACAAATATTCTGAAATCAGATAAGTCATTCATTTGTTCTAATGTATAAGACAAAAGCTTTTGTAAACAGAGTGTTTCAAAACATTGCCAATGAGTTTTCAAAAAAGCAACTGTCATTTCAGTAGCAATAGCTGAATGTGCTGAAGTTTAAAAAAAGACTAATTTGAATTGCAGAAAAAAATAGGTAATGAAATTTAAGGTATATCTTAAACTCTGCCTATGGACTGGTTAGAGGAGGAACATCTCAAGCTCTTTTTACTTCTAATCAAACGAACAAAAGGATTCCTAATGCTTTCAGGGAAGGCAAGAGCAGGCACAGAGGTGATTCACATGACCCAACCTTAAATACCTGTCTGAGACACCAAAGCCACTCTGAACTACTTTTGCAGTAATATAATTGCAAAGGGCTGGTCACCTCCAAAGTTCTAGTCAGCACTGTGTAGCTCTGAATCATGATCTGAATGCACCTACAAATTCTCTTTTTCCTAAATAAGATACTATCTAAGGGCAATTAGGATCTTAACTTCAGTACATAATGTTAGATGTCTGAAGGTGACTGGTGCAAATTTTCCTTGTGCTCAGTGAACAGAAGGGAAATCAAAATAATGAATGCCTCTCATGTCAACACAAGAATATAATTTTGAAAACCTGGCTGTAAGTCAGGTTTCTTGGTCACCCATCTGGGTAAGGATTTGCAGAGCTACAAAATCAAAGGGCTCATTCTTGTTTTTCTCATTCTCCTCTTTAGATGCACATGACAACATGTGACAAGCACAGTAGAAAAACAGTGTATACACAGAACAAAATAATTTACCTCCCAACACCTTTCCTACTTTTTTTTCGTCGTGAATTCAGAACTACAACCATCATCCAGGGAAAGTCCAAGTTACATACCTTTGTGACTCCAGTAAATAAATGACTTACATTTTCTGAAGGAGCTCAATTCCACTAGACAAGTAGAATTATATTTGTGACTACAACACTTTTTATGAACTGTCAGTACTGTTGATAAAATAAAAATTAAGAATGAGATACTGTACACTTGTGCTGTTCATTAATGCTTCTTTCCATTCATCTATTTCTACAATGGCTGCTAAAAGCCTTATCATAATATTTCACAGTAAGCACTCTGTGGTATATTCTGTGAAATATATGGGTCACTGAAACGCCTTCTGAAACGTGGAAAAATATATGCCACATGCATTATAGTGAATTGTAGACATTACAGGCTCATGTCTTTGCAATCTATTTCTTCCCATTAGTTTTTTAAACACTAAACAGACAGAACTTGGAGGGCATGTCAGAAATACGTATGAAAAATGCAGAGGGAATTGTATCTATATCTGCAGACTGACCAATGTGCAGAACTAAACGATTTAGCACAGAGAACATTCTTTGAGACTTACTGTATCTGAACTGTCTGCATAGTCAGAGCACCTTAAAAAATGCTGTCTATTTCAGATATTTTTAAGGTGTAGCTGGTATGTTGTATGGCATTTCCCTTCCCAACACAATTTTCCCATCTGTGTGGAATAAGAATTGTGGAGAACTTGAGGAAATCAGCCAGAAGTAACCTGCAACACTGTTGTCAGAAGCTCAAAGAAAGGCTGGAGAACTGGAATACAGTTATATGCAAAATATTTCCTGGAGTGTGAGCAGAGTTTTAGAGAAAGAAATCTGGGTTGTTTGGAGACAGAGCTTAAAAAAAATAAACTTAGCTAACAGGTATAAACAAGTGAAGACAAAGGGGAAAAAAAAAAGAAAAGGAAGTTTACGGAAAGCAGAGAGTCAAAAACTACATTTTCTCACAGTAGAAATTAAGAAAATTAAATGAGTCTTCAGGATTGACAAGTGCAGCTGTCTCTGCAAATAGCTTTAGAAATCAGAGGTTAAAGTCAATACACTAATTTAGCAGCACTCACATAACACCTGGCACATTTGGATAATTTTCCTTCTTTAAAGGGAATCACAATTACATTTTCAATCTCACTGCAGGTCTGTGAGGTAGAATAATATAATTCGATTGCACAAATGGTTGCAACGTGGCATAAAATAGGACAAGAACTTGTTACACTAATTCGTTTAGCTCCAAATATCACCTGGAATTCTTAACATTCTCCAATAAATTTAACATTTCTCCACAGAACTGTATTTGTAAGAGCAGTCAAAATTAAGGAGAAGGAATAAAGCAGATGTCAGATTCTTTGTAGATTTCACATTTTCACCTTTAATAATATAGAAAACCTTAAAGAGAAAAAGAAAACATGAAAACATTTAAGCCTTTAAAAAATACCTGTTTCATGGTTGTGAAACTAAACATATATGTATTCTTACGTATAAGTACATTCAACAACATGGAAGATTTTTTTTCTGGTACACTTTACTGATCCTTATTTATAGTTGAAAGCTACTTTACTCTTAGGAGAAAAGCTTCAGAGATTTCAGAGGAGCTGAGCTTGCTGGTTTAACTACATTCAACATCTCAAAATGATTATAATGATGACTACACTCTAGTTGCTTGATGGGAACATTTGGCAGTATAGTAATTCCCCTGCTGTTATTATTTGATGTGCTTTCATGATTATTTGTATGAGGACAAAGCACTATATAAGGGTTAGACATAAGCAGGCACCTCCATCAGCCTACACAGAAAAAGATTCTTAAGTTGCCAGTAAAAGAAAGGGAATATATAAAGGCTTATACAGCTTCTCAGTCTAATTTATTTTTTTCTGGTTTTATTATAGCCTATAAAAGAGCAATCTGGGGTGAGATGGAGGCCAATGTATAGAAAATAATTGTGGTTTTGGCACTCATTTTCAAGTACTGCTAAATGTTTTGGAATTGCTTTGATACTGCAATAATATTTCAGAGCTCTATTACATGTATCAGTAATACTAAGAAGGATTTGTTCTATGGGTTCCTTTTCTCCATCTTCCCATTTAGAATTATTCTCGTTATTCTAGCTCAATGAAATTAGATTATCTCAATCACAGAATCAGAGAATGGGTAGGGTTGGAAGCCACCACAAGGTCACCTAGTCCAACCTTGCTCAAATAAGTTTCCTAGAGTACATTACTCATAAATGTGTCCAGACAGCTTTTGAATAACTCCAAGAAAGGAAACTTCACAACCCGTCTGGACAATTTGTTCCAGTGTTCAGTCATCCAATAAAGTAGTCCTTCCTCATGTTCAGGTAGAACTTCCTGTGTTACAGTTACTGCCCATTGTCTTTCATGTTGCTCAGCATCACCGCAGAGAGCCTGGCGCCATCCTGCTGCCGCTCTGCCTTCAGATACTTTGATAAAGTCATCTCTTAGTCGTCTCTACTCCAGGCTAGACAGGCCCAGCTCCCTCAGCCTTTCCTCATAAGGGAAGGGCTCCTCTATCCCTTTGTATACCTCCAGCGGACCCACTCCAGGAGCTCTGTGTCTCTCTTGTGCTGAGCCCAGAATCGGACAGAGCACTCCAGGTGTGGCCTCAACCAGGGATGAGTAGAGGAGAAGGATCACCTCCCTCAGCCTGCTGGCAATGCTCTTCCAAATGCAGCCCAGGATACCATCGGCCTGCTTGGCTGCAAGGACACACTGGTGGCTCATTGAGAGCTCCTTGTCCACCAGAACACCCAGGTCCTTCTCTGCAAAGCTGCTTTCCAGCAGGTTGGTGCCCAGCCTGTGCAGCTTCATGGATTATTCTTCCCCAGGTGTAGGATCCTGCATTTGCCTTTGCTGAATTTCAGGAGGTTCCTCTCTGCCCATCTCTCCAGCCTGCTGAGGTCCTTCTGAAGGGCTGCACAGCCCTCTGGGGTATCGGCCACTCCTCCCAGCTTGGTGCTGTCAGTGAAATTGCTGAGGAGGCATCTGCCCCTTCATCCAAGTCATTGATGGATAAGTTAAATAGGACTGGGCCCAGTATCAACCCTTGGGGGACAGCACTACTGACAGGCCCTCATCTAGGCCCTATGCGACTGATCACAACCCTCTGAGACCCACTATTCAGCCAGTTCTCAGTGCATCTCACTGTCCATCAGCATATCCAGTACGTGCTTCCTGACCTTGCTTATGAGGATATCAAAAGCCTTCAAAAGCCTTGCTGAAATCCATGTAGATGATATCCATGGCACTCCACTCAGCTATCCAAGCAGTTGTCCACCCATAGAACAGAATCAAGTTGGTCAGGCACTATTTCCCTTTGGCAAATCCATGTTAACTCTCTTGCTCACCTTTTCATCTTTCACATGCTTAGAGAGGGCCTCCAGAGTGTCATTTTACTGCTTTTTCAGGGACTGAGGGGAGGCTGATTGGCTGGTAGTTTCCTGGGTTCTCCTTCCTGCCGTGTTTGACAACTGAGGTGACATCTGCTTTCTTCCAGTCCTCAGGCGCCTCTCCTGACTGTCACCCTTCAGAGATGATTGTCAGTGGCATTCCTATGGTGTCTGCCAGCTCCCTCAGCACTCATAGGTATATCCCATCAGGGCCCATGGACCTGTGGATGTCAAGTTTGACTAAATATTCTCTGACCTGATCCACCTCAATCAATCCACCTTCCTTCCTCCAGACCATCTCCCTGTCCTGTGGGTCAGGGATTCCTGAGGCCTGGCAATGTAAGTGAAGATCAACGCAAAGTAGGCATTCAGTATGTCTGCCCTCTCTGCAGCCTCTGTTTCGAGGGTCCCTGTTACATTTAGTAGCAGGTCTGTGTTTTCTCTAAGTGTTCCTTTTGTTATTGATGTGTTGGAAGAAGGCCTGCTTGTTATCTTTGTCATCCTTGGCCAGATTTAGTTCCAGGTAGGCCTTTGTCTCTCTCACTGCATTTCTGTGTACTCCAACAACATCCCAATATTCATCCCTGCTTCCACCTCATGTATTTCTTGCTTATGTCTGAGTTTTCACAGGAGTTCATTGTTCATCCACGCAGGTCTCCTGCCCCTTTTGCTCAGTTACTTGTCCATGGGGATGGAGCATTCTTGAGCCTGGACGAAGCGACCCTTGAATATTAACCAGCTCTCTTGAAAGATTCTTCCCTCTAGGGCCTGTTCCTATGGTGTTCTTTCAAGAAGATCCCTGATGAGACTAAAGTGAGCTCCTCCAATAGTCCACGGCTGCAATCTCATTTGCTGCCCTGTTTCCTCCATAAAATATACTAAACTCCACAATCTCATGCTCACTACAGCCACGGCTGTCCCCAGCCTCTACATCTATAACAAGATCTTCCCTTCTTGTTAGCATAAAGTCCAGCAGCACATCTTTCCTCAGTGGCTCCTCCGCCATCTGTGTCAGGAAGTTATAGTCAATGCTTCCCAGGAACCCCCTGGACTGTTTGTTCTTTGTTGTGCTGTTCCCTCAGCTGATGTCAGGGTAGTTAAAGCCCCCATGAGAACCAGGACCAGTGACTGAGGCTGGTGTTACAGCTGTCTGCAACAGGCCTCTTCTACTTCCTCCTCTTTATCAGGTCACCTGTAGCAAAAACTCACAACATGTCACTGTTGGTAGTCTGCCCTTTAGTCCTAACACAGAAAAACTTTAATTTGCTCATCCTCTGCGTACTGATCTCTAAACCTTCCCATTTTTCTCCTATATTATGTGTGTTGTTATATGGGCACTTCAGTGCTTTCCAGCAGCTAGCAGAACTCACCCTTTGATGCTTCTGGCATGTAGGTAGGTACTAAAGTAGACAGAAAACTGAGGCGTAAAATAATTAAATTTTTCTTCAAAGCTGCAGTCTATAGTGGGACTGGGAATTGGGCCAAAGTTTCCCACAAAATTGAGTTCTTATCTTACTCTCTATCCACTAAACTATTCCTCATTCTCTCATATGTGCTTCTCTGTGGGAGTGATCAACAGCTAACCCTGGAAGATGCCTGGCTTTTGCACTGGAATTACTGCCAGAGATAATCTTCTTGAAAGACTGCTTAACATGTGAGAGGACAACAGCCTAATTAATTCCGCAATGAGTTTTTCCCCTTTGTATTCTAAAATTTTGTGGTTAATTCCCTACATAAGTTATCCCAGACCTTTCTGTGCCACACAGCTTTCCATATTAGCTGACCAATACTTCATTTTTTCTTGCCCTACAACTATCACAGTCTCTAAACGGTAAGTAAAACAATTTCATTTTTAACTAGCATCATGCCTTCTGGGCACAGAGAGACTCCCTGCATTGCTTGATGGCACTTGCTAGAGTTCAAAAGGAGAGCAATAATGTCAACATTACAAAAATAATACCCACATCTTATTTGTTTTTCAGCAAAACAATGTTCATTCTTTTAACTGGGTTCAAACACATTTGAAAGGTCAAAACTTGTTGCACAGTGTTCAGACATTTTCTGAAACATCCAAACAACCATCAGCTTAACTCAGACCAGATCTTTTTTCTAGAATTCATTCAAATTATTACTTCCTAGTTATTTTATGAAAACACACTGAACTGCAAAATTTTAGATTACTGTATTTTATTTTACTTTGGTACTCTTTATTTAAGGTCTGAGCATAAGTACATTCACAATTCAAGCCTTTTAAAGCCTCAGGATTTAATATGACAGTTAGTGCCCTGAACAACATCTTTTTACAAAACCCTTCTTCAGAAGACATGAAATTAATTTCTTAAATAGGTAGGCAAAAGGTACTAACAAATTACCTCCTCTCATGCTTCTATGTTTCTAGTGTATAATCACTGTGCCAGTATATAATGCAAAGGGTTATAGATGTTGAAGGAATAGGCACCATATTAGGTTAAAAATCACACACACCAGTTTGATTTAGAATTAAGGCTGGAGACAGCATAAACACATTTAGTCTTTTGCTCTTACAGTGAGAAATATTCCTGAATAGCCCTCTATGATTTTTCAATGTACCTTTTTCTTTCAAGGTCAACACTGCAAAGAAAAAAAGTAACAAAAGAAACTCATTTATCCCTTTAATGCTTGCTATGTCTTTTCAGAGGCTAATGTATTTTCTAACCACATTACAATGAGTTTGCTTTCTAAATGAATCTCCAACAGAGAATTCATTCAGACTTACTAGTCTGTCATCTTTCAGAAGCAGACTCAGGATGTTGAGATTTTGAAAAGATTCAGTGCTAATGGACCTGCTATTTTACTATTTTGCAGCTCTGTATTATGTATTATTTTGAATTCTCTTCCCTTACCTATATATTCAAACCTTTTCAAAGGCAGAACAGGTGTCTGCTCCCTTCCAAACAAGTAGATTCTGAGAGGTCACCTTTCAAATAACCCTTTTCTGCAACTCATGATCTGAATTGTTTTCTTCTTTCTTTGATAGCACTGACTTAATAGTGATGAAATCAACTGTCACTGTAGGGTTTTTTCCATAGTTTATCCACAATTCATAGTTCACAGATAAAAGCAAGCATGATCCTTCATTCCATATGCCATAAATTGATATGAATACTGAGTTTTGAAGTCTACTGGTCTCTTCTATATTGTATAGGTCAACAACTTCCAAATATAATAGCAAGAATAGGACAATGGGACTGAGTGCAAGGACACCAACTCCTTATTTCTTCCTATTGTCATGCTTTCATGTAGTGTAAGATATTAGTTGCTGCAGGTGGAGGTTAAAGACTCACAAGCTTTTCCCAGGCTCACTGTAGGTAAAGGGCTTGTGGGGCTCCTGTGTTCATTTGCTCACCCTCAAAATAGAAATTTCCAGCATAGTCCTGCAAGCATCACCTATAAAACACAAACGGCTTTCTGAAAACTTAGTTTTATGTTTTTCTGATGAAGGACAGCATCTCCAGTCACAGAGAGCATCACACCATGTCAGTGATGATACTGTTATTTTGAAACATGAATACTTCTCTGATGTGACTTATATTGATACTACCTACGTTATAGTTTGAGCTGAACATTACGGTTTCCACGTGAGAAAATTCGTTCTTTATATCTACTAAATTAAGGCAATTAGCAAGTATATGAAGTACGGTTTGGTTTTGAATTTATTAAAAAAAATACAAAATTATGTTGAAGAAATAATTTTATTAGCAATCTCTGTAGATCTTCAAAAGCAGCTACTACCGACATGCTGTTGCTTGATAAAATTGTTATACATACTCTGAAATAAACTATTATGAACACATTTCTTCATAAAACAGCATTCATTAAAACTGGACATGCTCTTAGCTGGAAATGACACTTCACCATCTAGTCATTTTTTCAAAGTAAGATGTACTTTATAACATGGTGTTAACAAGGCAAACAGCAGCAAACCAGCCACCTTTTACGGTCGAACTGTGCATCAAACAGATCATCTACAAAGAAAATAAGTCAATTAAATGGATGCTGTCTGCAGTTAATACTTACTACCATCTGGATTCATAATCTGTATTCTTATTATTCACATGCTGAAGCTTCTCTTCTTCAAGTCATTTTCTCAAATGTTGATTTAGAAAGAAAACTATTAATCCAGAAGTAGCCAGCAGAATACATGGTACAAATTTTTCAATCTATTGATATGAATATATTGAGGTAGTTATTTCTTACTTAGAAGCACAGTAGGGACGGACCAACAGGCCAAAACACAGATTTAAGTGTATGTACCAGATGCTCAGCTGATACAAAAAGATCATGTCTCCCTCACATACCGCCCAACTGCACAGCATTGTACCAGGCAACCTTCTGTCCCAGCGTTTCTCATCCACATCTCAGGACCAGCAAAGGCTGCTCAGTCTGTATGAAGGATTTTAACAAAAACAAGACTACTAAAAGGTTACAATCTGGTATGCTTGAGTGAGCTGGAAGATGAATCATGATGTATTAGGCACGGTTTTACTGAATGTTGCCATGAAGCCCTAGCGTTGCCTGGGAGGGGCGGTAGCATGTGTGCTCCCAAAACCACTGAGATGTTAACAGATGTGTGATTCTCCTCTCCTCCACATTTTGTCATTGCTGAGTCCAGCCCTCTCTATCAAGAAGGCAGAGAAAAGACAAAAGAAACTGTGTCTTGCCTTTTAGTTTTTCTTAGGCATTGCTCTCAGAGGAGAGTTGCAACGGGATCAGTTACTCAGGTTTGGAAGCTCATGGCATGACAACAGCAAATGGGGAGGCATTACTATTCACATAAGCAGCTTTTTTTATATAGTCAATCACCTGCTTAAGCCAAGCTGCTGTTTAGTCTGATGTTTCTTGCTTTGCGAAGCAGAACTGGTTTTCACTTGTGAGTGACCAGTTGCCTACTCAGACATCCATCTGTGTTTTACCTGCTACACAAACACGTACTAAGCAGAAGGTTCACAAAGCAGAAACAATATTTGGATGACTACATTTTACTGATTTTGGTATGTTAAAATACTGCATGAGTGATGGCTGCCCACCTGGCAACCTGGCATTTTGAATACTAGCAAAATATTTTTTATTTGTATAGGTCACCACACCGAGAAGTGTCATCCTTGAGAGCTCTAACCTTTCTGTTTCCGGACACTTTGTGATTCATTGACAGTACTTTTTGCTATTCAAGAGGGTGTTCCAAAAGTTATTATCATCACTGCAAATGCACGTTGTTTAGCATGTATTAAAAATACATGATTAAATTTTAACCAGATTTCATTTTAACAACCATTTCAGCAGACCTTTCTTCTGACTCTTACATATTAAAGCTGTTTTTACTTGTAGACTGTGTTTTAGCACTGAAGGGAAATAACAGAGTTGGTTAACCACAATTTAAAAATAAAGATGAAGTCCTTGAAAACAACCAGCACACACAGGGAACTATGGGAGCCTCGAGATATCATTTAGTTTTCTTCCTGCCCAAAGGCAGAATCAATTATGCTATTGTCAGCCTTGACAGATGTGGGTCTGGGTTGTTTTTAGGACCTCCAGTGTGTGTGTGGGGGGAGCCCCCTGGCTCTCTTTTCCCATGCTTTGCTGTTGTTATCTTTTGAAATGCAACTTTATCCACCAGTGGTTTAAGGATACTGTCTCTTGTTCTGCCTGCCACAGGCATAGAAACAAGGTCTAAGCGGGGTCTGACTTGCATCTCCAATCTATGTCTTTGTACCCTACCTGTTCCTCAGCCAGAGCACTTGCGCCCTGCTTAAGGGTTCCTGCCATCTATCCCTGAAACTCTAGGCATGAAAAATGCAGTAAGTGTAAAATATATACCGCCCAATTTGCCAGGAATTATTTACTATTATGATTGCTGAATAAATGCTAATGCTGCAATTAGATATCCTCATTTAAACATCTTAGCATTGGAAGGGATTATAAAACTCCCGAGACCACAGTACAATATAATGGAAAGGAAGGTGTTAAGTGTTCTGTTTTACATAAAAATGTGTACGTATCTATATAGTGCTTTCCCTTTTGCAAACTAGCACGTGCATGTAATGTATTATAACATGCATTAAGTTGGGGCAATACCGCCGGCTTTTTTCACCAGCAACACAGTGTTTCAGGCTTCTCAGATATCTGCTCCCCCAGCCAAAAACCCCCAACAGCTGAAAACATAAATCTTGGAGTCAGCAAATTAAAATAGAGACACTTTGTTGCACCACAGCATTTCCCTCAACTTTCTCTGTTGTATCATTTGAAGCCTGCTTTCTAAAACAGAAGTTGAACAAATGAATCCTTCTGTCCTCACTTTCAGTTGTCAGCAGTGCTTCAGTGTGAGATGAAATAAATTGCCAGTCTCTTTCATCTTCTATAATCAGCTCTGCACAGCTGAGTACACCCACAGCCCTGCAAGCTGCCTCTGCTAGCACTAATTCTGTGTGGAACAGGAAGTCTTTGTTAGTGCCATGTTTCTAAAGTTCTACACAGGAGCAGGTTTTATTATTTTTATTTCTCCCTTTTTCTCCTGTGCACTCTTCTCTAACTGATAAGCTATTGTACTATCCATTTTCTGCAGGAGACAAGCTTTTAGGTGGGCATGTTATTTTCAAAATGTTCTTGATGTAGCATGCTTCTATTTCAATGGGTCACACCATCACTGATATTATCAATGCTTTGCAATATAATACTTATACATTGGAAATTGTTTGAAGAAGGCTTCAACCGGTCTAACAGCAAGACTAAACATTTCATTTTTCAGAAGTGTGAAAGCTCTAAATTCATTGCTGCCACATCAGTGCAGGGCATTGTGGAGATTTATTTATCATAGGGTTTTTTTTGTCTTTTCACCGTATTTGCCCTGCTCAAGAACAGTGCAAAAGACTTTAGGCAAGGGAAGACCAATGTTGCTAGACTTACAGGCACCCTAAAACCAGGCTGTTACCTTGTGTGAAATTAATCCTTGGGATAGTGAGGAGCAATCAAATGAAGAACAATCACTAAGCGTACAGAGACGTGGAGATGGACTTTGTTAATGCACTTGCTGAGCCAGGTGATGGGTAACACAGCTGTAGCATCCTAGCCTCCAGCTCAAACTAAGGGCAAGTCAATAGACTGAAACATGTTTTGGGCTTCTGTGAAAGTCCCAGCAGACACATTGAGAGAAGCATCCTACCCACCACTCTTGCTGGTAGCTTCTGAAAGTGTGGGAAAAGCCTATTTGACACAAAAACTGAATTATGTTATTCTCCTTCCTTCCTAGAGTTAGCCCTTGAAGGACAAAACTGTACAACCTTTGATATTAGAATGTTACCTTCTACAACCAGGCTGAGGACTGAAGTTCTCAGTCACTTAACCAATCCTGGAATGCATTAGATAAAGGTAAAAAAAAGTACAGCATGCTACACCTCAGTACCGATGAATTGAAACAGTTCAGTAAAAGGAAAATAAGGCAGAGCAAAAGATCAATTTTTCCCAACATTTTTACTTAAAACAAATCCTTTTCTGGATATTAAAAGATGTCAGTAGTAGAAGGCTAAGATTTGTCCACTGCCTGGTTTCTCATGGGATGGTATGTTCTGTGCAAATGAGCACGTGCGTTAAACAGTGAGACCTAGAAGCAGGTACAGGTTTAACATATGGCCGATTATGAGGCAGAAGCAGAACACCTCACTACCCCATAAAATCTGATTATCCCAAGACATGCAAAACAAACATTTTTATTAAAAATTATTTTTAAAGGAATTTATTAATACTCTTAGAATTAAGTGGCTACTCTTCAGAAATTTCATATTTTAGCATTTGATTGAGGGAAAGCTGACCATTAAAAAGACAGATACCACGGTGAAAGTCTGTTAAAGACCACCCAACCACGATGAAGAGGCTGAAGTATCCTATAAGCAGCTGCAAAAATCGCACAATAGCTGGCCCTTGTTCTCAGGGGGGACTTCAGTTTACCAGATGTATGCTGGAAATACGATACAGCAGAGAGGAAACAGTCCAGGACATTCCTGGACTATGTGGAAGGTAACTTCCCCACACAGCTGGTGAATGAGCCAGCTAGGGAATGCACCCCACCAGACCTGTTCTTTGTGAAAAGAAATGGACCCGTAAATGACAGAATCATGGATTCATTTAGGTTGGAAAAGACCTCTAAGGGATGGTGACTCAGCCACTTTCCTGGGCAGCCGGTTCCAGTGTGTGATAACACCTTCAGAGAAGAGATTTTTCCTAATAGCCAACCTAACTCTCCCCTGGTGCAACTTGAAGCCTTTTCCTCTTGTCCTATGGCTTGTTACTTGTGAGAAGAGACTGACCCCCACCTTTCCACAGCCTCCTTTCAGGTAGATGTAGAAAGTGATACAGTCTTCCCTGAGCCTCCTTTTCTTCTGGCTAAGCACCTCCAGTTCCCTCAGCTGCTCCTCATAAGACTTGCATTTTAGATTCTTCACCGACTTCACTGCCCTTCTTTGGACACCATACAGCACCATCCCTGGAAGTATTTAGGATACATGTAGGCATAGCATTTAAAGACATGGTTTAGTGCTAGACTTGGCAGTGCTGGGTTAATGTTTGGATTTGATAATCCTAGAGGTCTCTTCCAACCTAAATGATTGTGTGTTTCTCTGATCAAGGTTTTTGTGTGGCAAGTACTTGTATAATACTTACAGCAAGGCTTATATATTATTCTGCCTCTCAAAAATGTTTTAAGAGGCAATAAAATTTCTCGCTATGACAAGTAGTTTTCAGTCTTGAAGTCACAGCTGAAAGTACTGTTAATATTTTTTAAATTACTACATATTTACTCTAAATTGTGCCCAAAGATCAACCAGGCCTCTAAATTGCCTAGTTGGTCTTTGGGCACAAAGGAAAAAAAAGGTATTCATTTTTCCAATATTTGTGTATCATAAGTGCCCTGGCTTCCACTCTTCTCAGAGATGAGGGGTGCAGCAGGCAGTCACGGTGCTCTTAGAACTCTTGAGAGAGGGAAAAGCAGGTTTCTGGTTGGTCTCATTCTCTGCTCACTTACAAATTCTGAGATGAGGACTTTCTGGAGAATAAATTTCACCTCATGGTTCTGATGATTTTGTGGTGTGCACATTCCCACTCAGCTATGTTGAACTACGCTAACGAAGATGTGCCTCTACAACCTCACTTCCAGATACCTCTCTTCTACATGAATGCTGCAAGCCTGGCATTTAAAAGCTGAACAGACACCCTATGGAAAAAACATTTTTAGTCTGAGGATAGCTATGCCTTCACACAGGCTGCCAAATATTTACAAGTATCCCATAAACAAAAAATGTAGATGTGAAATGTCTCCTCTATTTTAAAGTCACTTACAGATCAGAATAATAACATCTCATTAATATCTCATAGTTTTAAGTATGCAAAGAGGTGGAAATGCAAGTCCTGTAGCTACATCATAAGAGGAAATTATCCAGACCAAATGGACTACCTAACTACCAGATATGTCAGAACCTAAAGCCAGATTTGAATTTTGTTCTTCGTAAGAGGCCAAGACAAAATTCCCAGAGTTGAACTTCCTTGAACTTTGGAGTATTTCAAATCTGAATTAAAAACAAGAATGCTGAGTCCATTTGTAATGTCATGAAATGTTAAAAATAGGTAACACAGTGATGCAAATAAAGTGTAAGGAAATTCCAAATAAAGTATTGTTGTGACTTCAGACCATTGCATGGAGAATTTTAAATTTTTCACCACAGGTTTATCTTACCTGTTTTTCAATTAGCTACAATGCACTTTACAGAAATCACTCTCATGAGTGTAAATATGATCATGAAAAAGAGCAGTATAATTATATCAGAATTTACGTGTCTCAGAAAATGAATAATTGGCATTTATTTCTGAATCAATAAAACCTTCTGTGCTTCTAGAAGGTTGTTGCTTGCTCTTGATGATGAAATCAAAGGTCAGAGATTCCAACCGCAGGCTCAAGATTATCCTGGAAAATAGGGCTGAAGTACTTGGACCTGAAAAAAGGAGCAGGATGTTTTTTTCCAGCCACTTTTGATAGGAACTGAGCATGTAGGTGTGAAGGCTTCAGGATTCAACTCCTGCTCACAGGATGTGATGGCCCTCTACCTGAGGGCCAGGGAGATACAGCCAAGATGCAAGTACACATCCAGTCACATCATTTCTCTTTCTGTCACTGTGAACTTGCCTTCCCGAAAAACCAAAACAAAGACAAACAAACAAAAAACACAAGAAAACTAAACCAACCAACCAAAGTAAAAAACCCACAAACGCAAAATCACAACCGAAAAAAGAAAACCCCAGCCACAACAAAAATACAAAACAACCAAATAACCAAACAAACAGAAAACAAAATAAGCAAGAAGGCCCTATTTATGGCTACGAAGGAGGGAACGCTGATGTCCACAACAGCATATATCTTCTCCTTTTCCTGCCTCTGACTGCTGAAGAACAACCACGTATATGCTTTTGGTAAAGCTATTAAGGTCTGTTGTGTTAGTCAGGCAGGAGCTAGATTGCAAATATATTGTTTTTGTCAAAATTTAGTTTCATCCAAGCAATCTTTCCAACCACTAGGGAAAGGAAGGTCAGGATAACACTTACCTGGAAGCGAATGAAATCAGCGCCTTTCTCCCAAAGCAGAAAGTTTAAGAGCATCTGGGGTAAATGATAACCTTCTTTGCACAAAAACTTAGTTGCTTCAGGCTATGTACTGTAACAAATATTAAATAAAACCATATGCATAACATGACAAACAGACGTGCATGCAGTAGCTGCATTATTGCTGGTGTTGAAATACTTAAGAAACCGGCTGCAAACTGGTTCCTTTAAGCTTGATCATAGATATATTTGAAAAGTTTAAAGCAAAATTAAGATGCAGTGTGAATGTTGCTAGGTATCACAGTTAACACAAATCAGAGCATTAAATATTAGCAGGGGATATAGCCTAGTGCCAGTATTTGTTCTTTGTATAACACTAATTTCATCACTAATTTCTAATGAATAATTTTATTAGTTAAAATAAGCAGTTTAATACTCAGAAAATGGTTATGTTCTAGTTAATTTTTTCCAAACACTGATCTGTATCATTCCCACATGTCTGTTTTCTACAAAAAAAACCCTTTGTAAACCATGTGAATTGAATTTAGCTTTTCTTAATGTGGTTTACTAAAGAGCAATACACTTGGTATAACAATAATATCCAGCTAAATGAATATTTAATAGCTGGAGCTGGGATCTAAGTAGATTAAATGAAAGGAACTCAATGAACAGGTGCATAGTTAGATCTCAGCACATTAAATGTCAGTAAACACGGCATTTGTTTTATAGGCTTTTCTAAGAGTATTTGTGTTTAGAAAGAAGGGTTTATTTTTGCAAAACATGTTTTATAATCCTCACAGCAGTAGACTGATTGGCAGAAGCTTCTTTATTACCTTTCTTTTGTATAACTAACTATTAGATCTTATTGCTGTTTCCTCTGTTTGGCAGTGGCTTTCCTTTTGAAGTCAAAAGAAACTTTCTCATTAGCTACAGCTGGCACAAGGCAAAGACCACTGACAGAGAAATTTGCTTTCAATCATATATTCCCATTACCAGTAATACATAGCATATGGGTGAAAGAGACACAAGAGGCAACCAATACTTTTGGACAATGCAGAGTATCACAACTTTGACATATTGTACATTAAATTTACATTATATCCAGCAGCCAAGGAGAACATTAAATATGTTGACATTACAAGTTCATAATATCCTTTCTCCCAAGGTGCTGATATGATTTTATCCTAGGAGGATTTGTAGAATTCTAGACAGAACTGTGGCTTTATTAATGGTCACTTACTAAATTTCTGAGGTTCCAAATGCTCTGCAAGGCAGAGTTCACAGACTGGCCAAATCCTGCAGACTCTGTAGGGAGTCTACAGAATGAGGTGCACAACATGTTTTCACTGGGAAAATCTTTTACAAAGTACCTTTTTAATTTTTTTTTTTTTTGCCTTACTCTTCCTGTGTTTTCATCACTACAGTGTTGATGGATGTTGTGATATTCACTAGGCTTCTATTGATGGAAATATTTTAAGCACATTAATATTTCTGTGTACTGGAAAAACTACTTCCATAGGTGTAGATTTCCTTCTCAGAGAATTAAAAGTTTACAGAGATACATCTGAATCCCAAGCTGAACTTCCTGATAGCTTAAGACTTTTTAGAATTAACATTTTTGCACCGGTTATTACATAAATGGGACCCAAGTGTAATTCTTGGATCCAGACCTGTACATACATACAAGTTTTCCGTATTTGGTTCTTGATGTAATTTCTATTGAGGCCAATCGGAGACATTCCAATGACTTCACAAAAAATACATCAGGCTGTTGGCTGAAAAAATATTTACACAGAGAATTCACCCCACCACTAATTATAATAAGCATGTTTTTAAATTTTGCTTACAACATTTTCCATTAAGAAGAAAAGCTAACGAACTGAAATGCTCTTTTGAATATGAATTCTGTCTTGACAATATATTGCAAAGACTTTTCTCATGACAAATTAAAAAGATCACATGAAATACATATTCTCATTTATTATACACATACTGTTAAGACTTACAGAAGAAAAAATGTATCGCTCAAAAAAGCCCACAAAAACCATTTAATTATTCTATCTGAGTTTAAATAGTGATGGAAAAACACTAAGTTATATATAGTTTAGATAAAAACAATTGACACAAAGTCAGGTTGCATTCCATATTAACTTTAGAGATTATAACTCTATACAGGTCTCCTGAGAGCATGAAAGTTAGTTAGTTTTTTATCTTGTCAATTATTTGTGAAAATGTGTAGTTTGTATAGCTAAGATTTTGTCCATCTAACAGTATTTTGTTTTACTAAGAAACAGTGGAAATTTCCTTAGAACATTTAAAGAAAAAATGTCTTTAAAGAAAAAACCCTGCTATGAAAACAAACTATCTACAAGTGCTGTCTTGCTAAAGCTAACAAGTTCCAACAACTGTTAATTTTGTCTGGTTCCTTGGTGGAAGGTTTATATTGCAAACACATTCCCAGTTATGCCGTAATCCATCTAAAAAGTGGCATGATATCAACACTCCTGCAGCCAGGGCCAAGTCTGTGGATATGAGGGTAAGAGAAGTGCATCAAAAAAGAAACAAATCTTGGTTCCTGCAGTTCAAAGACTGGTCCCATTAGAGCAGAAGGAGCTTATTTTGATTTTATATTTTGGTAAGAAAAACTGACATGGCTTTGTTTGTGTCTATTTGGCTGCTGCCAGATGGAAAGGTTTACTCATCAGAGGCAGCTGTTTTAGCAAATTACCTCACTGTGGTATAATGACTGAGTTACAACACGCTGTTGAAGAAAATCCTTTCGCTTCCCAGTGAGATCATGATAACTAGAAACAATTTCAATAAGATTTTTGATTTACTTTGGAAAAGATTCAGTTGGAAAGACTGGTGATACAATGATGTATTTCTTTTGTTCGTATTTCTTTTTTATATGTATTAAGCATTTAAGTTTGTTTTGAACTAATGTATTTATAATTTTCTCTGAAGTGATATATTTCATATTAAAAAATATAATTGCAATTACACCGGGAAGGAAGTTACTCTACATACAATACACCTTACTAAAAAAACTATTCCAAAACTCACAAAGAATTCATTCTTTGCCATTTATGCAACTACTTTGTGCTTACATGATTAAAATAATTACAAGAGAAAATGTAAAGCAACACAGATAGCACAAGCTACATACACTGCATCCAGAATGGTTATTTGAAGAGACAAACTTTGTTGGGAGAGTTTGAGTGAAGTAGACTTGGTGATTTTGAAGAGCTGAAGTAAAATAACCCACATTTTCACCATGTCAATTTAATTGCTTCAACTTTTTCCAGAAACAAGATTAGCATGCTGGAGAGTAAACTACCACAGAACCTTGACATTTGGCAAGATCTTGGTCCCCTGGTCACAGAGGTGCCTTAGGAGGTATAGTAAAAATTGGCTGTGATGTGCTCTGGCAGAAGCTGTGCGTCCTGTGGCTGCTGCAACTACAGCTGCCCAGCACTTGCATTTGCAGAGACAATGTCAGTTTTGTCAGCTTTTTTTCCCCCTAGCTCCATTTTGAGATATTTGTTACAGGCTGTACTTGCAAAATGAGACCCGAACTGGATACACAAAATGCTTTGCTTCCTCCTAATTGGCCCTAAGTGTCCTTCCAAGCAAAGGTGATTGTGGGGAGCTTTGTCCATGCACAGAGTGCAGCAATGCTCTTCACAGAACCTGCCCCTGCAACCAGTGAGCTTAAAAAGCAAAATCCTTGTGGCTTCCTTTCTGATCAGGCTGTTTCTTTCAATCATCTTTCCTTTGACTATTGGAGTGGAAGATGAACTTTCACTGCTGTTCATGAATATTTTAGGACACAGCTACAGCAACTGACAAGATGTTAATCCTTTATGAACACCCGGCCTCTTAAAGGGCCACTTTCCCATGCCAGGCACTTACAAGGTACTTGATAAAAAAAAATGATTACAATTAACATAGAAAAATCTGCTCCCTGCGCTAGTTTATACAGGTTAAAATGAGCAGCAGCAGCCTGCATAACAGCACTAGAGACTTGATTGTAAGACAGCTGGACACTGTTTATGACATCTGGCCACAGGAAGGGCACTCTGTACACACTACAGCATTATTTTAGGAACTTCTGGAGAGGATATAATACTTCAGCTTGGTTAGCCAGTTCTGTGGTTGCACAGTTCATTGATCTTGGACAGCCTCTGCGGGCCAGCAGCCACAGCAGAAAATTTAGTCTAGACAGAGCTCTTCTTTACTTTTACGGCTGCAAGTATATACTTTGAATGGACAACTTCACTGAGCTGATTCACAGTGAAGCCCACATTGTATTTTCAGAAGCACTGACCAACACAAAAGCCACCAGTAATTTAAAACTCCTTCCACCATACATGGTTGTCTTTCATTTTATTCCTTACAGACTGTCCATTTTTTATACGGTATTGTGAAGCTCTTTGCGGTTTCCTTCACCAGTGAATCACTTCAGCACTTGTGCCATCTGCTGTGCTACTTTTACCATATATTTACCATCTCTATGAATATAATAACAATTTCTTATTATTATAGTAAGTTTCTTATTATTAATAAGAAATTAAAGGTCCACTGTCACTTCTTTGCCAATTCAAAATGAGTAATTTATTCTTCTTCTTCTTAATTTCTTTATTCAGAATGCACAACATTTACACAGTTATTATATGCTGAAGCTGCAGTATAGGGTACAGTCAATTAGCACTGTGTAGCAATATATATAATATTTGTGCCTCACATTTGTATCTGGATATTCAACTGTAAAGTTGGTATTTTGCTTACATAATTCACATATTCTGAAACCTGAGAAGCATTATAAAAATTCTGTGTATTTATTGATAAGGAAGACCATAATCAGATACAACAGGGGACACCTTTTTCAGGAATATGTTATTCAATTCCCAAATCAGAGGAAACCTTCATGATTATCTTGTCTCTACTCCACCTGAGAAACCAGATCAGTTTAATAGCTTGTTTTTCCCTAAGCATACATTAGAGATTTATTAACCTGCAATGTTCCCTTATTTATATCACCAAGCATATCATTTGGGGCAGGATCTTTAGATAGTAACATCACTTGGGAAATCAGCTGGAAACTTGCATGCCAGAAACTTATATTCCTGATAAACCTTGCTTTTTGCTGGGCACTGGGAGGGGAGGTGGGTGTGTGAGCAGGCAGGATTGACAAGTTACAGGCAGAAAAGTGGGCTGCTGTCAGGGAAGCTGCTGGGAGCCAGGGGGAACCATGCTGGGAAGAAGTCCTGGGAGTGAACACTGGGGTGTGGGACTAGCGGCGACTACCTGGGCTGCTGTGTAAAGGCCCCTTGTAAAGGCAGAGAGTCCTGAAAACAGCCGGTCATCAAAAGGGTCCACAGAGCCGCTGTCTCACATCCCCCATATCCTCCACCAGCCATAAAAACACTTTCCAACACCCTACAGCAAAACGAAAACCTTTAGTACAAAACAAAAGCCACAGAAGCTATAAAGTGTCACAGGAAATGAAGCAGAAAAGAACAAGTACACTTTTAATGTACTATATCCATGAAGTAGCAGGAACAGTGGAAGTTAACAGATGACTTTAGAAGACAGATTACACCACAAAGGAAGACAAAACAACTGCAATAGACCTGTCAGTATGACCTTGGGGAATTTTTTTTCGTGAAGAAATATTTGTCAAAATATAAGCATGTGTGCAAATAATATCAAGATGGAAACCTTGATCTTGAGCCACATTCAAATTTGGTAACTCTCTTCCCCATAGTGCTCAGGCTCAACAAATGCTTTGTGAATGGGTGAAAGGAATTCCTTGCACTCATTTAAAATGTTCATGTGTGAATAATGCTTGCTTGGAAATTCTCATTTGGTCGTGGAATAAGGTCTGCCCAATGATGAATGAGTTTCCAGGTAAACCAGAAAACACTGCTGACTGAGAAATAAACTATTTTGTTAAGATCTTATGGTCCTTGGTTACTGTTCACAGAGATGGCAAAACATACTGCTCTCATTAAAACATCCACATATTATTTCTTCCCTATGATATGTGGAATGTTAACTTCTCAAAGGGAAGTTTGGTAGAATTTATTTAACGCAGGCAAAGCAAGATAATTTTTTCTTTTCCTTCCCCAAAGTGTCTAAACTATATTACATAGAAGTGAAGAACTTTCTACCCAAGATAAATTGAGTGTTTCAGACTAAACTGTTAAAATTAATTTCCAAATGCTTATTAATGTTTATTAGCGAGAAGGAATAAATGTGTTTGGAAATAGTGAATGGTCTTATCATAGAGTTTATTTGTTATGGATAGTGAATAAAGGAGTATTAAACTGTGAAAACACAGTGTTTTTTTGAAAAGACTCTCATTGCCTTCCAAGGGATTTTAGACAATATTTCACAACACTGAATGACAGACAAACTGGAAATATCTGGATGAGACAAAGGACTTTCAAATATGAAAGGTTTTCATTTTATTAAGCAGAGCACATGTAACTAATCTTGGAACCCAGATAACTATTCTTTTCAAAGCAATTAGTCCTGCTTCATTAATATGCTGCTTAACATTTGCTTGGGACTTTCTTTTGATTTTTTTCCCTCATGAGTGAAGTATATTTTGAATTTTTTTAAAAAGATAATTAGAATAGATTGCATGCATTAAATCCGGGAACATCTACAGGCAGGCACACCAGAAGGCAAGAGATTGACATTCGACCTTGAAGCATTAGAGAAGTCATAGACATTTGGACCAAGACATAAGAGTCTCAATTTCCCTTGTATATTATAAAGAAGAGATGGATTTGGCACCGTGCATGCAAAGAAAAGCTTATCCAGGATGCTCATTAAACTTCTACCTTCCTGTAGCTCTCTAATTTTGCAGAAAAAACTGTAAGGCAACAGTAGCATAAACAAATCAGGAGTGATTTTTCAGCATCATAATGTATAATTTGGAGAATTCTTTATTATTTTATTAAGTTACCAGGCATGACATAGTTCCATCCCTATTAGAAATTAATTAAACAGGCATTCTTATGAGTCCTGCTATCAGTTAAGAATGTGATTTTTTTTTTTTTTTTAATGAAATTCGGTAGTTGTCATTCTGTCTTGATCTTCCTTGGAAATCTGTTAAAGGCATGAAGGTGATGGCATTTCCTATCAGCCAGTTGAAAACCTCATAGTGGACATCAAGCTGTGGTGCACAAGCCTAGATGAATCTTTTCTTCACAGCACCTAAAGCCAGAGTGCTTTTTCAGATCTCATCTGCCATGGTAATTAACTCTGAACAAGTAAAATGATGTCATTTAAATCAAAGCTTTTCAGTCCAATGCAGAGAAAATGTGAAAAATTGAGATACCACTCCCAGATGAAAGTCCTTTTACAGTAAGAGGCAGAGTTAGAGAGGCCCTACAGTAGCAAGTTGCAATGTGTCTCTTTGCCCTATGAAAGATGCACATGTCCAAAGGCTTTTCCAAATATAAAATATTTTTCTCCTTGCATGATTTTTAAGTGACCTTTGATTTGCCACTGCACACATGACCTGAACACACTGGAGTCTGGAGGGATCACTCCCTCTGCCATCAGAGAGACATATTAGCTTCATTTCATATTTAGTGAGGAGTGATTTCAGATGAAGGAGGAAGTGAAAAGAAAAAAACAAAACAATTGGAATGCCTCATCAAGAGGTTTTTCAACCCAAATCTCCATGTTTCTCTTTATCAGGCAGTAGTTGGATCCATTCCCTCTCTTTTCATTTCAGTGATAGAGTTTCTACTGGTAAATTCCAGAAGTCTGCAATTCTATTACCATTACCTTGAAAATTCAGAGTTGTTTAATACCATGCATGATTCTGAAAAAAATGTAAAAAATTGTGGGCTCTGACTGTCTCTCCTGGATTCAGCTGAGGCATTTTCTGCTGCTGTGGCTTGTTCTAGTATGTGAGCTTTGAACGGGGGCAGCTGAGAAACCAGTACATATTCACATCTGCCATGCCCACTTCAGGGCAGTAACCTTTGGCAGCAGCACAAAGGGACAGCTGAGAGCAATAACCTTGTAAATATCCCCATTACAACTTGCCAGAAACCGTGAGTCAGAGTCCCTGACATGAACATGTTATCTGGAAGATGATGGAAGATTTGTGATGCATTTTATTCATGTCTCAAAATAACGTCTCGCCTTTCTCTGGTCTGTGTGCCTCCTTACTCCCACAGGCACATCATTTCTCATCGTTTCTTTCCTTCACACTGCCACTGCAACTAATTCACCTGGAGCAAAATCCTGCTCATTTTTGTTGCCAATCCAGCTGATCAGCACAATGCATTCTGAGGGTTACTTTCCCTTTTTTTTTTTTTTTTTGTCTGAAGTGTAGTTAACTGGATAAACCCTCTGCCCAGCAGCATTGCAATTGACAGCCATTTCTCAGAGGCAGTCTCCCTCCCTCAGCGTGCTGAACCATTACACAAGCGAAACTCATCATGTGTGAGGGCCAGGCCAAAAACGGAGCCCCAGGCTTCTCGAAACGCAAGCCAATGTGTTAAGCAGCTAAGCACTCAGACTGCCTGCCCTGTGCTGTAGCTACAGCAACGCTGTGACCGTCTCGTGGGGCTCCCTGCAAGTGACCTGCTGCTTCCTAACTGAAATGCCTTGGTACAGTATAATCATGAATCCATGACAATAGCTCTGTACAGTATATTACTAGTATAATCAGATGCTTTATTGGTAGCAGTATACTTCTTAAAGCTAGCATTTCATTTGCCTCCTTTGCCTTGTAGAAATCCTGCTGCTGAGGCAATGGATAGCTGTAAAGCTAATGGTCTTTCTCAAACTCCCCCTTCTGAGAGAGAAAGAGAGAGAAAGAAATCATGGTAATCTCCAGCCTTTTGTGTTAAAATAGAAAGAAAACAAGAATCATTCAAAAATGATGTGCCAGGCGGCCCATATTCATATTTATGTTGACATTAATATTGATAAGAATGCACCTTATGCTTTGTTGTCTATCCCCAGCATCTGTAAGTCCCCTGTTATTCAAGCTAGTAGCCATTACATCGCATCTCCCTCTGTACACAAAGCTTCAAACAGGCTTGGCAGGGCTCCAGCTCACTTACGCTTAAATGGACACTCAAGCTTCGACGGACACACAGCTAAATAGAGGCCAATAATTCAATACAGTATGACTGTACTGGGGCTTCTAGTAAATCCATCAGGCAGTAAATATCATCTGAAGCCAATGCAAGCTTTTATCTTTCCAATTTTGTGTATGTCTGTGTGAAGCCCAGGCATTCAGCGAATCATGTAATTTATTCTGCAGTGCAGAGCCTGGGCTGTCTCAGACATCATATTGACTTTTTTTCCATCTGTCAGGGGCAGTCACTGCTACGCTTTTGTGCAAACGCATCACATTTCATTTATTTATTTATTTAATCCACTCTCTAGCGCAATTGGGCAAGGACACATTTTTGCAGATCAACAAATACTAAGAAAAGCATCTGAATATCATTACAACAGCATGTTAAACATTTGTCCTAACCAGTTTGTTAAATCAGCAAATGCACTTCCAGCAAATGCTTGTAATGGCTCAGAAAAGACTCCCTACTGCAATGTTTTATTAAGCCTCAAATATGCCCTGTTATTTTCTTTCGCTGTTTAGGTCAGTGGAGATGCCAGTATAATGTCAATAATACCAAACAGCTGGGCTTATTTACTTGTGCTCTATGTTTGAGAGGATATTCGGATCCAGTGGATGAAACAAATAAAAAAATATTTAGTGCAAATCAGGCTAGTGTTCTCTCCCAGAATTGTAGGGGACAGAACTGCCCTTTCAGGAAGAGGAGACGTGCATACCCCATGAGAGCAGCTGGGCTGGCCAGAACCTTCCTTCCGGGAGTGGGCATGTGGCATCAGTGGCAACTTCATCCTCCGGGTCTCCCTGTATGCTGGGAGAGGTGACAGGAGAAAAGCACCAAGTCAGTGCATTTGCTAGCACTGAAGGGTAGTTCTGCCTGGGAGACACAAAGCCAAAAGGCCTTGGCCAGGTAGTAAAAGGTCAAAATGATACACTGTGGAAAGCTTGTGACAGCATGGCATATTTTAGCAGCTGGACCACATACACATGTCTCTGTCATATCAAAGAAATTAGTCAACTGTCTCAATTCCCTGACAAAAAGGGAATTTTATCTTGAAGGGAGAGAAGTGAGACTTAACCAGCTGTCTACTTTAAATGATAGGTCCTCTTTTGGAAAAACTCACACATTACATGTATGTATTTTTTGGTGTTGTTTTTTCCCTCAAATTTCCCAAACATGTTGCACAACAATATTGAGTGCAAATCATACTAGTATATAGAGTTTGGTTCAGAAGAGATTGCAAGAACATTGATTCAACAAGAGATTGCAAGAACAGAGCAGGCGTGCTGGTGATTGCCATCCCATGTAGCAAGATTTCTGGCACTGGGGCTGAGTACGGGAACACAGAGAGATGATGACTGCTGTGGCCTTAATCATGCGTGATGCAACAGCAAACACTGCGGTCAGCCTGACCAGGGAGTTTCCTTCTTTTTCACTTTTTCTTTAGCCCAGGAAAGCTATTATGTTCCAGTCTGTGCCCTTCCCAAGCCCTGTGATTCAGCAATTGATTAGAGATTGTGTTTTACCCTTCCACAGTGGGCATGGGACATGTGTCCTACCACAGGCATTTTCTTGACAGCAGCCATTCTTTAGCGATGCAAGAGTCTGAGATTCATACTCCAATCTGGTACCCACCTGAGGGAAATGTCCATAATCAGATATGCAGCAGCTGCTGTTGGCCTATAAACTGGGACACTGAGGGCTACTAGGACTGATTTATTACCGCTAACATGTAGCTGATGTCTGGCCTTGCAGATATTTTTTCCTTGGACCAAACCAGCACCCTTTCCTAAGCCAAAGGAAGGGAGAACACGGACTCAGGGAAATGAAAGCTCCAAAGACTCTTGGAAAACATGTAGGTAGAGCAAAAAAATGTCAGACAACTTAAAACCATGGAATATATTCAGGCCTTCAGGAATTCTGAGATATAAGGCCAGCCTAATCATGCTATAACTACATAACAAGCAAACTGAAAGACAGCAGGTAGACTACTTGCCAGGACAGGAAAAGGAAAACAGTAATATAGCATACAATGTGATGTTCCAAAAATCATAAAATATTTGCAAAGGTCACAGGCCACTAAACTGTCCCATAGAAAAGTGAACCAAAAATGTATATTTTAATAGGTGTAGTCAGAAGGCACTACCCAAAAGAGAGAGCTCTTCGTGTCCTTGAGCAGTTCACATAAAAGTGAAAACCATCCATTCAGACTGCCTTATGGGACAGAGCTTGAGTTCAAAGCCATCCTACACCTTCGTTTGATCTTCACTGTCAGATAAACCATTTGGCTTATGTCACTCCAGAGTCAGACAAAATACAAGGTTCTCTGCACCACCAGAAAATTTAGATGCTGTGGAAGATCATCATCAAGATTGTAAGAGAACACAAACATCAATGTTTTAATAAAATAATGTCATATAATTCCTCTCAGATAGTTTACCTCTAGCACATTTTGCACCCCACTGGCAATCATCAACTGTAGACACTCTGTATTTGCATAGAGAAATGGCACTTTAAGGAAGCAGAAATTAATGATAATAGTACTGTTATTCTGTAGGCACGATACCCCTAAACCAGTTTTGCTTGGTTTTTCAGTAATGTGAGGCCTGGCTTTCATTGTTTTTTGGTTTTTTTCCCTGTAACAAATCAGATAAATCACATAACAGAATTGAACCTGTCTCTTATAAAAATAAAAACTATATTATCTCTGATCTAGGTCCTTGCAGATGCTGAATATTTGAATTATACCAGCTATAATGAAAGCAACAACAGTTGAGTACTCTATGCTTTCCTGAATCAGACTCGATATACAGCCTGAAACAAGGGAACAAAAATTACACTTTTAAACATTGGCACAGAGGAATCAGAGTGTCTTCACTGCCTGCACTCCTCCTCCTCATCCTTCTTTTTTTCCACAAACACGCACACGCACACATGCAGAGAGGCAATAGCACCCAAACATGCAGTCAGTGCACTCTTATTAACCTCCAGTTAGAAAGTGCTGCCTTGAACACATTACTTACAGTACACTGAAAAGCAGCGTGCTGCTTTTCTAAAGAAACAAATTAAAAGGCAACTCACTGAGCAATTCTCCAACACCTGAGAGCAATTAATGTAAGCAGAAACAGGAAACATCATCAATTATTTAAACCAAAATGAATACATAACATTGACCTTCTCTAGCACTCATCAGTTTTATACCTCCACCTGAATAAACTCAAGGGAGACAAAAGCACAAGACAGACCTACACTGCAAGCTAAAAAGTGAAGCAAATACTGAGAGTTCTCTGCCTTCATGACTGTCCTCAGCATTTTTAGTCCTGCAAATGAGACCCAGGCTGTCAATCCCTCAGTTTTGATATGTGCGCCCTTGCCTCCTATATTTTGAAATCCTGTATTCTTTGTTGTGTATTTCAGGCTTGTCTTGTCAAAAGAAGCAAACCAAACTATTCAGGGTGCATGGGTGTGATCAAAGAACAGAAGATATCATCTTCTGTGGGTTGTCAGTCCCTGAATTTAATGAACAAAAAAAAAAAAAAAAGAGGTATCCATAGGTCATGCTGATTTGGTCAATACAGAGAAGGGGTTTATAAGGCTCCAGAGCAGCTGCTTTCCTGAGCTCTATGTGTTTTTTAAATGCAGAACTGACAGTCCTGAGGAAAATGTTATAGTTCACATTATCCCAGACTTGGATCTGGACAGACGGGATTTCAAGGGAACATGGAGTTTATTAGATGATGCAATTGCTGAACATAACATACAGCAGAAGGAGATTTGGCACACTAATGGCCAAAGATTTTCAGAGAAAAGCCTATTAGACACCAAGTACAATAAGTCCTTTGTGACTCTTCAGGCTAAACAAGGCTTGAAGTGCTGGTGTCTGTTGTTCCCCCTACTCCTATTAGCAGTTTCAAGGAAATTCACAAGTGCTTCATTCCAAGTAACACAGGCTTTCAAGAGGTCAGCTGCTTAAAATCCTCCTATAGACATCCAGAATCCTGAGTAATTGTTTCAGATTAAGTGCACTGTGTCCTTACCATGAAGTCTAAGTACATTACTAGTCCTCAGGATGAGATTCATGTTTTTATTGCTTTTAGGGTGCTATTGAGGACATTTCAGGCTTTCCATCACTATGTTTATTTTCTCTGTTTTGGAAGGATAGAACTGCAAAAAGTGACAGGGAGCCAAAGAATGGCATACAGGATGTCAGCATGGAAGTTATTAAAAGAAGTGGTGTGTTAACTGTTGAGTTTTAAAAGAGAAATAAATAAGTTATGCCAAATACTGCCGGGCATTTTACTTATATATTTATTTACTATAGCTCTGTAACTTCCAATGATTTCATTAGAAAGAAGTTTAGAATACAATATTTCTTCAGTGTCACCTAAATGCCTTTTGAGGGAGGAGGAATTCTGAATGATTTGTCTCCGAAAAAACCCAGTGTTGCTTGCAGGTGCCACATTCAGCCCAGTGAAACACTTTTCCATGCAGGAGTTCTTGCCAAGCTGCTGCAACAAGTGCTGAGGAGTGACGAGGCAGAGGCAGCACAGATACCATGGGAGAAGGAGCTCCAGCAAGGATGGGGAGAAAATGTGGACAACAGCTGTCCAGGATATACAGAGTGACGTTTCAGGCAGGGCAGGTTTGGCCTTTCCTCGGTGAGCCATCCTTCCCCAGAAGCAGCAGCATTGTGGCTTCCCACAGCTGGCTCTGTGGTGCAGTACGCTCTGGGGACTTATTTGGGCAGGTTTTTCCAGGCACAGTACCTGCCAGGAGATGCACTCCTCCCACCAGGACTCCTGTGCTGGCTAGCCAGCACAGGAGGATGAGCTACAGTAACTATGAGGTGTAATCTGTTTAGTGGGTTAAGCGCAGCTGAAGCCACAGAAAGGTAAAGAGAGAGCTTTATCAAGGAGATATTTAGGAGTATAAAAAGAGTGTCATGTCCAAAAATTAGACCCCTTAGTCAAAGTAACAGTCAGGCATATCTAACAAAATTCTTAATTGTGTTAAACATCTTATAATAAACAACTTTTTAAAGAATTGACCCAATTCATGCAGCCTTTGGCAAAGAAAGAGATCAAAGCCAGACATTTTTGCAGCTCCTAGCATGGCCCTCTAATCACTGAAGCTCTTTCCCAAGTGCACAGCCTGAGTCCCTGGGATTCAGTGCAACAACATATGTCTGGAGCGAAGACTTCAGCAGGATCCAAGGGCAGATTGGATGTTTACACAGATATCAAAACTTGCTGAGTTGAGAAAGTATTAAAAATGGGAACTTTGGAAGGAATGTAATCTCTCACAGTTCAGGACTTAACTCATGGGAGCATCTATGCAGAACTTGGAGAAGGCTTGTCCGAAGTGCCAAGAGTCCAAAGAACCAGAGACAACCAATACCAAGAACAGAGTTTTTCAATCTTAAAAGTATTTTCATTCACTGATTTCAGGAGCCAAATAAAATGTACCAAGAGGCTTTTGGAGGAGAGCTGGGAGGCTGTGATTTAACCCTGGCATCAAAATCAAAAGTTCTCTGACTGCTCATCTGGGTGAATATTGCTAGTTCAGAAAATCATTATAAACTGCTAAGAAACAGATTGTTTTGAATAAAAAAATCATTTGTATTTCTAGTTTTATGCAGCAAATGGTGCTGTATATGATAAATATCCTTACTTATGGCATGTAATAGACCAACAGTATCTCAACTTTTTCAGTCTCACTTAGGGTAATAGTATATTTTAATATAACAGCATTTAAATTAAAGCCAAAAATGTCTCCCATGCTCACCCACTCCAAAATCATAACATTCAGACCAATCCTTTCTGATATTCAGGCAGTTGTATCATTGTGTGATTTGCCATCATCCAAAATGTAATTTGAAATCACAAATCAGAACAGTCCAGAGAAAAACTGGGGGCGAGGCTCAAAACCTGGTGCAAGATCTTACCTGGCTGCAGATCTTGCCTAGTCACTTTGTAGGGACAATACCATGCCCCAGACTGCAGCAGTTACTACGAACTTGTCTAAATAGTTATAAAGGCTTGATCTCTAGTGAAGCTGCACCTCGAGTGCTACGTTCAGTATTGGGCCCCTCACTTCAAAACAGACATTGATGTGCTGGAGTTCACCCAAAGAAGGGCAACCAAGTTGGTGAAGGCCTTGGAAAACAAAGTGTCATGAGGAGCCGCTGAGGCAGCTGGGGTTGTTTAGTCTGGAGAGGTGGGGGCTCAGCGGGGACCTCATCCCTCTCTACAACTGTTTGAGAGACGTTGTAGCAGGTGGGCATCATTCTCTTCTCTCGAGTGATGGGACAAGAGGACTTGGCCCTAAAGCTGCGTCAGGGGAGGTTCAGATTAGATGGGTTTATTTCACTGAAAGAGCCGTCAGGTACAGAAATAAGTTGCTCAGGGAGGTGGTAAAGTCACTGTCTCTGGAAGCGTTCATGAGGCATCTCGATGTGGCACTTCATGAAATAGTTTTAGGAGTGATTATGGTGGTTCTGGGTCGATGGTTGAAAAGATGGTCTTGAAGACCTCTTCCAGCCTTAAGGATTCTCTGCCCCTGTGACTGTGATACCTGCACAGCATCTTTGATGGGCATGTGTATATCCGCCATGCCCAAGCACTGAGCATTTGTTTCGGGCCTTCCTTCTCAGTGTGGCATCATCTCCTTCAACTCATCTGCAAAGGAACAAACCCGAGTCTGAGGCTACGTACACAAGTAGACAGGACATGGGTGATCCCACGGCTCTGTGCCAGGTCACTGCCACGAAGGGTACCTACCAGTCTTCTGCTGAGTTCAGCATCAGTGAGGATTTTCCAAACTTCAATTGAAGGTAACCTTCAATTTCAAGAGCAGGAAATGAAGATAATATTTTCAAAAAGCCTTCAGACAATGTTGTTTACAGTAAGATAAGGTTAGGTTTAGTCTGGACTTATCTTGAACTGTCAAGATTGACTGAATGTGATCATTTTCCTGGAAGAAAATGCACAGCAATATCTTCAGTCAGGCCTTTTTTAATATAAGTTAATAATGGTGTGTTAAAAATCTGCAATTCTCATTTAGCTACTGAAAAAGTGACAGCAGCATTCCTAGGAGTGGACGATCATTCTGGACCAAATATTTATTATCAGTACAAAAAGTAGAAAGTTGAATACATACAGAGCTTTCCTATGGTACACAATACCCACGTATTGATATACACACACACACCACTGTGTGCTCATTTGAGTAATTTTTATTCTCCATGTATAGCTACATACATAACATACATAACTCTAGGAACTAGTCTAAGTTATTACTATGGCAAGCAAAAATTTTTTCACTATATATAGTGAAATAGACATTTCGTTTTCATGGACAAATATAAGACAATGAGTCATGGCATTAGTCTTCGGACAGCTGTTACCTATATTTTAATTTTAGGCACATGCAGGTTTGATATGAAGATCTGACTGTGGTTTAAAGAGCCACATATTTTCTAGAGATGTAGCATTAAGCATTACAAACTTGATTGTTTGGCCAAACTATCCATGCATGAAAAGTAAGCGTGTGCTGCTTGTTGAAATAGACAGTTTTAAGTCCATTCACCTTTCTTCACCTCTTACATCAGTCTGTAAGTTAACATTATAGACACCATTGTTTCTGAAATGGAAGCTGTGTTTTTGACATATCTGTATTTAGTACTTATGTTTTGTTCAGCTATATTCATGGTATGTTTTATTTTAGTTTAATTGCACCATAGCCCAATATAATTTCTGGTGAGTAACAGTGTGTTCCTGGGAAATAATTTCAATATCATAATGTGTATAGAAGTAGATACTGCCTACCAGTTAATGAACAAATCCTCTGTTTTGCAGCTCACCAAATGACTGCAAAAAAAACCCCTCAGTGCTACATGGAAACTTGATTGTTTTCTGACTTATTACATTAGTGTTGCATATAACTGCTTGAAAAATAGAACTGCTTTGCAGCTAGGAATTCACTTTTCTCAAAAGTTATAAACAAACGCTGACATGTGAAAGAGTTCTAACTGCCTTTGTGATCAGCCTAAATAAAAGATGTGTTTACACATTTTTATTTTTAAAAATTCAGTTCAGGTCAGATTAAATAAATCAAGGGGTGCCAAAAATACATTTTAAATTTGAGTCCTTTTTTATAGAAATTTCTAATGTAAAAAATCTTTATTATACAGAACAGAGTATTTCACCTGACTTTGAAGACTTTGCTCTGCTCTTGTGGCAATAAATGCCTTAGACTTTAAGGCATGGCAGAAAATTAATCAATTCTGCCAGGTAAAAATTCAGAGAGCAACTTCATCAGACTTGTTGTTAGGGGTGTCTTTTCTTAATCAAGGTGATAGCTGTTCTCCTATCTGCTCCAATTAAGAGGAATCTACTGCATTCAGAATCTGTGTGTACTATGCTGAAATTCAAAAACAATAGATTAAAAAAATATTACATGTTAAAGTTTCAGAATATAACTCTAATATGGGAATTAATATCTTTTCTCCCAAACTCTTTTGTGGAGCTTAAATGCCTGCTTGTCTGACATGTCAATTTTTTTCTGGCCTAATAATTTCCAACATGCCCTTTGCCCTAGATCCTTGAAATAAAACAAGGATGGCATTTGTCAGCAAGTTTCTCAAGTCTGCTGCCTCTCATTCCATGAGCTGTCATTTGAAAAGGTACATTTAACTTGTGAAAAGGTCATTTTTCGACTAAGAAGAGAGCTTGATGTTTTAGATGATTTGTGTCTTGATCCAGATTCCATTTGACTCTACCGAAATAGCTTGCACATGCCTAAGTACCTGCACATCTGTATGTGTGTGTGCGCACACAAACGAGAAACACAACAGGGCACCCTCACATATTAAATAATTTCCCCTCCTTGGGGTTCTAATAAACACATAATCCTATGGCTTTCCACCAGGAGCCTATATCATTACTCTTGCCATAACCAGGTCAGCTTACCATGCCTTTGTGTGTCTACCATACCTTCAGATTTGATGTCCTATTACAACGCAGATGAAGAAATAGTTTGCAAGAAATACATAAGTGGATTTTAAAAAGCAAGAAAGAGATCCCTATTTCAGTTGCTTAGTGTGTTTTTCCTTCTTGTAAGCACTCCAGAAGAGACTGTGTATAGTTAGTTTTCCTGTCTGTTGTTCCTGATGCTTCTGGTGGTCGTTCCATTATCTGAATTAGACCACCACGCCTTTTTCAAAATCATCCAGAATTCACCCAGGCCATCAAGTGTCTCTGGCGATGTGTTAAAACTCAAAGGTATAACCAGTGGAACATCATCCTGCTGGCCCCAAGAGAGCTTTGGATCACCACTGCGGCCCAAAGGACACCTGGCACTCTTCTCACCCAGCCAGGGAAGCCTCATTGTCCCGCTGTCCCACAGTGGCACCAGTTGCACAGCATGCTGGTGGCTGTGTGTGGCCGCTCTGCTGAGCAGCATATAGCGTGATCTCTATGTTCTGCAAGATAAGGCTTTGCAGCAGCAAATTTTCCCTGCACTTCTGGCTGATACATGAAAGAGTTTGAAAGACTGGGCCAATGGGTATCGGGTATCCACTGTCGTTAGGACAAGTCCTGTGGGTAGATCTCTACAGCACACAACTGTTTTCCTTTCTAACAGCTGCCAAACATTTTTCTGGAGCAGGACCATGTAAGTAACAGCAGCTTGAATGTAGCTCTTTAAAACTTTTTGTATTTCATGAGGTGAAGAAAACTCCTTTTGGTCCAGTGGAGACTTATTAACTGAGTATATAATAAAGGATTTTTTTTTCTTTCTCTCTCTTTTATATCATGTAGAAATGTAAAAGTAATGGTAATAGGTTTTCCTCTTTGCTGATAATATAGAGTGTTTCTGACAGGAACGAAATTCAAGACGACACATTCCTGGCTCAGTTAGGCTGCACTGACTGATGTGGTCTGGTTACCTTTTCCCCCCTATTTTCTTTTTAGAAATATATTATCACAGGAAAATCTGCACCTCGGAATGAGCCATGGATTTCTGCTACAAAGGTCAGCCCATTATATAATTTTACACATATGTCCAATACAAATCAATTCTATTTGGCTCAAGTGCACCTAAAGAGGTCCAGAGTACATTCAATCCAAATTGCATCACATTCTCCTCAATCAAATTCCCAAGAATTTGATTTTTTTTTCAGTCCACTGATGTTAAAGAGTGTTAAAAGCTAGCTAAACTCAAGATAGAAATATATCTCAACAGGTTGACTGGAATACTTAAAGATGAGACAGGCAAAAAGGCACCAAAATAAGCCCTGGATTTTGATGACCCGCAAAAAGGCGCGTGGTTACCTTACATTATCAGACATGCCATAATAATTACAATTTCATCACTGTTATACAGGTTTTCTGTAGAATTATCACTCTTTTTTTTAACCTAAAAATTAAAATAAAAATATTTTGTTTTGTTCTATGTGGATAGCATTTATGAATCTCATTAATATGAGACAGGTTTGTATAATTTAGAGTGAAGTGTTAAACATTTTATAACATAAAGCGAATCATGGAGTCATTAGGGTTGGAAAAATCCTCTAAGATGATCAAGTCCAACCATTAACCTAACTCTGGCAGGTCCAACACTGAACAACAGAATCATAGAAATTGTAAGGTTGAAAAAGACCCTTAAGGTCTCCCTGTCCAACTATCAATGTAACATTACCACCTTATCCACCAATAAACCGTGTCCCTAAGTGCCACATCAGTTTTTTAATGCTTCAGGGGACAAGGACTCAACCACTTTGACAGTCAGCCTTTCCCAGTGGTTGACCAGCCTTTTGGTGAAGAAAAGGGATCGCTAACTTCTGTAATGGTGTGCCTGCCGATTTCAGTCCAGAAAGTTACTCTTTAGTTTAAGACTTAGGCAGCTTTTTTCTCTTTTTGATAAGTGTCCAAAGCAATCTACTCAACGTTTCTGTCAGCTGAAGAGACTTTTGTCTTTTCCACTCCAGGTGGATACGCTGCTTGCAAAAGCTCCTTGGCAGAAGAAAACAAGCATGTCTGCTGATAGCGGGTACAGGGCATATTCACAGCTGTGCTGGGCAGAGCCTAACTCTGTGAAACCCTGGGTTTAGCAGCCAGGGCGCGCCTGCAGCCTGTGTGAAAGCAGCTGCTGGCCCAGGGCTGCAGCAGGACAACTCTGGCCATTAAACCTGTGCCTCTGCAACTCCAGAGCAGATGCAGTTCTACTGATTAGGTGTGGGCTTTGTTAATAAGGCACTTTTGACTGAGCACGCAGTCTGACTGTGCTTGCACATAATGCACCTTCTCTCCCGGTTACACTCATTCTCAGAGGACCATGTCTTTCTGCCTCAGACCAATGCTGCCTGCATGGATAACACCTTATCAAAGAACAAAGAAGACAATTGTGAAGAGGCAGACCGTCACTAACAGTTATAAATTATTCAAGAACAAAATGTTCAAGTAATATTAACCTAAATGTATAGTCACCCATTTTTCTTCAATGGGTGAAATCACCGAGTTAGTATTCAAGTGTTACTACTCAAATAAAACTGATTGATGTTAACTGAGCATCTGGGAGAAAATTTCATCAAGATGCCCAAATTCTGTTCCTTCTTGCTTAATCAATCACACCTCTGCTAAGTTGTGCAGCATTTTGTTACAAAAGTCTTACCTAAGAAATTGGTCTGTGGCAAAATGAATAAAACATTTGCCTTAGTGCTAGAGTAATGATCCTTAAGTGCCTTAGAAAAATGAGCTGCAAGGACTTCTTCCTTTTACAGAGAGACTTGAAGTAACTGCTAATAAGGTAAAAAGGGTGATGTTTAAGGGTGGAGATAAAACAGGGTATGCACCTCTTACTTGAAGTGTCAGCCCAATCCCTTGCACAAATACACATCCATGGGATCCTGAGGTATGAGTTTGTTTTTGTCACCTCACCTCTTTCCTATTGCAATTTTTACACCATCATTAATCACCTTCATCTTTTCTCGTTCTTTTTTCATGGAGCTTATTGTGTCACCATAAAGACATTGATCAAGTGGAGGTTGACAGGATGCAGCTATTTACTTTGAAGCGGTGGGAGCATACAGGGCAGGGAAGCACGGTGAAAATCTGCATTGGCTGGCACTTACAATTCCTGAACAATTCATACGTCTCCTTGAACACGTCCCCAAAGGCAAAGAATAATGACTTAGGTTTCCTTACAGAAATGTCATTTTTATCTGAGGCATAAAGAAGTAAAGGAAGAAAAAACACTACATATTAAGCGTGCTTAAAAAGACTCATTTAAAGATAATTACAGAGGAATGTAAAACCAATGACTGAATGGTGGAGGATTATTTACTGTCATTTCAAATTAACTTACTTTAAATCCATCTAAAGCATACTTGAAGTTAAAATGAGGCCTTTCTTCTGATTTCTATTTTATAAATAGTAAAGGAGAAAGAAGAGAGACCACTGGTTTCGGGTGTGTATTCCATTCGATAATATTATTGGTAGACAGATGCTGACAACAAAATGCTCCTTTAAGAAAGCACTGATTTGAAAACTAGTGTGAGGTCATGTAACCTCATTATTCTCTTTACATCTTCCATTAGGTCAAAATAGCAATACCTTTTGCAGTAACTTTCATCTCAGGCAGCATATGCCAGTGTTTCACTTTCAACTCTGGCTTTTTTATTCTTCAGAAGGATTACAATCTGCAACACCACCACTTCATTTTCATTACATTGCTGTTCTATCTTTTAGGGGAAATCAGTTTCACATTGTGTTATTCTTATACTCCTTAACAAGGTTTAGAAAGAAAAAGAAAAGATGAATCCTTTTAAATTAAGAGGTCCCAGCTTGATAGCACTTCCCAAATTCNAAAAAAAAAGGAAAAAAAAGAAAGAAAGAGAAAAGAAAAAGAAAAAAGAAAAAGAAAAAAGAAAATAAAAGAAAGCTCTATTATCTGAATAGTTTGCTTGAAAAGGATATGCGGCAGTGGAACATTCAAATCCCAACTGTCTAAGCTGAAGTCATTGATGTGTATTATCTGCAGGCTGCTACCATTAACAAGGCAGCTTTAAAAGGGCAATTCTTAAAGCCTGGACAATTTCTTTGGGCTAAAACTCTGAGGACACCCTCTCTATCCTTTAGCTGAAAAAAGAAATCCTCTTGTGTGTGAACGCATATAAAAAATTTGTCTCCTCTTGCTGGACTTTCACAGTCTTTTTCAGAGTTTCTTTGCTTGAGTCATAATACCCTTTCTGTGCAAGGCTGAGACCATTTCTGAACATTTACATAGAATAATGATAAAGTCCTCTGACTGATTAGTAGCATGCAAAGCACTCCTTGCAGACTTCCGTAGGTATCTGCTGCTGCTTTCCTCAACCTCCTTTGAAGGAAGATTTTAGGAGAAAGCTTAATGTATTCTATCCAATGATTTTGTAGGAGATGATGTAAGTGCACTGACCTACAATTTTCTTGGTTTCATAGTTTTGTTTTGAGTAAGGTTGTGTTTTCTGAGTCCTTGATTTTTATTTTTTGGGGGGTGGGGGGAGGGAGGGGAGAAGCTAGGACTTACCTCTCTGACCCCCACAACAAAATCTGATCCTGTAAACTGGTTACAATAAAATAGGCATATTTCCCTTTTGCTGTTGTTTGAATGTGATATCGGGAGAACAAACTTCCATCTTGGTCTATTGCACATTCAACACAATAAATTTCAAATGACAGAATATGAAGGAAAAGTGGGCTTAAACAAAACAATGATCATACTAAGACTGTTTAATTTTTTTTTTTTTTCAGGTAAAGGCTGGACAAAAGATGCAATTATTTTTATAGACTTGTTAAGGTCTGTTAATTGCCATTGTCAGATGTTTATTTGATTGTAACTCTCCTGGTGTCTGGGTGGAAAACTGATATGGTTTCTTGGAAACAGATGTATATCTTTAAGGAGAAACTGTACCACAAACTTCTGATAAAACTCTTGTATTAAATGCCTAAGTTGCACAAGTTACAGAGTTGCTCAGCTTGGTCAATCTACAATTTAACCTGAAATGCAAAAGGATTTGCAAAAAAAATAAAGCAACATCATGCACTAAAAATTGAACCAATTAAGAAAACAAAGAATCAATATCTCTGCCCTGAAGTGGAATATGATAGTTTTAAAAATGTACATCTCATATTATTTGAAATTTAAAATAACCATATTACTCTATTTTTTTAACATCTTTAAAAATGAATTATTCCCAGAATTATGATTCTCTGTATTATTTTCACCGCACTGTGAATATTAATCGTTTTAAATGAGTGAAAAAAAATTATGTTGATCATATGATGGCAGATATCATTGTAGTAAGTGTAGATATCAGTGTAGTAAGACCATTCATTAGGCTGACAAAATTCCAAGCAGGAAGCACTATATATAACAAAGCGCTAGGAAACACACTAGAGGATGAAATTCAGCTCCTGGGAGTGGTCTAGAATGACCTGTCCCTGTCTTCAAACTCTGACTCTGAAACTAGACATTAGGAGATGCTGGTCCCAGACTGCAGCAGCACTTCGTTGCTGCCTAGAGCTCAGTAACTTGAGGAAAAAGAATGCACGGAACAGTTTGGACAAATGGAGTAACAGTCTCCAGACTCAGCTCTCAAAATTAATTAAAATTTGCTTAGGGTTATTTGCTTCTAGTTCCTTTGCGCGATCTCAGTTCTTATTATGTAGAGCGGAATATTGAACAGCTGCTCAAAAAGACCAGTGTTGGAAAAGTTTCTCCAAAAAAAGGGTGAAAAAGGTCCAGGACTGTGTTTTCAATAAAGGGATTTTCACCCTGGTGGAACATTGCCATGAGGTTTGATTGTTTCAGCTGTGTTTTGGGTCAAGATGTGACACTTCCACGCTTGGTAATCAGGGACTGTCTCTGTCTGGACTCCACAAAGCCTACAAGCTATCCTACTCTTTTAAAATACAGTGAATGAAGCCACATTCTGAATTTTGCTGGCTGCAAATGGACTGTGAGCACTCAGCATGGTGGATTTTCCTGCATAAATCAAAGGTAAGTACACTTGAGCTCGAGAAAATACACCTGCATAAAAACCAACCAGGTATGTATTTATGGTCTGCCTCACACATTCACACATAGGAAAACATGCGGGCTGCAAAAAACCAAAACATTCTGCCTTTCCTTGCTTAAAGAGAGCTCCACTTCACACTTCAGGCCTCCAGAATCAATGGACTGATTTTCATTAATACCTCAAAGACTAAGATTACCTGAATTATAGTTTAGGGAAGGAATGCATAAGGAGTCTGTTTTGATACGTTTTTGCCAACCACTTCGGTCAACAAAATAATGTCCTTTCTAGCCATGTCAAAAACATATATGGTACGTGTTGACATAACTGATGCACTCCTTAGATAAGGAAAATAGCCATTCTGTGAAAACCAGGATCCTAATAGATGCTACGCGCAACAACAACAGCAACAACAAAAAGAGAGAGAGAAAAAGAGACAAACCCTTGACAATATATTTTATTCTAATTTGTTACAGTGCCTTTGATTAGCACTTTCCACAGGTACAATGAAGCATTTGACAGACCTGCACATGCCAGGGATGCCCCACAAATATTTTCTGTGTGATTAACTGTCAAAGGCTTACAGACATTCTACTTGTCTAGTCTGCACTCACATTTACAAGAGTAAAATTGTTCAATACCTTTCTCCAAGAATTAAGACAATATGATTTAGATGCTCTCTAGATGACCAGTAATATCCAGGAAAAAAAAAAAAAAACTTGAAAATTCCGTAAGTGTAGGGGGAAAGAAAGGATATGAAATTTTTATTAAAACAGATAACAGGATTGCTATCAGTGCATCAGTTTCCTATTGCCAGCTGAATGAGAATTCAGGACTCTGTAAATGATGCACTGTCAGAAAAAGCCTCTGGATGCACAGCAGCAGCAAAATAACAGCTTCATTTTCCTGCAGAACTTCATTTTATGAAATATTAAGAAATGTAAAGTAATTAAAAATGTGTGAGTGTGCATGTGTGTGTGGGCATGTGTGTGTGGGCATGTGTGTATGGGAATGTTTCTTGAGAAGGTTCACTTTTTAGGCTTGGGTATACACTCTTGTATATCACTCTTGTATATATCAAGTAGCTCTAGAATCAAAAGAAAAGATCTTTGAAAATGGCGTTAGAACTTTTAGTCTATTCTCTAAAGAGATATTTTTTGTCCAAAATAATGAAAGACAGACGTTTTGAGGTTAACTACGTGTGCTGAATGTAATAAACAGTGATAGTAATTTCTTGTCTCTTGTAACATCTCAGTTTCTGCTCGTGGAGGAAACATTGGTCAGGGTTTTCATAAGCTGACTATATATTGGATTTGTATTAAACTGCAGACAGGGTGAAAACTGGCAGAAGGCGTTTGTCCATCAAAACTCATCCCAAACTGGATTCTCTTGTCACCTCTGTATACTTTCACTGACTTGCACAATTTCCTCTCAGTCACTCTCACTTGAGATGAAAATGAGACCCACTCTTCCATGATGCTCACCTGAGCTTTAAACCCATTCATGCTCATCTATATTTTAGCAATGAGTCCAGAAGCCGTACTCATACTGTCCTCAGCTTTTCAACACGTTGTCTCCTTCAAAGCAATTCTGAAAAGATATTTGGACTTCTTTTTCTTCCTCCTAAAAGTGGAGAAAGTAGAATTTAAATACTGGAGCATTCCTAGGGTTTTTTTTGATACAACTTTCCCAGTCATTACATATGAGCATATATATAGATGTATATATGTATTATAAACACATATCAGTTTCAGGAATAATTGTTTCCAAATATATTCACTTCATGAATTTTTTGCCTTCAGCAGCTCCCATTCTCATCCTTCTGATAAGAATTCGGGGTGAAAAAATAGGCTAAGTGCCACACTTCTTTTCAATCTCTGTTGACTTTAGGTAAGACTATGTCTTTAGAAATATTTAAAACATTGACATTATTGACATTGCAGACAGGAGAGGAAAGGTTTTGTCACAGTCAGTCCAAGCCTATCCCTCACAGCATATCCCTCCCACTCCCAGTGGCTGGGAGTTTAGGGCACACATGGGTCATATACATACTTTCCTGAGGGCAGCCTGGCACCAACCCAGAGTAGGTGGGGATGCTATACTACCACCAGATATACATGTGACAAGAGAAAAGCAGAGATACCCAATCTGGGCTTAATCCAGCGCAGTGAAAGGAGCTAAGAGTAAGTGCTCATTCCCGCCAAGGCCTTTACCAAAGTCGTAGCCTTCATGCAGAGGGAACCATGGAACTAAAATCTGAATTAGTGGCCCAGGATGCTCATCCTAAGCAGTAGAATAATTACGTTTTTCTGTACTAAATATAGACCCAGCCCATACTTTTTTGGTTTTTTCTGTCTACTTTCTGGAGACAAGTTTATAATTTTTATAATTTAACCAATTTTACTTGGGTTTTTTCATTTCCTTTCATGGGGCAGCTTATAAGCACTATGTGGGTTACACTTGATCAGAAGAAGAAACATTACCTCTCTTCTCATTTGTGCATAAAACATCCTTCTTTTCATTCCATTCATTCCTCAATGTCTTTTCCTCTCTAGTTAAGTCTAGTTCTCAGTCGTTCTCCCCACTTTCCCTTGTGTATATATACATCCAAACACTGACCAAAATGCACATTACACTGTGAGATCAAGAGTGAACCATCAAGAGGCGGCAGTGGGACTCAGGATTCCCCTTTGCTGCTTGCAGGTTTAGATGATTTGGTTTTGTGGAGGACTGTAGCAGACCACAAGCAAAGTTGATCAGCTTTTAAGGTTTCATTTAAAATTCAGAGCACTCGGAGACTACTACAGATCCATGCACCTCCAATGAGACAAAGCAGTAAGCATGAAGAATGTAAAATATATTAGTCTTCGTTTAGTACCAGGAAAGACACTATTCCTCTTTCATGTACTTGATCGGCAATTTTGTGTGCATTACTTTCAGAAAGTAATGTTTTGTATGAGTAGATTTTTGCCAATAAAATATCACAATGTCTAAAATGAGGACAGTAAAATATCTCTAGTTCCTTTTTTCACATAAAATAGCAATAGATTCAATATTATATAATTACAGAGACTGAGAGAAATAGAGTGTAAAGAATGTGAGTATGCCTTGTGCCATTATACTAAAAGGTATTAAACTCTTTATTTATTTCATTTTACTGCAAATACTCCTATGCAGGGCAACATTTCCAAGGCTTTAAACACTAGACACATGTAGATCTGTAGGAACAGACCCACAAGAATCAGATAGGATCCCAAAACCTAACACATTTTCATGAGAGCTATTATGAGTGAGGGCACTTAATGGAAACTGTAAATATTAAAATAGTTTTTGGGTTCAGTTGGTTGATTTGCTAGTGTTAACATCAAGTTGTATGGATAAATCAGGAGTACTGGTTGCTGCTGGCTTTTAGACTGCGATCATTACCATCACTGTCAAGCAGTCTCTTTCCAATCTGTGATAAATGCACCTTTGTGTATTACCATTTAAAGTACAGTGCTGCTATCATCTATAAAATGTATTTTCTGTGGGAAATTATCCAGTCATGTAAAATTTTTTAAATCCCATAAAAGGAGCAGTGATCAAAGTTCAGCATCCAGGCACAGAACGCGACAATAGCATTTCTTCGCTCCAGTTCATAACACCCAAGGGACAAAATAACATAATTTTTTGATTAAGTCACATGTGACCTTGGTACCTCCCTGGTCTCAGTGAAGAAATTCCATAATTTGTCTCTGATAATGAGTACATATTTTAATAGCTGCTGGTAAGAAAATACACTTCTGGTTTCTACCTGAGAAGAACTTAACTGAACACTTCAGTCTGCAGAAGCAAATCAAAAGCCAAAACCTGCTCACAGATCTGTTCAAGACACATAATTAAATTGCATCTGTGCCTAGGTGCACAACTCTGGGGTCAAAGCTTACACAGTGCTTTGAGATCCTTCAGGTAAAGAGGCAATGAATACCATGATAATTAACTTTGGTCTGCAGCATTCCTGCAAGATAGTTGATACTAAAATGGCCATGATAGAAAAACCTGCTGTGTAAAATCTACCATGAATGTTTTGGAAGGAAGTAAAACCTCAATAAATATATTAAAAAAAAAAAAAAAGTGTTGAGCATATTCTTTTACAGACTTACACAATCAAAAGCTTAAAAAAAAAGCGAAACTAGTTTAAAATGAAGTCTGAAGCTGAAAGGCTACAAAGGAACTAGTGGTAGTTTGCACAGATAATTTCCTCTCTCAGACCGTAGGAGGAGTGAATTGGAATACATTCACTGGAAGATGTTGGGAATTTCACATAAAGAGCAGAAAATAGTATTTCCAAAGATTCTGACACACAACTAGTCCTTTAAAAAGTGAAGATCCTTCTGTCTATCTCTTAAGCTTTTCAGCACTGCATTTGATCTTAGGTCACTGACTTTGGACAGCAGCTTCAATCACTGTTCACATGCAAGTGACTTGATGCCAAGAACAACTTTGTTTGGCAGCAGGAGCTGACACATATGCTTTAGTTCTCCTGCAGTACCACATGTGTCTTCCAAAAGCTGTGGTTAGAGACCGTAATAAAGATCTAACCGTTACAGCATATTAGTGAGGAAATATACAGTCCCTGAGTAAAGGCCTGGAAAAAGATCCAAGCTTGGAGCTTTGGTCTTTATTCAGATGCTTTTTCCTAAGTAGCATGCTTCACTCAGCTTTTGACAGACTTTATTGGTATCATTGTTTATTAGAGCTGGATGAATGTTAAAAATAGATAAGATATTTTTTAGCAACTTCTGGGTAAAAACAAACAAGGGAGAGGAGGGGGCCCTATGGCAGCCCACTGGCTGGTGGTTATGGAACTCATGAAGGACAGGGGGCAGCCCGCTGGCTGTAAACTGTTCTGGGATACTTAAATGTATTTTCAAGAATATTTTAGGAAGATTTTACTTTGCTTCCATTGCATGCTCAAGAGAAGTATACCCGGACATACCCAAATATTTTTTCAGAATCTCTCTTTTTCATCCAGTCTAATGTTTTCTTCCATCTCCTGTGAAAGCATCAGTGCATAGTGCTCCTTTGTAGGTATCATCATTTAGTAGTATGCCAATTTAGAAATGAAAACAATTGACACAAAGAATTAATTGAACTTTATATCTGCTGTTGAGTACAGAATAAAAAATTACCCAAAACTATCATCTGTGTACCTGGTTAGCTATCGGCCTCACAGCAGAGCCTTGCTCTTTAATTGGTAAAATGGTTACTTCTTTAATACCTTCAAAACAATTTCTTCGTTGTCCTAATTTATTTTATCCGTAGTTTCCAGAAGTAATTTTGTGGTGAATTTACACCTCTTTTGTTGGAATTGAATGGTTAGTATTGTCATTATTTAGGCAATGAGAGAAACCAGCTACAGTCTTTCAATATGTATTACAATTTTCATAGATTATTGATTTTTTCAGTTGCCTTATCAGATAGAAGTGTAATTTGGAAAGTTGGTGGAATCCATGCTTCTTTACTGTACAAACTGTTTTGAATAATAAAAGAGTAGGTTTTACAGCAAAATAAAATGAAAGCAAAAGAAAATCTGAACAAGGTGTCTAAAGAGATTCCATCCAGCCTACTTGATGGGGATTTTATTGTTAATATGAAATCAATATTTGAACTGAAAATTTGAAGCCTTAATCTTTGAGTAAAATATCTACATGAATGGTACATGAGAAGAAAATTCAAAAGTACTTATTTTCTAATAAGTGCTCACGCAAAGCATCTCAAGATCATTATAAATCAGTAGCTTAAAAACATATATTTCGTAGTATCTTTGGCATAGTAATAGCTTTCTCTAAATAATGTTAGTTGCTAGACAAGCAGAGAAGAAATTTCATTTCACTGATAATGAAACAATCTTCAGCAAGATGTCAAAACATCCTAAGTGGTTAATGACATTTCTTGTGATCCATCTGTTGGCTGTCCTTCCCCTTGGGACAACAAGAGAATCCTTTTTATTAAATGTAAATCAGTATTTAGATAAACACTAAACAGATGAAGAGGAAAACACTCTGACAGCCTTCAAGCTTAGGGACTGTAAGTATGCTCAACCACAGTGTAAAAACAATATTTTCTTTTCACACAGACACCTTTGTGAATACCTAGCAGCACGGGTGCCTTGATCTCCAGCTAAGGAGTAACCACACACTGGTTTATGAAATGTATATACACACACGCACAGAGATATAGATAGTTACAATGTGTTCTCATATCTTGTGTCTCCTGTTTTATCTTTGTTTTAATCCCCTGGATGCCAATGGCAAGGAGAAATGTACTGTGAGCTTAAAAGAAAAAGAAGCAGGAAGGAGGTAATAGCATGAGCAGATACTTTAAGGAGAGAAAACGATGGCTCCTCTCCATGGAGACTGCCATGGGAAGGCTGGCATACGCCAACTCTGGTCCGAAGACAGACAAGGGACCTGGGATTGTTCAGATGTGTCTGTGGTGTACAAGGATTGCTTGGTGTCGAAATCTACAGGCAGCTTCTCTGGACTGTGCGTGGCTCCACTCCACCCACAACAGCAGCTCTGACAGCCCTGTGGCCACCTCGCTTTAATTCCCCTTTTCCTAATCATTGACAGACCTTTCAAGTCCAAGACAAAGTTTAATAACTAAAGTAGCTTAAAAATGACATTTTAATTTTAAAAAATCATAGAATTGTGGAATCATGGCATGGTTTGGGTTGGAAGGGACCTTAAAGACCGTCTAGTTCAAGCTCCCCTTCCATGGGCAAGGACACCTTCCACCAGACCTGGTTGTTCTGAGCCCCATCCAACCTGGCCTTGAAAACGTCCAGGGATGGGGCATCCACAGTTCCTCTGGGCAACCTGTTCCACTGCATCACCACCCTCACAGTAAAGAATTTCTTCCTAATATCTTATCTAAGCCTACCCTCATTCAGCTTAAAGGCATTCCCCTTGCCCTGTCAAATATGCCCTTGTAAAAAGTCCCTCTCCACATTTCTTGTAGCTGCCTTAAGGCACTGGAAAGTGCTACAAGATCTCCCTGGACTCTTCTCTTCTCCAGGCTGAACAGCCCCAACTCTTCCAGCCTGTCTTCATAGGAGAGGTGCTCCAGATCCCTTATCATCTTCATGGCCCTACTCTGGACTTGTTCAACCAACTCCACATCTTTCTTGTGCTGGAGACCCCAGAGACGGATGCAGTGCTCCAGGCGGAGTCTTACAAGAGCAGAGCAGAGGGGGAAAATCACCCCCCTCGACCTTCTGGTCCTGCTGCTTTAATGCAGCCCAGAAAATGCTTGGTTTTCTGGACTGCAAGAGTGCCTTGCCACATCGTGTAGAGCTTTTCATCCACAAACATTCCTAAGTGCTTCTCCCCAGGGCTCCTCTAAATCCATTCCCCACCCAGCCTGTATTTATGTTTGGGATTGCCCCAACCCAGGTGCAGGACCTTGCACTTGGCTATGCTGAATTTCATGATTTTCACACAGACCTCCCTCTCAAGCCTCCAGATGGCCATGTGCAAATACCCATAACAAGTTAATCATTTAATTGTATTTTACTTTTCTAAATGTGAGTTAGGGTCTAAATCGTTGGGCTTTTTTTATAGGCATTTCAACACGATTTTTTAACTATTATCTGAAGATTAAAAGCAGTAAAAATTGTATGTCTAAACTCCAACCTCAGATTAAATCACTGGAATTCAAAACCATTACAGTATGACTATCAGAGAATATTATGCTGTACTTGCCACATTCTAGGAACAAATTACTTGACAGGTCAGTAAAATTTGCTATAAGACTACTATTTCAGAATAGTGAAAATCACACAAAAATGCTTTCTGCACTTGGGCTTGCTCTGACTGCCGTCTTTCCTAGCAGGAGTTGAGAGATTTTGAGAAATGGCGATAGATGAGTCTAAACCACCATCTCTCAGTATATTCCAGACTCTTTCCTTTGCCTGCACAGGACATATCCAAATAAATCTATTGTGTATATACCATTTATATTGCAGAGAAACCAGTAAATCACTAACAATGATGTGTACCCTTTCCTGAAAATACTGAATTTACTGAGCACGGACAGAAAGGCAGTGCAGAACTGCACAACAGATCCAGTGTTTCTCGGCATGTACATCTTTGGTTATGCAAGCCATCACCTCCAGAAATGCCAGCAGGAGTAAGACTGTGGCATGATACCTTCCCTCCATGATGGAAATATATCAAATATTCAACCTCATAAAAAAATATTTGGATGTTACTGACTGTATTGATGATAGTACTCGCCTTCTGAAAATAAGTTAATTCATATTTGTTTTAGAAATCTATATTTCCTGGACTGGTAGCAATAACATTTTTTGCTTTATCTGGTCTGGAGGATTTTGGCATGTGCAACAAGCCTTAAAGATCCTTCCATGCTCCCGTTCATCGAAGCCAGTATCTAATGTCTCAAAATTTTCTCATAGACTACTCAGTCCTTAAATAACTTTCTGTATGGTCTCCAACATATTTGCATCAACATCTGAATGAGCACTATCTTGTGGTCTTTAAACAAATCCCATCAAATATATAGTGTTTTCTGGTAAGAATGTAATATTGGCTTAAAACAGGCTGTCCAAACCTCCATGATCTAATACACTTGCCTTTGGGGGCTCTTATCCTTAGCAGTAGCTCTGGCAGTACAGTAGTTCTCTTTTGATTAGAGGTAAGGTATCACATTTCTTCCAAGCTGACAAATCTGGAATGGAGATCTTTAAAGCATTATGATCGAGTAACCCTTGCGCACAACCTCATGACCATCAAATCCCTCCTGAGCTTGTTTTCAATCTTCAGACCACAGGTTTCTATCTGAAACAATAATGTCTTTATTAGCGTGTGTCTTACAGCTGCCTTTTGGCCACGTTAATAACCAGTTTATGGTTGGTTTCAGCTCCCAATAAAGTACCCATGTGTTAATGGGTGAACAAAAATAAGGAATGAAACTTCTTACACAAGTGAACTAAAGACAAAATGTCCTCCTTTCTATTAATTTATTGGTATTGATTTTTTGTTAGCACTGAGACTAGGTACTCTCATCTAGTTCTGAAAAATAAGCAAAAGTACACGTACTAGGAATAGCTCACTATGTTGGCTCTTCTCATTGCATTTCTAGTTACACAAGCAGGGTTGTTTGTAAAAGCAAAATCTTCCCTTCTCTCCTTTCCTGTTTTTGCTTCCTTGTCTTAATATTTCCAGTCTTCACGCTTTCATTCTCCCATCCTTATTTTGGTTCCATTTCTCTCCAGCAAATTGCATCTGTTGGGTCTTTTAAATGTGAGATTGAGGATTTCTGGTGAGATATGTCTTCACTGTTGTTAATATGAGCTAAAACCCAGGCGAAAGTCAGTTAGTGTAGGGCGGTGGGGAGGGCAGCTCTCATCATACTGCCTGTGAGAGGAGTGAGATCATGTTTCCATCCATCTCCTTGCCAGAGTAACAGGGTAAAATATGAGAGGTTTGGGTTCAAAATGCCAGATTCCTTGGCATTTATGGTTTTGTTGGAGATTGATTTTTTCAGTTTCACTACAATGATACAGGTATTTCCAGAGATACGCAGGGAAGCACCTGAGCACATCTCTGCAGAACAGCAACTAAAAATTCCAAATTTCCCAGCAAAGCCTGGATGCTGTTCAGCTCTTACTTTAAAAAGCAGTCCATCTCCTGTCATTTGGGTTAGGAGGGACACAAAGCACTAACAAACTGTTGAGCTGCACCTGTGAAACTCTTTGTAAAAAAGTACACAACAAAGAACGGATAAGATGGAAAAATCAATGATTTTAAATCCTCAGCACATTTGCTACCATTTATCTAGATTTCTCAGTCATTAGCTAGAAAGATCCTACTTTACTGCTCCTTCTCCAGCAGCCCATTTATTTTTATAATGCCTTCCCAGTTCCTGTACTTCACCGGTGCAGCTCAGCAGAAGCTTCTCCCTGTTCCGTGGGCGTGACTGCCCTGGCAGTGATGAGCTGATTGCTGGGCTGCAACTGGCACATTTTCACCACTCACTCTTCCTCTAGGACCAAAGACCTCACTACAGCCTGCCCCTGTCTCAGGAGACTTAGCAGTCTGGGGCTTCCAGCAGCCTCAGATGTTCTGAGTGTAGTAGGATGCTATAAAACTTTGCTGTGGTTTGATTAGAACCATAAAATCTACATGCAACTACAAGGGAAAGGTCTGCATCTACTACAGCTGGAGAAAAAACCCTCTTTCTTCTGTTAGCTAAACAGATGAATTTTAAAACTCTGTTTGTAATGCAATTAGTCATGGAAAGAACACCAGCTAAAACTATCTACTTTTTAATCATCCTGTTTGTAAGGTGTCCTGATGGATGCTACATGATAATATGAAAGACATCAACATAAATGCTTGGGGTAAATATTGACTATATCAAAATCATCTTAGCTGCTGGTAGAGCAACATAACATCTTTTTCCTTAGCATTGTATACCAATTCCCACAGAATAATAAATTCTCATATTGTTTCTCTCATGACTAATGTATTAGAAATATAGTATTTAATATAACCACAGTCTACATGCTTACTATGTGATTTGTACTTAAAACTGTGAAATAATATTTATGTACATGGACTAGTCTTTCCAAGAGTACATCCACTAAACTCTGCACTTATTTTCTGTATGAAGAGAAAAGTATTCAGTAATATTTTGGGGAATCAATTCTGTATTAGATACACATATGTACAGTCTGATCTCCTCTTTCATGTTAAGAGACCAAAGTTCCCAAAAGAAAGCCTACAGTTCAAAGGCTTATGGAATATTTTGTCACATATGTTTTTCTTTTTTGGAGTGTTTGAAGATATTTTCAAACACCATTTCTCCATCATAGGTCAAATGCTTTGCAGTTTACTGGTATATTACTGTACGTAAAAGCCTTTTATTCTAAGAAAAGTACTTATAAAGGTTAAAGAGGATTTCTTTTCTCAAATGAAAACTTCTTGGAAAAAAATTGAATACTTTGGGAAGAGTGTATTGAAAGAGAAGTGACTAGATTTATGCAAAAGGTTTATTTCACAAAGAACCTATCTTCTACATGGGAAAGATGAAAGTGGAAAAACTTCAAGAACCCATAGGAACATACAGATATCAAACACTCTGAAACAGTTTTTCATCATAATGCTAGCAATAGGAATTATCTATGCTCTTTCTGCTAGTGCTGATGAAATCTGTGTAACTCTTCCGCCTCTGAGCAGAAGTGCTGTTGAGCATAAACAGAGAAGTGTTGATTCACACATAGATTTTTTTAATTGAATCAGTTCTATACTCAAAGGACTTAGTAACAAATCTGTAAATCTTTCTGGCAGTTCTCTGCATCTGGTGGACAACTGAAAGCCTAGCTCCTAGTAAATTAATGGTAACTTTCTCATTCACTCCACAGGATCCGTGAGGAAAATCAGGCCAGCAAAAAAACAAAAAAAAAACCGAATAAGTTTATACTTAAAAGTTTGTTTGTCTGTCTGTTTGTTTGTTTGTTTGTTTTAAATTAGTCATATTTTATAGTAAGTAGAGAAAAGGGTTAGTAAAGTAAAGAAGAGGTTTTCATAAAAGCAAATAATATCCTGGGTATTTCCAGTGGTGCAAAAGAAATCCAAATGCTACGAGACAGTAAAAATAATTGTGACATTCATGCTTTTGTCCAGCTACTGTTCTTTATAGTTTTAGGCACTTTTCTTTTTGCACCATTTAGCTTTTGGCTGAAAAGAGGGGCTGGCAGTAGAGAAGGAGAATGTCCCACTAGCTAAGTGCAAACAAAAAAGGTTCTGTGCACATCAATCTAATTCCTGGTACGTTAAGTTCTATCCCAACCTAGAAATGGGTTCCTCTAAATGTTGGCAAGCAGTAGTGTTGAGGGCATAATTTGATTAATACTGCATTCAAAGGCAAAGCCATTCGTTCACGCAAAATGCAGCGGGGCCACATTGCAGACCAGGTCACTTCAGACAAAGTTATTTTAAACTCACGTCGGGTCTCCAATCCAAGCCACTAAGTGACCCACACATACCAGCATGTGGAGTTCTCTTAGGAATACTGAGAGACATCAAAAGAAATTGTTTACCAAAATACATCTAAAGGCCTCTTATTTAACATATATCTGCAAAGAAAATCCCAAAAGAGGACAGAGGAAGAGTTTTTTAAGAAGGCAACGTGGGTAATTTGGGACTTGGCAAGTATTCCTTGAGTGATTTTTGTGGCTTCTACAAAGTCTTTTACGGCACTTCACCCCCAAGAACAGCAAATGGCCAAACCACAACCGTCAACTTGAACACAACAGCAACGAAGGAGGTGTTTGTAAACAGATTTCATAGACAGTTCACAGCTACAGATAGAATGGAAGAAAAAGAAATAAAATCCTAATTTATTCAAAAAAGTACTTTTCAGTAATCCCACCAGCAGAAGAGGACAGCAACAAAAATGGAGCCAACTAGAAACAGTACTCCTTTGGCCTGGCACAACTATCTAAAACTGATTATGTGCTAAGCTAAGGGATATAACACTGACCTTTTTAATCAGAATTATGGATCATGTTGCTTCTGGCAACATTTTCTGAAAGTAGAATTCAAGAGTTACACCTGTTCTTTCAATAGATGCACAGAAAGACTAAATTACTATCAGTACAATGAAAACAATAAGTTTTTATCAAAAGAAAATGTTGCTGCTCCTCTTGTTGCCCCCCAGCACGTGGTTCACTGCAGCACAGCTGGCTAAAAGGATGTTATTAAGAGATAATGAAAAAGTAGGGCATTAAAAACTACCTAATGACAAAAGGAAGTGTTAACAATAAATCCTATACCTGAGTGTATCACCTGGCCCTGAGACAGGTGTACATATCCTTCACCCCTCCTGGGGCAAGCCATACTGCAAAAGTCAGTAGATAGACCCAGTATTAGTGTTGACTTGGGATGACTGGAAGCACTGTGGTCACACATCTTGAGTCAGATATTTTCCATCTCAAAGACTATTTTTGCAGTGTCTTTTGTACTGCAGTGGGTGTAGGAGGAGTTCTACGAACACGCTGGATGGACCCCAAAACTAAGAAAATTATAGCCTGGTCAGATTTTCTAGTACTGGCCAGTGACTATAATCCACAAAAATGCTAGAAATTACTAGTTTAGTAAGAAGAATGTAAGGGATTTTTACATGCCGATAGCAGGAAATGCATGTTATTTTCAAAAATGATGTCTCCATTTGCACTAAGGCCTTCGAAGAAGGAGAAGAAGTTTACCAGAAATGTTTTATCCAGTACCACTCTGGAGTTTCTCATCATTGCACACTCCTTTTTTCTTTGTTTTCAAATGCTCTTTTGACTCATTTTAGGCTACCTCTCCCTCCTGCCCCCCCCCCCCCCCGCAAGACACATCCAGTGATGGAAACCTAAAACTCACCTGTAACTAAAAAAAGCCAATATATGATACTCCTGAAGGAAAAAGATAACCAAATTTCTTTCCTATTTTTCTCATTATCTTCAAAGACAATGGTTGCAAAGTAGAGTTTTGACTTACAAAACTCACTTATTCCTTTGTTAAACAATAGAAAATGACAGAACGTGAGAGCATATGTAATATGAGTTTAGAAGTGCCATTTATCAGACTTCAGTTTGGGTCAAGGTTGCCCTCTATAATGTCTAAGATAGACATAAACTTAATATCTCATAACTAAGGGGCAATAAAATACTGACAAACAAGTTGTGAGATTGTGCAAGTGTTAAATTTTTTTTTTACCTAGAATCTGGATCCAAGAAAAATTCTAAAATGGGAAGGGGGGAAGGGAGGCAGAGAGTTCCACAGAGATTCACACCTTGATTTCATGGCTCATTCACTTCTGTATCAATAGTGTCCACACAGAAGATGCACTATTATTTCACATAATGGAGGGGGCAGCTAAACGATTGGCTTCATTGCACACTGCAGTTACATTGACATTTGTAAAAACGTCCAAATCCAAAGGGATAAATAATTCACAGCTTTGCTGAAAGATAGTACTAAAGGGTTTTGATAGATTGATAAAGAAGAATGCAGCTGTAAAAATCTGGCACATCCAAGCTTCAGGGATTTGGACTAGCCTACTATGTCCTCACATTTCTAGAGAACTGTTAAACTAACCACCCCTAAACTTCCTTTTTCAGCTTCAAATGATCCCTATGATAAAGCAGAGGAAGATTTAAAAAAAGTATCAAAAAATACTCGAGCAAAATGGGTCTGTAAAAGAAGCTTCAGGAAGGCAATGAGAGAGGGGGTTGTCTTGTAGTGGTCTAATTACTCCTTTAAACACATTCTTAAATTGGAACCAGAATTATATCTTACAGTTCCTTTCTCTGTGGTTTGACAAATCAACAATTTATCCATTGTAAAAATAATTATATGTTTCATTTATTTTCACTGCTTCTTTTAATAGAATATTTTAGTCTTAAAATTGCAAGGACAGCTGAAAAGCTTCTTTGAGAATGCAGAAATCTGTGCATTACAGAAACATCTGTGATGCTTAATTCTGTTAACAATGAATGTAATGGCTTTATTTGTTTCTCATTGTATCCTCTGCATTCCAAACATTTGAGGATATTCACTCAAATAGACATTTATCTGATTTTAACACTGGATGGCCCTTGTCCTGTCCATGTTCCATCCAGCCAGAGCTGGGATGCATTTCAAAACCGATCCTCATCAGATACGTGGTCAACTGTTGCAGAATGAAAAACAGGGTCAATTCTACACAAAACACAAATTTTCCCCTTTAAGCAGTTCACTGCCTGAACTGACAGTAGGACAAAGCAATAACTCATTCTCCCACATGTTGATACGGCACATAGGGCCTGCAAAGACCTGGCTTAAGATTCACCAAGCCCAATCCCCCATGTTGCAGAGAGTGGCAAGCACTCGCTTTGCTAACAGCTCCTTCTCACCTCTGAAGATATTTCTAGATATGCTTTTAATTTCTGTAGATTTTCAGGACCTAAAAGCTTGTTTATATCTATGTTAAATACTGTGAGAACAGCAAGAAACATTGTGGTGTGGGTTATATTAAAAAATGTGTCAATTTTGTTTATTTTACATTTTTTCCAATTTTCCTCCTACAGAGAGAGGTTTAAACAGGTGCAGACGTCCTTTTTGCCTTCTCTGTTACCTCCATACCTTCAGTTTTGGACTTTTAAGGGTTCTTCTGTTCCCCTATCCTAATTTCACCTTGGGGCTCCTCGGTGCTCCACTCTCATATCTCTCCGATTCCCACATCCACCTTCTTCTTTGGATATTCAGCTACCATCTGGGAGCCACAGAGTCACAAATCTACCATTTTATTCCAGACTTAACTCATTTCCAAACTAAACTCTCAGCATGTCTCTTTGAGTTTCTGTGGATAACTGTCAAATTAAGGTCAAAACTGTAACATCTTCTTCCTGAGGTATTTGAGGCTACCTTCTTACTCATTTACTGTGGATAATGGTATATATATTCACATCACAAAGATGTCAGCTTTAACTCGGCTTGCTCCTAGTTTTCAAATGTCAAGGATGTGGAATATGCTGAAGTTCTACTGCACAGTACCTGCCCTTCCACACCTTCACAAGACAAAAAATTTTTTCCAGATGATCATCTATTTTCTTCATATTTGCAACTTTCTTTTGTTTGGAATTGAATAAGGGAACATAAATGTTTCAATGTGTACAAAACACTGATGCTTACAAAAATTATTTACCCATCTCACTGACTGAGAAAAGCAATGCATCCATGACCTTGCAGCATAGGCTGTCCCTCCTCTACAGTGATGTGACCTCTTGAAGTTGTCCACAGCTTTTCCTCTCCCTATTTAAATATTATCTGACATTCAGCTTCACGAATTTGAAGCCCACCTCCAGCTTATGATTATGTCCTTCACATGGTGAATTTTCAAAGAGGGAGCTTCAGGCTTACACCCAGGATCCTCTTTATGCTTGGGAGAAATTTCTAGTAAAACTCACAGAGCTACCTTATAGTCTTTCAAACAATTTCTACCAGTGTCCTTTCCCTAGCAGAAGCTGGATACTGCTCATCCCATTGGTGCATCTGAGCCATTAACTGCTATTTTTAACTGTGTCATTTCCTTATTGCTTTTTGCTCCCAGTCTGCTATGTAGACCAGATGGCGAACTGGCCACAGAACAAATTCACACTTCGTGTCTTACCGGAGAGCTCAGCAGAGGAAAATCCCATCTCATATGTAGGGCCCCAGTAGCTGTAGTAGCACAAACCTGTGAAACGCTGGCTCTAACATACAGCATGACCATAAATAATAACCATAAAGTCTTCTGAGTTCTGAAAAACATTGGTTTTAATACTTCTACGATCTTTTTTACAGCACTGAACATTCTCACTGGAAACCTTATTACATCTGGCCTACACAGAACAGGGTGACATTCAGACTGCCTGATATTAGACACCTCCAGTGTAGTAATTTCATTCTGTAATAATTCCCTAGACTTCCCTAGTGAAGACAATAGATGAACAAACTCTTCTGGGCACAACTCATCTCATCCTGGACAGTCATCTATGGCAGATGTGAGTCACAGCCCTGTTGTGCTTATTTTCTCCTATGTTTACGGAGACAGACGGAGCTGCAGTGCAGAAACATACAAGCAATGTAGATGTCTAAAGTTAGGAGATGTAAATCCCAGTCCTGTTATGATGCCTGGGGTCCCAAGGCAGCAGCATAATTTTCTCTGGGCATTTCAAGTTCCACACTATTTAAAGTGCTCTTAGCACAAAACTTGTACCAAGGGTGTATATGCAGGGAAAATTTGTCTCATCAAACACAGCCAAAAGAACATAACAGTTATTTTCTGTTCCACAAAAGATATAGCAGCTGCTCATTTCTGATACAGAAAATACACTGATCTATAGTTTCAGCTGGCATGAGAACAATGAGAGCTTGAGTCTTGCATTTTCCTTAATCTTTATATAGTTTTAATTTGTTTTAAAGTTTATTCACCACCATCCTCTTTGCCAGGTTTCTTTTACATGACCTAAAACTAACCCTTGGACAAATGTAAAAGCAAAGAGAGATTTTAAACAGGATCTGTATGTTCTTTTGTCTCGGGAAATGTAAATTAGGGCACTGGGTGAATAACGCTGCCTGGCTTTGTGTCATGAAATGTAATTGTGGAGCCGTGGCAGGGTCAAGATTTATGAAGCTATCAGGACTGGAGTGGGCAGGGGGCCAGCTTACACCTGCAGCACTATTTTTGCTGCTTTCCAGACAAGTCACTCCGGAGTAAGGGGCACTGGTTCCTGAGGTGACATCATTTAACAGATTGGCAGGCATTCTTTTGAGACAGACAGGGACTGTACAGATGGGGGAAGAAATGAAAATAAAAGACAAACAAATTGCTAAGTTGAATTTATATAAAGTAAATAGAAAGTATATTTGAGTGAGAACAAAGATAGTAATAGAAATAGTAAATAATTTGAGTAACTGAACAAAATCCATAAGTATTTACACATGAATAAGAGGGAAAGAAGAGTTATCTTAAGGAAGTTAAAGGAAGTAAAGAATTTTTACACAGTGGTATGTCTCAATAACAACTTATTTTTAATCCAAGAAGCTAACCTAAAAAATGCCTCTTTACTGGTAACTAATGTGGTCTGTTGAAAAAGAAACAAACAAACAAAAACCCAAACAAACAAAAAACCTTCACCACAAAACAAAATAAAACAAAACAAGCAATAAATAAATAAAAGCAGCAGCATATGTGTCTCTGCCTCAGTGACTAGGTTTCTATTGGTGCCCATCATATTATTCTCTTTCATACTTATTCACAGCTCACTGACCAGATTACAAAACCATCAGCTTCAGTGGCTGCTGGGGAAAGAAAAATAATCTTCATAAGAGTCAAATAAACGCACAAAATGAAGGATTATGGAGAAAAGATTCAGCATTTCTTGTATATGCTCTGCATTACCTTTCCGGTTATTAAATGGAGCTTACATTACTGTGGCAGAAATTTGACAAGCCATTTGCCACAAAAAACTTATGTATAGAAAGTGGGCTGTTTGTAGTGAGGCAATATCTGAGAAGTCCTAATTTACTTGAATGTATTCAGTGTACAAGTTTATATTTCTTCATACTACTCTGTTGATTGAATGTAAATGATCATAATTTCCATTGAACAAATGTGTCAGATCCAATAGAATTTTTTTCTATTTTTCACTTTATGAGCATACATTCATATTTCACATATTAATTTAAATTGCAGTCTTTTAAGTGCTAGAATCTTAGTTTCTCCTGAATATTTTTCCTCAATCACAGAGCACAAAACGCAGATGTGCACATAGTGAAAGAAACCATCAAAACACTCACCAAAAATGGAGTCGTTTTTCTATACAGATATAATTACTCAAAGAACTTTTTTCAACATTGTAAATTTATATATTAGGATGGTTAGCTAAACAAGAGAAATTATTATTTTCTGTGTAATCCTTAACAGGGAGAAACATGGATGCTCAAACCCAAAGTGAACAAGGAACTGAAGTGGGTTCTCACCATCACACAACTGTGCCTCTGCTTGTGTGCTCGCAGCAGGTGGATATGCTAGATACTCCATTGTTTCAGATCCTAGGAATCCAAGCCTGTCCTACCTCACCAAAAGCAACCCTGTTTGTAACTGACAGCTGTCAAACACACAAAGGGCCAGCTACTAAACTAGAACAAATTGATACAGGTAATTTTGAAGTCCATAGTTTTCAGGTGCCAACATATTGGTAATGCCCCTTTTCTGTTTCACACTTCAAACTCCCAGTAAATCTTGGTTCAAAGTCTTTTTTTGTGTTTAAAAATTCCCAACCCCACCCATCTAACATCATAAGGAATCAATACATCCTTAGTTCTCTCCATCAGTGTTTGGTTGTTCTGTGTTTGGGTTTTTTCTGTCACATTTAACTTAGATGTTAATGTCAGAATTCCTTAGCAAGATCTTCTATACTCTCAGTCCATAGAGTGCAAATTTTTATTAAAATCTGAGTAAAGAGACAGATAGTGCAGAAATGATCATTAAAATGTTTCCATGTGAAATAAAATTATCTATTTAATGCTTTAGTTCCATCCGGCTAGAATGAGATTTCTGTTGGCATCCAGAAAATTCAATATGCCAATCTGGCATTACATTTCTCATTGGAAGCTTCCGCTGCATTAAAGTGCATTATAAGAGGCTAAAAATTGGATGAAAATTGTCTCATTATTTATGTCTTTAGAAAGTCAAAGCCTTACCACTGCACAATACTCAGAAAGTTGATTTTGGAAGGAAGCTTATGTATTAAGCCTGGACTTCAAGTTAAATGGAAGAGAGCATACCTAAACTCTGGGCACTAGATTACTACAATACATTTTCATTGCTGCTGGCATTAATCAGACAATAGGTGTGAAAATAGCAATTAAGTTAAAAAGCCTGACTGCTTACCACATCACTACATATACTTCTGTCTTTTTCTGCTGTTTGTATCTAAATTTAAAAATAATACAATAACACTTTACATCTAAAGTTTGATAGATCCTATTACAATTCTCTCCTCCTCCTAGTGCACTTTTTAACAGTGTGCACAGCCGAAAAGGGCAAGGAATTAATCAGAATGCCAGAAGAGTTGGGTTACACAGTGTGTAGAAAGCACTTCAGCTACATTATTTGCTCAATTTCTGTAGGGAGTTGTGAAATAGAGGTCTTAAATTTAACATGTCTGGCTTACTTCCACCTGGATTCACTTCAAACCCGTTGCCTGCAGCTTGCTGAATACAGAGTGGGAAATCAGTCATTACATTAAGAACTGATGGCAAATAATTCCAATTCACATTTTTCAGCTGGTATGTTTTTTAACCTGGAGCAACACCAAATTGAAAAATTTTGCAAGCTGGGCATAAAAGCTGTGCTGTAGACTAAATATATTTCCACTTCTATGAAATCCACCAGGGGATATTTCTCCAGCATTTCTCCAGTTGCTATGCTACCCACTGGAGCTACAAGGTGTACTATATCTTCAGCTCTCATCCTGTTCTTTTTCTCTTTGCTACTAGCCAGTGTCAAAGCTGTTCAGCTGCTGTGATCTACAGTTTAGCACTGACCCGATTTCAATACATTTATAAATGCCTGATATAGACTTATAGGCTATTTGCTGGTAAGATAAAAAACACACCTTTGAAATTAACCTGCTGCACTTTCTGATTTGAAGCATGCATTTTGCTTCAATGATATTGCGGGAGTTGTATATCTTTTCTGTTCCCTATCAAAATTACAGTTGTTACTCAAATGCATTTCTATAGCTCATGGAGACATTACACTGCTCTGTAAAGCACTGATACACATTCCTTACTTAATTTTTTGAGAAAACTCTGGCAATTTCTAGAACGTACAGAGGTGAACGAAAAATTTACTTCCCGGAGTCTTATGTAGTTTAGAAGACAAATGATAGTATAGAAAGGAAATCTGTCACACCTTAACTCTGCTACTGATGTCATTTTAGCCAGGGTACCCTAGTGGCTGTGTAACACTAGATATGTTCAAATGCGTATTGATTTTGTGATGTTGACAAATGTAAATTTACAGGTTAAAGGAGGGTGTTTTGATCATGTCACTAGACAGCAGGTCCAAAATAGGTTTAGAGTGTATCATAACGTGAACTCGATACAGAAAAATTTTGATACAAAATATATTTAAAAAGTCTCCAGCCCCAACTGGGGGGAAAAATTTAAAAAAATCTTTTTATTATTTTTAACGAATGTAATTTAACCAAGACACAAGTTTCACTCCCGTGACAACTTTGTGCATACTCTCTATTATCCCCATAAAAGTATTTATAATTCACTGACAGTGTAAAGGGAAAGAGGTTTAATTTGAGCCAATCTTTCACATGAAATGCAACTGTGACAAATATATTTCCGAAATACTGCCACTCCAATCAGTTTTGCCTGGACAGTGTTATGAGGGTCTTTAAATACTATGACTAGCTGGTCAAATCAGGGACTTGTTTCAATGTATTTTCTTATTTGTATTTCTGTAGAAGATTTGTATGTTCAGAGAGATCTGGTTATAAGTGGATATAAATCATTGGTCAGTGTAACATTTTCTACCAGTAAATCTTAGAATGTGGAGGGAGATCTTAGCATCCGTGTAGGAAATTGGAAGAGAGAAAAAGGGAAGAGCCTATTTCCTGGAGACCATACAGTGAGAAAGCAGCAAATTTAAGAATAGAAAGAAGTGGATTGAAAAGTGAAAAAAGAAGAGCTCTGGTTACAGTTTTATCATAGCTTTAGAGTGAGTAGAGAGTTTCTTCCCGTCTCTTCCATGATGAAAAACAAAGTAACTTGATCATGGAGAGAAAAGGGTCAGCATTCTTGTCATACTTCATTCAGTAGCCATTGCTTGGTATAAATTTTCATCTGTCCCAGGAAGAAGCAGGCCAGTGTGTGTGTTTGTGTATTGAGGTACCTTTTCAGTAGATTTGAGGGTTGCAGAAGGAAAGAAAAAGATAAGGGAAACATATATAATTTAGCCCTTCATTGGAAATGCCTCAAAAACTGTACATGGATTTCAGCACAAAAATACATTCTTTAGGATTCATGTTTCTCTACACGATTTTCTAATTGAATCTGAAGTAGAAAACTGAAAGGGAAAGGACCTTTTAAACAATGTGTTACTCAGAGCAATGGCTATGTCAGTGACAAGGCATGAAGAGTTCTACATTTGTTTGAGAACTGCTGGGGACTCAATTCCAACTGAATCCAACTGAAATGCACATGTCAGGATGAAGCGTTCAGAAAGCTTTTGTTCAAGACCAAAATAAGAATGTTCTATTCCTAGATTTAATCCTGATGCAGCCTAAAAGCGTGGAAGTCTTGTGATAAAGGCTGCACTTGTAAGAAAATCACATCTGAGATGCTTTGTTAATACAAACCTTACATTTGTGCTGGTGGAGCCAGCAGAGAAATAGAGGTGTGCATCAAAATCACGTAAGGAAAGGGACCACATCATGACAGTTAAGACTATAAACAGCACAAGAGCTTTCTGCAGTTCCAACACCCTGTTCAGCCACACTGGACCCAGTGTGCTTCCAGTGTGCCCTAGCTTTAAATTAATTTTAAAATGGTGTCTTAAGACTGTCACTAGAGCAGTCATAAAAGGAGGGAGAATCCATCACCACAGGTGCCCCAAAATATTCTTGTCTCCACAGGCAGAAGATAAAACACATCCATGATCTAGTCACTCATTTTGGTGGAGTTGCAGAAGTTACGTGCATTATGTGTTATTTTTGCAAAATGCTCTGTTCTTAGGCAGAACATCCAGAATCCAATCTTAGACTCAAATATAATTCACTTTCCATTGACTCTTGATTAAAATTATGTCAGATAAGACTTTCATTCATTATAAAACATTAAAAGGAACAGGTATAATAAATATTTCTCTGAATACGCAGCCGCAGTATCTCCAATTCTAATTTGGCTAAATTAAAACATTTTTGTGTGTTTTAAATAAAAATTTTAAAAATCTATTGGAGAACCATATAAAACTTGGGCTGCAGAAAAAGCCTTAATCTTCCTCAAAATGAATTTTAACTGCAACTTTCTCATGCTGATGCTACCTGTTCTTGGTTGTAAATAAGAATTTGATCAAATAGCATACATTTCTGAACATATTTGGCAGAGAAAATTTGCTTTTTAGGTTGCTGTTCTGAATTTTGCAGATACTTATTTTCACATCCATTCATTTGCTAACGAATTTAACTGGCAAGTGGAAGCTTCCACATGATGGAAGTACATGTGTCTGTTTTTCTAGGGCAGTGTCTAAAGGAAGGCAAGATGCTCTTGAGAATCTGACTTCAGCAAATTTCATAATTTTTCTATGCTTACTTGTTTCAGGTGTTTCAGACTCAACATCTTTCTAGGATGTCACAGAAAAGGCTAATCCCTGTGTAAGTTGAAGAGTCTGTTATATCCTAGATAAGACTTTTTGATCATATAACAGTATGCCTAGAAATTAAATCCAGATACAGTGCTTTATTTCCAATTATAGGGGCTTTTTATGTCAACTATATAAACACTATCAATTTCATTAGCTGATTCATCTGTCTTTGTATTCTAGTGCACAAACTAATTAATCAATCTGTCCCAGATATAAATGAAAATGAAGCAAAGTTTTTCATTTTCAGGGACGTCTATTTCTTCTGTATGCAAATTTTTTTTTTTCTTTTTCATTTTTCTTTTTTTTTTTTTTCCAGAAAGGCATCCTTTCTAATAATCTCCCTGGTAAGATTATATTTCTAACATTTGACCCATGTTGCTCCACCCAGTAGCCTAAAGAACCAAAGTTTATTGGAAAATTTGGTCCATTGTTTTTCAGGGTTTTTTTCTACCAGCCAAATCAAGTTTTCAACAGGGCTGGTGAAATCCCACTGCTTACAAAACCTTCTCTCAATCTGTGTGCACTAGTTTAATGTTTGGGGTTTAGGAATTGATTCTTCCTCTCTAGTTTCTACCCTATTTTATGCTTCAGTAAGCAGTCTGGAAGAACAAGAGGCCAAATTAATTCCTGAAGTAACTCCATTTACTGAAGCTGACTTATGATGTAGCAAGGCATCTCAGAAAGAACTCATAAACAAAGTTGGGGACTGACAAGTTCAGTCCTAACCATATATCACAAAAAAAACCCCAAAAACTTGGAAAATTATTCCCTTTTGTCTGTATCTGGAGGTCTGAATAGATTTTTAATTCATCTTTCAGGTTTGAGGATATCAGCAGTACCGTGATGACAAAAAAAATGTGTCATCTCTATCTGCTTACTTTGCTCCTTACCTCAACTGATAAAATTTTTAGTCTGATGAAATGTCTGCTTGAGGTTCTTAGAGATTGCTCTCTGCCTGGTAAAAAACTACTTATGGACTTCTCAATACAAATTTTTCATTTGGCTTTGGCGTTAGCATAATTTTAACACCTTATAACTTGCATCATGCTTCATAAGCAACTCATTTTCTAGAAACTAGTTATGGTTTCTGGCTCTTGAGATCTGATATTGTAAATACAGTCAGTAAGCAGTATGCTATGTTTTAAATTTTCAGATAAATATTTCACAGTTCACAGCATTATTTCAACTATGGAACTAATAGCAACTGCTAAACTTGGAACATGAAACTTGCTAGATGACATATCAAAAGCATATGTCTTGGCACTGCAGTTTTGAGTGAAGTTTTGAGTGTCTGAAGCTGTGAAAAACTTTGAAAAGCAACATTTTCTGACAGGTCATTCAGTATTTCCTCTCATTTAGATATAAAATAATGCTTAGTTTACTCTTTGCTTTTCATGTAATGTGATTTACACCATCATGAGGTGTATTTTTTCTTTCTCTAATACACATGGATTTTACCCAGAATTTGCTTTTTTTTTATTTTGTTGTGTTTAGTCTGGATGGTATGAAACATCTTTTAAGCTGTGCTATGTCCTTACTGATGAAGGCCATACAATCTTTAAACCAACCATTACAGTCAAAAGTCACAAAGGTATAAGAATTTAATGCTGATCCTCACATTAAAAACAAATAAACAAACAAAAAGCCCATAAAATTACAGACCGATCTTCCAACAACACAGAAATCAAAATGCTGAACAACTTTATAACTTTGTTTAATTTCCTAAATTCAACATCGTATTAAAGCGTGGTTATCTCTCATAAAACCGGTCAGCTGTAAACTGCAACAATTTTAAAGCAATGACCACAGTCATATTTTGCCCTTTAAAAATATTAGCTTCAGAATTAATGGCTGATAACTGAGGTTTGTACACATTTCCACAAGGCAACAATCAAAATATTGAAGGGAAAGTAAAGCCCGTTTTTTTTTGGTTTTTTGCAAGATAATATATGAGTGATTATCATATAATTATTATCTGTACTTAGAAGTTGGTTGAGTTTTTGTTCGGTTTTTTTTTAAATATTGTAGGCTTACAGAGTCCCAGTAGAACACGAAGAAAGTGGGTAATTAGGTGACGCAGTGTAAGTTGGCCGGGGGGAACGATCTTTAACCAGCTAGTGTGTTTGTGCTTTCACCCGAATTTCTGGCAATGGTTGTCACTGAGCTCACCTCATCTGTAGAAACCAGGGAGGTGCCTTCACTGCCTGGAGGCATTTCCTCAGGAATCGGTGGACCTCATTGCCTCTACAGAAGGTAATCCCAAACCTACATTGCGGTGGTGCTCACTCTTGTTTACCCTTCCTTGTTTGCAGCATTTATACGTCTCCAGCTATGGCAGACTTTTTGAAGACACGCGGAATATCCCCTCCCTATGCCTCCGATCTGAGAAAAAAATACACCTCTAATGCGCACAGTAGAATCTGAGCCACAAGTATATAGCTAACTCATGGAAGAACTGAGACCAACTAGACACAAGTTGATCTGTCCCAAGTTTTCTGGTTTACAGAGAAGAATTTAGAAAGGAAGAAATAAAACCAACTGAAAACAAGAAAGATGCATATAAAAGGATTTTACTTGTAAAAACTTTATTTGCAGGTCATCTGGCCAAGTCAAGCTATAGCAATCTGACTAACAAAATTCAGCAGTTCACCTAATCTCCTCTAGAACTGTTTTGGACTTTAAATTAAATACGAAAAATTGAGTAAACAAATTAGAAAAAGTCCTAATTTAATTTTCCAAAAGAATTATTGAATGATAAATTAATATGAATTAAATACTGAAAAAAATTAAATATTGAACCAAATAAATACTGAAACATCCATTTTTGCAGACATCTTTTCAGTTTAGAAGAAAATAATGTTCATGCATAGAGAAAACATTTTTCTGCAATACAGAAAACTTTCCTGCAAATATATTTGTATAGGAGATAAATTGCTCATAAAATGTATACCTCTGACTAGAGAAATAATTTCTACAACTGGGCAAAAGGAAACAGAATTCTGAGGATTTAAAACCTGGATTCATGTCTGGGACAAGAATACGGTTTACATTTATAACTTCCAGAGCCAACAAGGTAAAAAAAAATACTTATACTGAACTTCTGTAATTTTCAGGGGGGTTTATTTCACCCAATTTCACCCATCTCCGCAGAAGTTAGATATTTTACCCATTTAAACCCATATGCTAAGCAAAAATTTCTTATATGGCACACGAGCAGGTCGAGACAAACCTATTTTTTTTTTTCCTATACACCCCCTCTAAATCGGCTCCTGTAAACCAGACCAGAAAGTGGTATCTTGCCTCCGCACAGGACTGGCCAGGCCAATCTGCCTTGCTGAGATATGCACTGCAAACCTAACCTAACGAACTTTGCTGGAAGTTTATTGCTTTAAACACTCTCCGGGATTTCCACAGACCCTGCCCTGTTTAACAAATTTACCTTCTGGGTGTGCCCAAGATAATTGATTTAAAAGTAATTCAAGTATGTTTTCACAGGCAGAGTAACACCTTTGAATTACAGGAAGGCGAAGCCCTGGTGCTGCAAAGGTTCTCTCTCTCTAAGAGCATTAAATGTAGCAATGAGACCAGCTGCTCAGGTTACCTAGAAATTTAGACTAGGTCAGAACTGTTGTTTCAATCACTACGATCAAAACAGAGTTGAGTGAAAGGAGGGAATGTGAAGCCGATTTACAGATAACAAGGACAGAAGCACCACCCCAAGCTTTCAGTGCAGCACTCTATTCACAGAATTTGAGTCACACAGGAGTCACAGATACAGTCTGTCATGTACCATTTTTAGCATTTGCTATTGTTTCCTCATCAACAAAGTCGAAAATGTTTCAAAAAAGTTGAAATATACAGACTTCAGCATCTCATAATATGATACATAGTAGTAAAATCAAAATAATGAAACCAACAGCAAATACTGCAACTCACTGGAATGTTTTCCACAAACACATTGAAGAAATCAGGCCAAACCAACATTTTGGACAGAGGTTTTTTTCCACTAGAGGCCATTTCAGCAGCTGCAGTTATTACAGTTGCTCTAGGTTTATGTTACTGTAAGAAGCAAAAACATATCTTAAAACAATGGGGTTGTTTTTAACAAGGATATTGGAGTACAAAGTGATTGACAGTGCACAGTGTACTGAACAAGAAGCTCTGAGTTTTTCCTATTCTCTACAAAAGGGACAAAATGAGCTGTCTCATCTATTATTAGTTTCTGTTGAAAGGTTCGATAAAAATAAGAAAGCAATTAATTATTACGCAAACTCTCTTAGCACAGTTCTTCAGAAAGAACAAAAAATATAAGTTACAATTCGGTTTTTGCAGCCTCTTCTAAAACAGATTTTTTGGGCAGGTTTTTGGTGCTAAAACAACATTCAGGCCTAAAATAAGCAGTTTTTTAACATACACAATGGCAGCTCCAGAGGCTTTAGAAAAATAGGTCCTTGTTGACAAGGAAAAATACTTTGCTCTTCACCTCTTTTATGAAGTGCTACAACCTGAGTCCAGGCCTTCAGCTTTCCTCTACCTGCATAATCCTAAACCATGAGATCTTTAATGAAAAGGATGAACGTTTCAGCTTCTTTTATTCACCATTCAAAGCAATGATTTTGAAAACCATACTTTCAAAGGACCCATGTGAATTACAGGAATTTCTCAGAACGATGAGCCATAATGAGAACTTTGTGACTTGGGCAAAATGATAGTGTTAGTGTTAGTAGTATCAGATAACATTATTAATGTGAATGCCTTCTGCCTAAGAATGAGGCACACCTAGAATGTAGCTTTGTGGAAAATCAGTATTTTATTCTGAAGTTGCAAAATGCTAGGCACAAGGGGGTTCAGATCCTTCATCAGCTTTTTTAAGTGCTATAGTAACACAGCAATGGCAGATACCATAATCCTTCAATAGTTGATACACATGTATACAACAGAAATGCATTTTTTTCTAAAATATAATTTTCCATAAATAAATAGGATGGGGCCTAGGGTGTCAGCAGTAGCATTATGCATGTTTCAGGGGATTCAACAAGACTTAAGAAACTCACTGATTGCCAGGCGGGCACAAGAACATGAATAAGAAATTAGACACACTGAAATATGCCTCCTTGTAATCCATTTTATAACAACTCAGAGTCCCTGAAATTGTACAAGTAGGGCTGAGTTGGTCACAGGCACTGAAAATCTAAGAAACAAATTCTGTGCAAAGAGATTGAGATTGCAAAAGCTTCCCTGTCAAGTTTTTGCCGCATAAAAGTATTTTGGTTTCATCAGTATAGACGGAGAGCCCAGACACAGAACGAAAATGTATAATTATATGCAAAATGTTGCAATAAAAATTAAATATAAAACTAGTGAAATCCTTAGCAATCCATAGATTTATAGCACATTGGTTACATCTGCATGATCAAGTTCTGAGGAAGCTTAGAAGAAAAACTTATTCAATTTCCTCTGTAAGTTTTCACAGTTAATTCTTTTTGGAAGCATTTACTAGAAATATCCTCCCGTGAATGTGAAAAAGAAAGTGCTGTGAATCCCCCACATTTGCTTTACTGTAAAATATTAGTTAGATATCACCAAATGTTAATTCTTTTCACAGAGATAAAAATGGATTTGCCATGAACCATCTCCACAGTTTTTTTTTGCTTTTGGAACACCACCACCACCACCAACCCCACCCTCTTACAAATTTGCATATGCTGACTGACTCCGCTCCTTCGCTTGTGGTAATTCAAGGAATTAATCTCTTTTCATAAGAACAGGCATGTTAGCTCATTTTAGTCCTGTATATACAATTTGTCCTTTTGTTCTTATCACTTTTGATCTTAAATAAGTAAACGAAGTTCCCCTTATTACTTATAGTTGAAAGCCTCTAAAAATTTTGTTCTGCAGCATTTTAAATGTCTGAGCTTTTCAGTTTTCATAACAATAGCCCAAAGTTGAGCGATTTTGATATAGAGAAAACAAGCTGGATCCCCCACTGAACTTCTTTTCTATTTTGTATCATGGCTCTGGGACAAAGATAACCCCAAATTTATGTAAGCATGCCATCACTTCTTTGAGGTCACAGTTCAGCCTTGCCACAAGCCTTGGCTGAGCATTCCTACTGTCCACTGTTCACCCACGCATTTTATTTACGTTTGATTTTTTCAATAGGTTGACTGATAATTCCAGCCCCCCAAAAAGTTTGTGATTCTTGCACAGGACTGCTGTGCAAACAACCATTCATTTATGTTATGGCCCTACTGTTTCTTATAGAAGACTGACAGTGCATACCTCTTGTGGTGCCCCTGGCCATGCAAATGCCCTTGTCCAGCTGTCCATCACATGGACAGTCAGTGGTACAGAAAAGTGCTTTCATTTAATGAAAGGCCAAAAACATTATTAAAAAAGACTCCATTTCTCAGAAAAGGCAGATCTTTGTCAAACGTCATTTTATCCTTTAGCTTTGCTAAACTTTCCAGAGAAAAAGACAAGCTTTTTTGCCCAGCCTCCACCAGCCATACCACCTTCTATTGCATATACCTAACACTGGGATGGAGTATGTGTTGTTAATGCACAGACATTATCAAGGATCTTTATTGTGGAAACATTTAACTCACAGAGCTTGCAAAACTCTGGATTGAGGATTGTAAACTCCAAGACTTGCTGAAAACACCAGAGCAGCTTAGTGCCATTGCTGCACTGAGTCATTACCATTATGAAAACAAAACATTGCTAGTGTCAGAAGGTGGTGTTTTACCACACTGCTCAATTTACAAATCTTTCTGTATACAGGCTGTTCTGCAATAATGCTTTACAGGTTTGACAACGTCAGAGAGGAAGAATTTTTTCTGGTTGCAGTAACAGATCTAAGTTGTAGGATAGCATTTTACTTACAAATAAACCATTTATTTCTGCCTTCACTTAACAAACTTATACTAAAAGCCCATTCAGAATGTGAGAAACAGAAAAAACAGAATGTCTAAACAAAAAGCAGATGGATAGAAGTAAATACAGAATATTTATTCTCTTATTGGAAAAAAAAATTAAAGCATTAAAACAACAACATGAATGATAGTCTTCTTTTTTTCCCATTGGCATCACTAAAGATTACACATTAAGAAAATATAAAACTGGTATTGTAAAGTGAGAATACACCTTTTCTTCTGTTTGTTTGCATTTTTTTACATGGAGAGTGGGAGTGGGGGACACCTCATTTTGAGATTAGGGGAATTACTCTGAGGAAAAAAATACAATTTTCTATGGTTCTTCTTACCAGAATCAGTTGAAGTGTATAAGCCATAAAAATAATTTTGCAAATAATTCTGCACAGAGAAAAATACTGTTAAAAGTTTGTACCACAAAACAGCGCAAACAAGAAAAATAATATCCAGCCTGCTAGCAAAAGATTTCAGATTACCTTTTTGCCCAGGAATCACACTGTTCTTGTTAGAAAAGGATACGTAGTGTCTTACAAACAAAAAGAAATTAAATCTGATTTATGAAAAAACCAATATCTTTATATCCTTTTATAAGGATATTGTGAGGCACTGTAAGACTTAAAATATAGCTGTAAGGGTACGGTTTAAAAGAAAGCAGTATTGTTTCTTTCCATGTAGAGAGGCAGAACTAGCAAGGACAATATTGCAGTACTGAGAAGACAGCAGTGTCAACTCTGCATGCACACTGTGCACAGAAGTCTCCGCGTCTTCCTGAATGACCTGGTCTGGCTCTTACACTGGGAGGAAAACTGTGAAATTGCGGGAATGTAAAATCATTGCCCTGTGGACAATCTGTCTGGTTCAGGGCAAGGACTTGAACTTGTCTTTTAATTTGAACTGCATGACCTAACCAACGGGCCACCAAGAGGATGTTTTTTTCCTAAGGGAAAGGCATACAGATATATGTATGTGTATAATATACATGTACATACGCAATACATGCATGCATACACGTATGTATGTTTATGCACATATATGAGATTCATCCTGATGGGGAGTTTTTATATGTTTTGTCTTTAAAAGCCTCAACTGAAGGTAACAGAATTTCTCATATTTACTCCCAGATAAGATAGGTTGGCAACCCACACGCAGGTTGTTAAAACCCTAGTCAGACCCATGCCTTAGCATCTTTATTTCATGGAGTAGTTGAAGAATCTCTACCTCCCCACTGCAGCACCCACTCCAATTCTTGGCTTGGTAGAGTTGCTGTGATCCCTTGTCATAAAATGCAGAAACAATGTGAATTTGCAAAGTACTCTCTATGGTGCCACATTTACAGCCTGGATCTGAAAATCTCGGTGCAAAACAAACAAACCTTAAATCACAGAGGAATTCCTTGGTAATTATTGATACTGATTAATCTCTAATAGTTTCGGGTCCAGGGCACACTAGCATGCAGGCAGCCAAAAGGGTTTTTTTCTCAGTGTATGCCACCAGACCAATCTAAACAAAATCACAGAGGCTGTGTCTGGGCCCATGAATAAAAGTGTATCGTGTACCCTGCCTTGGCACATTTGAAATGCTACATGGGAATGGTGCTTAGTCACAGTAATTCCCAAAGAATGCTGGGGAGACCTGGTGAGCTCTCCTCACACCCACCCAGGGAGTGTAGGACAGGCTCTCCCTGGATCTCCATCTTGCCTTGACAAAGTGGGTAAAGAGGTCAAGGTCAGCAGCTCAGGGAAGAGCCAGGTGTGGGTCAGCATGCGGAGTGACAACCAGGCAGCACCCGAACCAGTGTGTTGCAGCACAGAGATCTTTCCTCGTACCTCAGACCAGTTCAAGTTGTCATTTTAGAGGCAAAGTCTATCTCAAATGAGCTCTGATCATCCATAATGGATTCTTTCTGACTGGTTGTCAACCTGAAAATTGAAATGGCTGGTTGAGAAAGCACAACAGTGTGCTGCAGCAAGGGGAGATTTATCATTTGTTCTGACTAATGAAGACATCATCACCAGTGTAAATCAAACAGGCCAGATATCATTAGCCACTGATATTTTCCTTAAAAATCAAAATGCCTTTGTCCACAGAAACAAAAACTAGCATATAAATTTCAGTGTATTTGTTTTACCAATGGCAAAATTAAAATTATTTTCTTTCCTTTTCAGCTACACACTGGACATACATGAAATCAACAGGCTGTGCATTTTTTAATAAGACAAACAAAGAGGTAAAATGAGGAGATAAAACAGAGATGCATTCATGAATGCTAAGTTATTCTAATATTTAAATTAATTATATGCTTAAAGAGTGATTGCCTCTTTTTATCTTCTTCTAACTTACAAGCCAGAAAAGAGATCAAGAAACACAGCTGGGCATTTATTAATTCTATTCTTCCCTCTACAATTAAACTTTAATCTGTTTCAAAGGACATTTGGGCTCTGTCCAATGCAGTTGCCCCTTGAAGCAGTGATTAAAGATGAAAGAGATGAACATTACCTGTAGCAGCATTTTGGAGGAAATTTGGTCTCTGGAAGAAATACACTTTGCAGCAAAAGAAGCAAAGGTTTTTATGTGGTGGGTAATACACAAAATTAGTTCTAATTGATGTTTCTACAAACAGACAACTGGTTTTCCTTTTTGAAGAGCAGTATCTGTGAAGTTTTATTTAAATATTTTACCTACTCTGAGTAGTATTTAGAAAAATTGAGAACCAAAATCCTTTAATGTCATTAGCCCTCAGCTGGGATTCATCATAAATAACCCTCTATAACTTAAAAGCTGATGTAAAACTCGTATAATCAGAACCAAGGCTTCAATCACAAGTAGCAGGTTTTTGAATCCAAATGTTTATTAAAAGATCTGAACCCTTTCTTCTCACAGTGAGGAAAAGTAGCATCAATGAAAAGCAGCACGGTTTTCCCCTCCCTGCAGACAAAGCGCCCACTGTCAGTGGCTGCACGCATCAGTCTTCGCCTTGGGCTGGGCAGCAGGATCTGTCTGCCTTCCTCTGGAGCTGAAATGCAATCCAGAAAGGAGGGATCTGTAATCACGCTACTGTGAAACATTAATATCTGCCAGGCCAGGAGAAGCTATGGCTGCCTCAGACATCAAATTAGATCAATTGGCCATCTGGGGTGAACACATGGAAGACCATACAGAGAGCAGTGAGCAGCAATTAGTCTTCTGAGCATTTCAGGAAGGAGACTAATCAGTAACACAGAGATTGCATCTATAACAGTACTATAATTTGAAGAACTTTTACATTTAATGAGATTTAAAAGCCCGAAACAAATAGGAATGCCCACCCAATGTGACAGCTATTGGTCTGGGCCAGCAGATACAGGGACTGGAGCCTCAAACCTTGCCCAGATGCCCTTGGTCAAGGATGCTGGGAACCTTTGTTGCAGGCACTCCACAATAAGAGAGAGTCAAGCACACTTTTCGCTGGTTTTGTGGAAAAGCCTTAATAAGGGCCGGGCTCAGATCACAGTGCACAAAGTCAGCAGTTTGGACAGAGAAGGGGTCCTTCTCTGAGTTCAAACAAGCCTGAATGTTTTTGGGCATGGCAGTGACATGCCACAGGGCATATTGCCCAGCAGACGTTGGAGCAGCTGTCCCTGCCAGGACAGAGGATGCAACACGGGTGCATTGCCCTCAAGGCTGAGGGAGCTGGCCACGCTCTCAAGTGAGGTATCTGGGCCAGCTGACCCTGACCTACGCAAGGCCACCACGAGGAAGCAGTGGCAGCAGCAGGTGACTCCCTGCTGCAGGGGACAGCAGCACCTCCTGCCAACCTGAGCTGCTGTCTGCAGAAGTTTGCTGCATGCTGGGGACCCGGATCTGGGTGTTGGGGGGGGGACTGCCAAAGCTTGCCCGACCCCCTGACTGCTGCTCCGTGATGTTCTTAAATGTAGGCACCAATGACAGCGCTGGTGTCCTGGTTTAGGGCAA